>CM052700.1:117756526-117781526 GCA_028551405.1 Uromys caudimaculatus | reverse complement strand
TTGTCTAGTAGGTAGAGTGTGGAGCTGTATAGACATTTCTCACAATATTTCTCTGAGCAAAAAATAAGCAATACTTTCTCCAGAATCACTTGTGGTATATAAGTGTGTGACTAATAAGGCAAGCCTTATTGTTAGTTCAGTAGTTATTTTGTGGAGCTTTTTAAAGACAAATATTCTCTTCTTCTGGCTTGTCTGTTTTCATATTTATGTTTATTCACAGAATTTAGGGTCTAAGTCTTACATAGTTGTATTCTGAAGCATAGCTTCTATTGAAGAAAATTCCATGTTAAAAAAAAAAAAAAACTCTTGTAAATAAATTAATACAGAGTTGAGATGAAAACACATTTTCTTTGCCACAAAAGCCTTTGTCGCAGAAGGAGAAAGATCAGAGTACAGGGAACTCAACAAAATTCAAGGGCCACATCTCTGCAAAGATTATAAAAGCAAAATCTTTCAGAATTTAATATTCTTTTCAACATTCTCTCTTTAAAATAATTCCCTAGGATTTTGTTTTAATTAATGAGGAATTCTGCAGAGGACTTTCGCTCATCAATAGGCATTTCTCTGTCCTAGTTATCAAAGCAAGTGTGACACTAACACAGTTATCTGACTCCATGAGACCCTCCTGATCTTAACAGAACAGGGTAATTCCATACAACCGAAGTCAAAGAAGACAGCAAGTGAAGCATAGACCTTCAGGGTGGTTTTTCCACTTTGTTTTTGGTGTGGAAAAACTGACTTTGATGTTGGCAACATAAGTCAAGGATTGAAGAAAGTTATTGTTTTGAAAGTCATGCAATACTATTTACCGAATTTATATTTTATATTTCTTCACAACATAGAGGATTTGCAGTTGCCTCTTTCTCTTCGAAGATCAGACAGTGGATGCTTCTTTCTTGCTGGAAGTCAGGGTGTCTATGGAACCAGCAGCCTAGGTTTTTTGTTTTCAGTTTAGTTTTTTTTCCCTTTATTCTATTGTTAAAGTACAAGTCTATATTTCATGTTTTGATTAACTAAAATAAAATATAATTTTTGTTTAAATTATTCATATGTACAGTGTAATATTAGAAGTTCTGAATCAAGAATGTGTTCATGTGTCAACTGTTAGATAAATCAATTTGAGCAGAAATCCTCAATTTCCTTGATTGAGCATGAAAGATTGATAAAAAAAAGGGTCATAAATATTCTTTAACAACTGCAGTTGCTAAACATACTGGAAACTCTCCTATGTCAACTGTATTTCAAGTTTCGTGAGTATGTTAGTCTTAACACTGCTCCATTGTATAGATGATAAGACAATAGTGCCTTAGTATCATACGGAGCTTAATGGGGACATGCTAAATGTCAGAGGAACGAGAAGTCATTTTTATAAATGACAAATTAGAAATAATGAAGTCTTACTTTTACCCCAAAAAATTCACTGTAATTAAAACAATGTGAAACTGAAATTTTAATATTTCATGGTACTTGATAAGCTTAGCAGGTGTAGACATAAAAAGATTATACTATAAGTCTAATCAAAACCTAGCTGTGTTCCATACTAGCTTATACATCTATTTTTAAACAGAGATATTAATCAATGCTTATCCTGGTCTCTGCAAATATTATTAACATGAATTGTATTTGTTTTTAAAACTGGAATATATTTGCTAGAATTTTTAATCATGTGATATGAAATTAATATTTTAAAGTCTCTTTATATGGTTCCTTCATAGTCTAGTTTTTCTCCTAATATCCAGGGCTTAGCAAAACTTTTTTATATAGTGGGTATGAAATCCATTTTAAATTTCTTAACATTAATTGAAACTGCTCAGAAACACTTTCAAGGTGCATATTTGATGCTCATAGGTAACAGCTCCCTGCCACGTTTGATACAATGCCTTAGAGGACCAGAGCAAATGCTTTATCTAGTTCTTTATGTCCAAGTTTGGTGTTCAAACAGATGTTTTATGAAGTTTGCAATAAAATAAACATCTGATAATAATTCTTTGATGACTCAAGTCACAAGGACATTACATAGCTGCTTATTCAGCATTCATCCAAATCTGTAAGTCTTAAAACGTAGGGCAAGATTTGAAGTGCGGCATATTAGTTTGTGTCAAAGCCGCATTTATATCAGCTCAACTCTCTTCCATTCCCATTTTCCCATTTCTGTGTAAAATCTATGACACTTGACAAGGGATAGGCATGGCCTCAGCTTCCCTTACAAGTATCTATCTGAATATCTATATTTAAAATATGTTTGCATATTCCATTCATTATGTGGTGCACCAATTAAATAGGTCCAGACAGTAAGTATATTACTTAATGAGATACTGACAAAATACCTTAAAAACTTGGATACACAGGGCAGCTGACATTCACCTAAACATCGCCATACATGATTTTTCTTTCCATTGTTACTATGTCTCAGAAAACACTGTGGTTAAATAGCAGAAGATTGCCTCTTATTTAAATGTGCTTTGTTTCTGCTGAGAGCATTGACTCTATGTGACATACCTACAGTGATCCTTACTGAGGATACATAGTCAACCAAACTGTTTCATGCTTTCTTTTTCATGAAATTGATTTTCTATGATAGGAGAAATAAACACAAACAGAAACACACACACATACACACGCACGCGCACACACGCACCATGCATGTACACACATGCACATTTCAAAAATCTGATATTTTAATATTTATAAAACACATTATCAATGTCTCGCCTATGACATTTCTACTTAATTTAGTTTAGAACTGAAAACAAGTTGCATTATTGTTCATGTTACATTTACAGCCATGATATACAGACTTGTGGCTTCCAACACCTGTGCAGTGCAGAGACATACATTTAAGGTAAACTGATTTGCTATCTCTGATGAATAGTAGTATACAGCACGACAATCACCCCTTCACTGCAGGTTCATATAGCATATAAAGTATTTGTGTTTGGTAGGTGATTAAATTATTAATTTTTATAACTATGTCTTAAGAAGAGCAAGCGTAGAATAGTTGAAAGGAAAAGTAGTGTCTTATTCTGACTCTGCCAAAATTTTATTATATAAATTCGAATAATTCTCTTGACATCCTTATAGTAAAGACATGAAACAAATTGGCTAAACCTAAAGTGTCATAATTAATAATTTTTTGTGTATATTGAAGAAACTGATGGGCATCTTAAGCTCTTGAGTGTTTTAACCTGCTCATTTCAAGGACCAAAGCATCTGCTTACTCAGAGGACGTAACTAGAAAATGCTTTGGAATCAAAAACTTAAATCTCATGTGTTGGCAAATTATTGTTTCAGTAAAATATTGATCAACATGCAAGGACCTATGTCTGGCAATAATGCTATAAATTGTATGATCACTACACAAAAATTATATTCTAGTGTAATTTAACATCATTTACCCTTGTTCTTATCCATATAATCAAAAAATGGTAAAAAATTAACATCAGCAGCAAAAAGAGGCATGTTGTAATCAATTTCTCAGTAATTCATGTTCTCTATCAAGTTTCAGGACTAAAGTGGAAATGTTAGAATTAAAATTAATAATATACTCTGGGGCAAATACTAACTTCTATTGGACCAGAACTAGGCATGGCTGAGTATGCTTTAGAAAATGACAAAATTCTAGCCATATATTAATAAAACAGGAAATTGAGCATTTTAAACATTGGTTCTAGTTGTAAGAATTTGGCATATTTTTCCATATTAACAGTATCATGTGAATATTTTCATATACATTTTGGTAGAGCAATATACTGTGATAAAGATAACATGAAAATAAACTTAAATAAATTTCCTTTGCTATACCTTTCTCTCTACACAATATGCAATAGCCAGATCCATTGCATCTTGATCATGAAATAATGAGGTTTAATTTACACACAGTATAGACAATATCTTCTGTTATCTTGATTATCATTCTAGTACAAAGCATTTATTAAAGGTAGTATGAAGTGGCATATCTAAGTTAAAACTGCATTTTAACTAGCATGATACTTCCACTGTTGGCCAGTAGCTTGAAACTGACCTCCTATGGAAACATACTTAGGAAATCTAGCCTATCATATCTAAGTGCATTTGCATGGAAAGAAATTCACCAAAGTCAGCTCACACCATGGATAAAGAAGAGCAATTTCTATCTTAATCTGTCTTGTATCTGTAGAAGTTTGGTCACTTGACCTTTTGGATCCCATTAACTCATCTCATAAATGGAAATTAAAATCCTGCAAAACAGTATACAATGAAAAGAATACTACACATCATTTGTAGCATAAGTCCTTAGGTACTAAGTCAGTATTTCATTGCCATTACAATAGACTCTATAACCATGCTATCTGATCCACATCTGGGACATATTTACTAAGGTACATATTTTGCCCTTCAGCTATAACTTTTCACTATTTCCAACTATTATAATGAGCTGAGAAATTATTCATGGTTAGAAAACATCTACTGTGAATATTTTAGGATTGCTAATGAATGTCCTCTGTTAGAGGTTACCCTAATCTGTATGTTTCACATTCATGAGTGTAACTATACTTAATGTCTTTTTCTCCTACTAGACTGCCCTATAACAGGAAGGGCAGTCTAGCTAACACTAATTGTTAATGTTGACAGTCATGTTTACTGTTGACTGTCAACTTGAGAGGATGACCTAGCAGACAGGACACCAGGAATATCTTTGAGGCATTATTTAGATTGAAGTAACCTCTGGAATTGTGAGGAATTGTAATGATTGGATTTATGAAAGAGTGAAAACCAACTGTAAAAGTGGGTGGTATCATTCCCTGAGCATAGAACTAGATTGCAAATAAAGGACAAAGGAAAATAAGCACTAGTATTCATGTTCTCAGCTTCCTATATTCCCAACAATATGACTGTCCTCCTTGGCCACCTGTCGCCATGCCTACTCTGCCATGATGGGCTAGGACCATGAACTGTGAATCAAAACAAATGCTTCTTCCTTAATCTGTTTTCGTAAAAGTTCTTTATCACAGAAAGAGGGAAAGTAACCAGCATAGGAATTATGAATTTTCTGTTCAAGACTAGTGCCTGACTCAGTCCCTGCATAAAAGATTTCAATAACTATGAGGTAAAGCCATTCCTGCAGAGGAGATTGTCATCTGTGAGAACGAAGTTGGGCAAAGAAAGGGAACGCTTGGGTTGAATGATTATCTAGTTGCCAGACCTCAGGGACTCATGATGCAGTTAACATTATATTAAGACCCACATCCAAAATACTAGATTTTAGGCCAGAGTGGTACAAAAATTTGAAAAGAAGAAACTCTAAGTATTTGATAAAGGAAACTGTCACTTTAGGCTGCTTGATCAAGCAAGGGTTTAAAAAAACTTTTCTTTCTGGGTATAAAGAAAATGAAGGTTGAACTATTATAGGTCTGTGGTTGAGTTTGCCTGGAAAACACACACACACACACACACACACACACACACACACACACACACACACACACAGTTGGCTTTAAAGAAAAGGAACTTGATAGCTAGATAAAGGAAGGGCATTTTTGGTGGACCAAATTTTAATAGATATCATAAAAAATGTAGAAATAGAAAATTATGAGACCTAGTTAAATGAAGAAATGAATGGTAATTTCTGAATAGCACTGAGATGCCATAACAAAAGAACAAGACTAGTTTAAAAGGCTTGCTTTACTTACTTATTGTGACTCTACCAAATGCCTAGCAAAAACTATAAAAGTGAGGCTGGAGAGATGACACAGAGATTGAGAATGGAACCATGTTTGGATATGAGCATTCCCTCAGGTATCTCATGGCCACCATCAACTCCAGATCCAGCAAATCCAACATCTTTTCTATAATATATACACTATCCATAATAATAATAATAATAATAATAATAATAATAATAATAATATAATATAATAATAATGCAAAACAAATTCTAAAGAAACAAATAAATAAAGTGTGGGAAGCTATGGTTGGTTCACAGTTTCAGAAAATTCAGCCCATCTCCTTGGGCAGAACATCATGGCCTCAGAACTATGTTGCAAAGGAAATTTTTTTACATTATGGCTATCCAGAAATTATATAACGGAGGGGGGTTATAATCAAGGAAAGGAAAGAGCAGAGGAAACTCGAACAAATCAACTTGGAACTTGAATTTTTAAGGGCGGTCAGTGAATGTAGAATTTTTTAAAGACAGGACTTGTCTAGTGTGTCAAAGTATGTCTACAAAAAACAGACCTTTTGTGTTTAAACAGTGTTTAGTTAAATTAACTATTGGTGTTTTAATCCACCCTTTTTTATTGATTAAAGTTGATTCTTAGCATTGGCTAGATTAATATGTGCAATAATGAATGGGAACATCATACTTTCAAACTAATGTTCCAGGAAAATTGAGAATTAATAAAATGCACTTCTACTTCTCAGTGTACTGCAAAAGAAAGTGTATGTAGCGTAAATTAAATGTGGAAGAAAATTACTTTCTCAGAGGTCAGGGCTTCTCCTTCCTTAACTACCCAGGTACTTGTATCTCTCCGTAATCTGTTAGGATTTTAAGTACATATTCCCTGGACTTCTCTACCTTAACTAAAGTGAAAGGAACGACAGAATAAAATACTAATATTGTTATGGGACCTCTCCATAGGATTTAAGACTTAGGCTTTGAATTTTATCTTAAGATATTTCGTAGTGTTGTAAAAGCTCAACTGAATGGCAGCATGGCGCACTGTCTGAGTACATGATTAAAGACAAAAAGCAAAATTATTTAGAACTTCACTTCCATTTAAGGCTGCGTTTCCTCTGTGGAGTCCATTCTTATCTATCAGCCTGAGTTCTACATTACACTTGACTTTCTGAAACCCCTACCTGCTACGTCTTTTACTCTGCTGGATTCTTTCTTCCAGTACCATGTGTTCATCATAAAATCTTCTCTGTTCCTTTGATCTCGTAGGAAGGAGAAAATTTATGATTAATTCTAACATGAACCTAAAGAATATTCTAGTCATAATTTTATCCATACATGATAAACTGTATTGATTCTTATAATCCAGTGACCAATGTTTCATTTTTATTTTCTTTTACTTGAAAAAGAATTTCCTTAACCATTTAAGTTGTAATTTTAGTTTGAAAGCAACACTGTTCTTGGATTTCTGTGGCTCAGAAGAAACTAGAACCTGAATAAGTTTTATAATACTACAAATATCCCTCTACTAAAATTTATAAAGTTTACAGAATGGTGTGATCATTTGCTAAGTCCTTTATTAATCCCTCCCAAACATCGAAATGAATATACATGCTATAATTTCTCAGGACAGTTTTATTAATGGCCAGTTCACCTAAGTGCATCTTTTGGTGTGATAATTATACCTGTTTTAATAATGCTGGACTTGATAGCATGGCATTGAAAATATCAAACAAATGGATAATGTATTGGTCTTTCAAAAGTATTTAAGTCACTCTCTTAATGTGAAAACCATATAAGCTCACTATGAGAATGTTGCTTGGGTTTTAAGTTAAATTATGGTGGGACACTTAGATGTTGTCCCCAAAAGCACTTAAGAAATTGTTGTGATATAGTGGGTTTTCTTTAAAAAGTAACAAAAATGTTATTTTTTGATTACATAAGAAATAAGCCACTTGTGAGAAATAAATTATAGTAGACCCTTGACATCCTTTTTTTAAATCTTAATTTTATCTTCTTTTTACACTCCAGATTTTACCCCCCTCCCAGCCCACCCTCTGACTGTTCCCCATCCCAAACCTCCTCCCCAACCCCTGTCTCCACAAGGATTTCCCCATTCCCCAGCCCCCACCCCACCAGACCTCTAAACTCTCTGGGGCCTCCGGTCTCTTGAAGGTTAGGTGTTTCTTTTCTGAATGAACACAGACCCAGCAGTCCTCTGCTGTGTTTGTGTTGGGGGCCTCATATCAACTGGTGTATGCTGCCTGGTTGGTGGTGCAGTATCTGAGAGATCTCGGGGATCCAGGTTAATTGAGACTGGTGGTCCTCTTACAGGGTCACCCTCCTCCTCAGCTTCTTCCTGCTTTTTCCTAATTCAACCACAGAGGTCAGCAACTTCTGTCTATAGGTTGAGTGCAAATATCTGCATCTGATATTCTTGAGGTGTGTATCCTAAGATCATCAGGAATTTGGAATGCCAAGAAATTTTCATTTCAGAAATTTCTGGTGAAGGTGTTAAGTCTTTACTTTAAAATACGGTTCTCTGTCTCTACGAATGTAGCATGGTTTTATGCAAAGTGTGACACAGTGGCTTTACACTGTTCCATAGAACTTTCCACATTGCTCATCTCAAATACACATACAAACCTGAAATTGTATGCATATCGTAGGCTTAACTGAGTCATGGAGTCCATGTAGAACAGACAGAGCTACACTCATGATAACAAATGCAGGATAGTGTAAGATTTAGGTCATCTGTGTGAGAGACCAGCAGACAAGACCATCCAGCCTCTTGGCGTGCTTGGATATTTCGTGACTTGGAGGAATTACATAGGAATGAGACACAGGAACTCTGGAATCAGAGGCAGAGGATATGGATCCTCAACAGCTAGAATATTAAAGGCTCTGGTCTACTGCATCTTAATAATATATCATCAATCAAGAATATCCGATGCAAATAAGTAAGTTCCCTGGACCTTCTTTGTTAACACAGTATATAGATTTAAGAATCTTCATTACCTTTCTCCCTTCTTAAGTATAAATATCAACTAAATATATGACCTGGGGGTTCTTAGTAATCTTGTTGACTTGTCTCAAGGATACAGGGGAAAACAGTGGCTTAGAGTGAAGAGACCCCACAGAAGGGCATTAGATGAGTGGAGCCTTTGTTTCCATAATTACCAGTTACTGACTAGTTTTGCTTTAGAGTTCTTCTTTGAGGACTCAATCCTTTCAGATAGAAAGCCTCTGTTTAGATTCAGAATTCAACTGAAAGTCTGATATCACCTTCAGCTGTGACTAACGGCATGGGGGCTTTTGTTTTTATTTATTTATTTCTTAGGTCTTGCCATTTGGCCATGTCTGTTCATAGAGTTTTATTGCAATCCACACAGAACCTGTTCAGTGAGTGATTAGACATTTGAATAACACAGGATTCCTTTGCGCACTATATAAATTCTTACACTTAGGATGCTAACACTTACATTGCTGTAAAAGCTGCCACCTTGACATCCTCTACTCCTGGTGCTACTGCACATTCTTAAGTGACAAACCAAAGAACACAGCATTATGATGTGCTGACATGAGCAAAATGTGTTGTATCAGAGAGGCTAAATTAAATTCTTAGACTATACCTGCGAAAACATTTTTAAAAAGCACAAATGACAGATTTTTGTCTACACTCTCTTCTTCCTACAGACCAATCAAGGAGAAAACATTTAGCACATTAATTGATAATGAATCTGCACAGAGGCGTCCTTTCCCAGCGAGTTGTCGTTCAGAAGTTTCCCCTTATTCATGGGCTCATAGTTTTCACGAACATCAATAGCTGTGATAATTTACCTAAAGAACATCAGAGGATGTTTATGACAATGGAGTTAAAACCTATAAAAACTGTCTGAAAGCTGTTTTGAAAACATGTTCCAGCTCCATGGGGATCGAGAGGGGAGTGGGAGGAGGATCAGAAATCAAGATGCCTGAAAGTTTCCAGGGAATTCCTAAGTAGTTGTTCTGATTCTGCTTGGTGGCAGAAATGGGAACTTCATTTTTCTCTCTAATGGGAAACTGTTCATCTATACTAAAAGTCGTTGAACTTGAATTCTAGTAATATACTGTGTCAGAAATGTCATCTTCTGTTTTGTTTTGTCACGGAGCCCAGACTGGCTTTGAACTTGCTATGTAGCCAACAATGATCTTGAATCCTGATTTTCCTTCTTCCCCCACGCCCCCAGATGCTAGACTTGAAGGCCTGTGTCACGATGCTTGGGTTTTGTGGGAGTACATACTGAACCCAGGGCTCCACCTATGCTAGCGAACACTCTTCAGACTAAGCTACCACCCAGTCATTGGATTGCTCTCTAATCAGACAAAAACATGCTGCACTTCTGATGTCCGAGGTTGCATCCTAATTCAACAGCATCGTTCATATTGCTTATTTTATGTATTTCCTTTTTGAATGTGAGCTAAAGATAAAGTAGACCAACTCAGCCTTCTTGAGATGCCACTCTCTAATATATTATTTTCAAAATCATTTCTGACCATACTATCAGCATTCTATTTGTACTCGTACAGCGTCTCACATGAAATTATCAGTGATGAACATATTTTCTATTATACTGATAAATAAATAAATAAATAAATAAATAAATAAATAAATAATTCACCCCAATGACTTCAGCTAATATCCTAGTGGAAATACTGAATAAAAAACTCATTTCTTCAAAATTGTGGTCTGCTTCAGTGGCCCAGGTACCCTGTCCTTGTCTTTTTCATGTTTCCTACTTATGAAATAAGCTGAGACATCAAAGTACCTCTACTTCTTCAAACTTTGATTCATGTCTCTGTGCAGCTAACCTTATCCTGCAATTTTTAAATATCTGTTGGTAACTAAGTTATGAAGTTATCCTCACACCACTGACACACACACAAACACAGACACAGACACACACACACACACACACACACACACACACACACACACACACACACACACATCTTTTTTCTTTTATTCTTTTATTCTTGTTTGCATACAACTGAATCATAGCTACTCTAAGCTCCTTAAGGGCCAGGCTGCCTTGTTCAGATTTCATTTTCCAATGCCTTCAATGCCTCAATGTAGGTTTTGTCTGTAGATGTGTGGCCATACAGAAACCTGTCAGGGCCCTCTTTTCTCTTAGGTTTCAATTGCATCTTTTCAACTGTCTATGGAAGCATCTCAACCCAGATTAACATGTTTCTGACTCAAATTGTTTATCTTTCCCTGTCATGCTCAGTGTTTCTCTCAGCTTTTTCTGATCTTATCCTACAGGCTCTAACCATTAATCCGTTCTAATCTGATAGTGTCATATCCTCTGTTAGGATGAGGTGAAAATTCCCCACTCTAATCTCTCAGCACAAGACACAGGGCATTGGATGAACCATCATAGACATGACACATAGCTTAATACTATTTATTAAAACATACTATTTATGCATTTGCAAATATTTATATTTTACATCATATGTACTTTGCAAGGTCCATGAACTATATGAATATTAACATCTGTTTTACTTCCTTTCCTGAGCTTTCTTAGATCCCAAAGGCTTTCACATATTTTGTAGCCCTTACTCCCTGGAATCTTCATTGTGTTACCTATCACGCATGTTTGCTTCCAGAAAAATATATTTTCTTCATTGCAAATATTCTAATAACCGTGACACGTTATGCCAAGTTTTATTTCAGAAATTTGACTTCTTTTTTAACTTGTTTCCAGATTCTGAGTCCCTGGAGATCAGAGACTGAATTTTGTTCATGCTTACAATTTCACCCAACACGGTCAATGTGTGGTGGATGCTAAATAAAGCTCGAGTACTTGAATTAAATTGTCTAAACTAGACCATCTTTTCTCTATCAGAATTAATTTAGGCTATCCCATTCACCCAATGTAGCAAGGACCAAGGTATACTTAACAGCTTGCCATTTATGTAGAAATTTAAAAGTTGCCTGACTCCCCTAAGATGATGGACTCTGACCACATTGTCCAGTTCCTCATAGGTCAGAAATAGATTTTTTGTCTTTGTTCCATTAGGTAAAATAACACCTCTAAGGATTTGTTTCCCTAGCTAGATTTGCTCATTTGACAACATCAGTTGATTCTCCTTAATCATTATGGCTTCTGAGTTTCATGTCACCTAAATATTTTGTTTGCTTCTTATTTTTTAGTGCAATACATTGCTTCGTCTGTTAATACTGCCTTGGTTTCCATTTTCACTAAGTACGAAGGAAATTTCTATATGATATTAAAAGCAAGAAGTCTGCTTAATTAAATGACATTGGGAATGTACAGAATGGCACGTGATACATAAAGATATCTCAAATGGTAGGAACTTGCATCTATTCTCAACATGATCTGTCATTCTAAAATTTATGGTTCAATCATATTAACTTTTTAATCAATAATTTTGAGTATTTCAACTGAAAAAGTATCTACATTTGCTATGAAGACATCAGCTGCTCTAGTCTGCAGTAAAGCTGACAGGCAGTGCAGAGCTGCCTCAGTCCAGAGCTGATTAGCACAGGTTCTCAAGAATGGCAGGAGGCCAAGATTTCAGCCCTGTGTTCGGTTCCATGTGGCTTCTGTCTTCATGGTCACAAGTAGAGTGTCTCTCTGCCCGTCATCATTCCACAGTCCAGGTACTGGGACTAGGAAGATGAGTGAGAAAAGATGAAGCACAAACCAGAGCCAGACAGATGACTGCCCCATTTCACTAAACTTTCACAGAAGCCACTGGCCTGAACCACTCCCTATGAACACTTTAGGAGTTTATGGAACTGATTATCTTTATGGAGTCACTTTGTCACAATAAACCTAGTTGGAGTTCTTAAAGAAGAGTTAGCAAGGCAAAAATAGATTATGGGCTAGACACCCAGCAATTTATGCACTGTTTACCAAACTAGCTACTCTTTCAACAGGTCCTCGAGCTATGTGAAGAAGAAAAAAAAATGTATAAGGTGAGATACTTTAGTGAAAAGGGATTTTATTGTTTTGATTGAGATTTCAACACCACCACCACACAGATACTGATGTGATAGAAATTCAGTGGGTCTTAGGGGATTTTGGGCTAATAGCTTTAATCACAATTTAAAAACGACATACTCAGTGTGCGGTCATAGCACAGTGGCTCCTCCCTCTAGAAGTATCTACCGAATGTGTGCATGCTAGTGAGGCATCCTGATAGAGTGTAAATGACACAAACACTGGGTGTTTCCACTAGGTTAAGCTTTTGCAAAATTCGCAAGCAGAGATGCAAGTGTATTTCAAGGGGAGTTGGTGTAAACAGTCATGGGACGTGAACTTTGAACAAGGAAGGACAAAAAATAGTTTCTCATTTTTTTACTATTCATATTAAATATCACTAGAAAAATGAAACTCTTACATTTCCCCAACTATCCAAATGATAAGAGACACATTCCATGGGTGTTCCTTGTTTTCCAGGAAACTGTGTATTATGAACAATTGTAAGAGGAAAAGAGAAATTTGTGTAATATACAAATAAAGATTCAGGCCTCCCCCCAAACAAAAAAGAATTCTGGGTTCCTACAAAGTTCCAGCTTCCAAGCTTTGTACTTCTTATCTGTAACTTCATTCCCAGACCAACCTCAAGTTGATTGACACTCTCCCTAATTCCCTCTGGAAATCTAAGAGCCAGAACACTTAAGGAAGTTTCCCAAGTTCCCATGATCCAGTTTCAGTTGTATGACTCCACAGCCTCTTTGTCCTAACAGCCTTTTCAGGAGGACATATGTAACAAAAATTATCCTATGTCATATGAAGCCTTGGCTGGTGGAGCAATAATTGGTGTCCTGGGCCCTCCTGAAGATCTATGACCTCAGAGAGACAAAGAGTTTGGCACTTTCCACAGTATCTATTGCATTCTGTCAGGTAATTAGAGACTGAAATTAAATGCACTTAGTCTATCTTCTTCATTATAGTTATAGGTTATATCCTGGAAATACAGGGGTATGATAGGCTCTGAATCAAATTGTGAAAACATCCTAAACCAAAACATTCATGCATGCATTTACTAAGTGTTAATCAAGTCAACCCTTTATCTCTTCATTCATTTCTTCTGAAAAAGGTGTTCCTCTCCACTCCCCCCCTAGTCTCCCTCCTTCTTTTCCACATCTCTCTCTCTTTTCTGTTGCCTGTGTTCTTGTCCTGCCTCTGTATTCCTTTCTAATGGCACAGGAAAAGACACAAACAATAATCAATCCATTCCTTAATTAAAATACTAGAATATCAAACTAAATCCATGAAATAAAAAAATATACAAATATACTTATATACAAATATATACAAGACTCTTGCATAGTTTTTGAATATGAGGAACTTCGTCTTAGGGAACAACAGGACATGTTGAAAGCAAGCTGCACTATATTCATGTTTCTCGTGGAGCATTCATAGAAGATCACTCAGTTCTAGAATATACCCTCCCATCACCACAGGGTCAAAATGGGTTCATTCATGCCATACTAGGACAAATTTTTAAAATAAGCACTTTTTCTAAAGTGAATTGAGAGTCAGTGATGTATTTAAAGTAATTAAGTAAGAAACAGTGACTTAAATGAATCCATGTGGAGGGAGTTATTTACTACTCCACTATTCCCATTCAATAAATTCCAACACTACTGTACTAAGGCTGACTAGCATGTGCTCTCTCTCTCTCTCCGTCTCTCTGTCTTTCTCTCTCTGTCTTTCTCTCATACACACACACACACACACACACACACACACACACACACCCTCACATCTTTTGTTTGCTTTTACCAAAATACATTCATTTAATGAAATAAAGGTTCAGGAGTAATGTAGAAATTAATTAATTAAGTGTACTCTGAGGATATGATAAAAAATGATTATCTTGTTCTAATAAAAAAAAAAAAAACACCAGAACAAAAAAAAATCATAATAGTGTACTGGACAATTTACAACATTTCCATATATCCAAATTTCATTTCCATTAGCCTATTAGAAAACAGAAAATGTGACTAAATGCCCCTGTTGGTAAGACATTTTGCTAGAAGACACCAGGTACCAAGAGAATTCAAAAATGTTCTCCTCAGGGAATTGACACTCTGACTAGATAAAATTCAGGATAATAACTAGTCTTTTAAGCCATTTTAAACAAAACTTAGAGTTTAAGGTATTCAAAAATCTTCTTGACAGTTATGGCTTTTAAAAAGTGTTCTGTGGAGTAAATTGGGTTCCTCTTTTCTGTGTTTAGTGAGTCAGCCGTCACTTATAGACTGAACAGAATAAGGTTTTCCATGTTCTGTCTCCTGCTGCTTCCTCTGTGGCTTTCGAAAATTCCTTTGGAATGAATTCCATGGTTATTGGAGTGATCAAACAAATTTGAGGAAAGCAAATCCTGTGGAAGACATCGTGAAAAGGACCAATCACCAAAGTTCTTTAGCCAAATAGGAAAGGAGAAGAAAGAGTGGAAATATACTTTTATAATGTCTTTCCATTGAAGAGATTAACTCCTCTGTTTTAGTATAAATCCAAACACTTGGCTAGACCCTAATAATGGTTAAGAGTTGGTGTATTTTTTGAAGAATATTCACAACTCTTATAAGTTTTGTATCTAAAAGCTTCTTTCATTTTATGATGCATTTATTTGTTTATTTATGTGCTTGTGCGTGTATGTGTGTGTGCGTGCGCCTCGTGCACACATGTACGCACATGCTCATATTCAGATGTCAGGAGAAGCCAAAAGTAGGTATCCAGACTCCTATATCTGGAGTCACAGCATTTGTGAGGCATATAATATGTATGCGACATGAACTTGAGACCTATGGAAGAGCAGGAAGTGCTCTTATTTTTTACACTCCAGATTTTATCCTCCCCCCCAAGTCCACCCTCTGACTTTCCCACATCCCATACCTCCTCCCTACCCCCTCTGTCTCCACAAGAATTTCCCCATCCTCCACCCCTCACCCCACCTGACCTCAAAACTCCCTGGGGCCTCTAGGCTTTTGAGGATTAGGTGCATCATCTCTGATTGAACACAGACCCAGCAGTCCTCTGCTATATATATGTTGGGGGCCTCATATCAGCTGATGTATGCTGCCTGGTTGGTGGTCCAGTGTTTGAGACTGCTGGTTCTCCTACAGGGCCATCAGCTTCTTTCAGCTTTTCCCTAATTCAACCACAGGGGTCAGCAGCTTCTGTCCATTGGCTGGGTGCAAATATCTGCATCTGACTCTTTCAGCTGCTTGTTGGGTGTTCCGGAGTGAAATTATGCTAGGTCCCTTTATGTGAGTGCTCCATAGCCCCAGTAATAGTGTCAGACCTTGGATGCTTCAGCTGGATCCCCCCTTGGGACTGTCGCTGGACCTCCTTTTCCTCAGGCTCCTCTCCGTTTCCATCCCTGTGCTTCTTTCAGACAGGAACAATTATGGGTCAGAGTTTTGACTGTGGGATAGCAACCCCACCCCTCACTTGATGCCCTGTCTTCCTGCTGGAGGTGGGATCTATAAGTTTCCTCTCCCTACTATCTGGCTTTTCATCTAAGGTCCCTCCCTTTGAGTCATGAGAGTCTCTTACCTCCCAGGTCTCTGGTGCATTCTCTAGGGTCCCCCCAACCTCCTACCCCCTGAGGTTGCCTGTTTCCTTTCTTTCTGCTGGTTCTCAGGGCTTCAGTCCTTTGACATCTCTGTGGCCCCTATAAGTTGTTCTACATTTCCAAATTAACTGCTTTTTTTAAATGTCAAAGAATTGTGGTTTTGCTATGTCGGGCCATACAAAAAGCTATAAAGAATTGAATTGTATGCAGTACATTGTATGTATCATCCCTACACTCAAAACGGGGCACTCTAAACTACATAATCAGTTCCTGGCAAGCTGAGCTACATTGTGATTCCAGATCCAGAAAGGGGAAATGGGTGGAAATTTGAAATTCACCTCAACTTCAACTTCCATCGATCATCCCAACAGGGTACCATCCTGTTAACAAGTATTACACTGATAGGGCTTGGATGTGTGTGTGTCGTCTACGGCATCTCCTTCGCAGTCTACAAATGGATGCAACCTTGTGTTTTATAACTGTGTTAAATGTAAGATTCATCTATAGGCTGTTGCATAGTGCAGTACCGTAGGGCAGCTTGATCATACCTCAGTCATTTGACATTATTCCACCCAAGCCGTACAGTGAAGGCAAGAGTAGACACTGTAATTGCAGAGAAGCCTTGTCTTCCGGTCAGAACTCCCGAGCTTACTGACTGCATGGCACATTTCCTTTTCCTCTCAATCATGAACGTTTGACTCAGTATCTAATTCTAAAAAGTTATTGTCTATATGCTTTACTTTTAGCAAAATTTGATGCTGTCTCTACTGTATTAAAAAACTTTCAGCATTTTACATGTCAAAAGTTTTAGCTGTACTAATGACCTAGCTTTTTCCTTACTACATAGAACACAAACTCTCAAATTCAGATATTTCAGTCTCATTTCTTCAGGCCAAAGCACTCTGCTGCTAAATGAAATTTGTTGTTAGCGTATAGCTCACGGTACAGCATCACCCATCTGAATGTAGTTTCAGCCCATTATGTTCCATATGCCCCATGACACACCAGCTTATCTGTTTAGAGTGTTTCTCTGTGTGTTCAATTATATAGGTAAGGATTTTAATGAAGAAAAATAAAATAAGGAATATTTAGAAATATAATTATATAGAGGTCAGAACTGTGAAAATTGCTTTTCTCACAATCACTATAACTTAGCTTTATTGCCTAAATTATATAGTAATAAAAATTATTTTTATACTCCTGGAGTAAGTATCCTTGATTCGTGGTAAGAAATTGTAATATTTTCTCTAACGAGAAATTGGCTCTTATAAATGTCGTGATTTACTGAACACTGGTTTTTTACACCATCTGCAGCCACATTTTAGTTACTGTGACAAGGAAAAATAGGAAAAACAAACAAACAAACCTCCGAACTGTTGATTTAAAGCCTATTGTTGATTCAGCCAACATCTGTGAGTCACAGGAAAGGAAACATGGTTTTGACTTGGGTACCCTTGTCTCTCCTACAGGGATATATGGGAACTCTCTCCTCAACCGTGTCCTCTTCCCTGATGGCAGTTTCTAAACAGTCATGAGAGTACATTGAAACTGTCTACATCTATTTGTTTAGTAGTTGTTATGATCTTATATGAACTCTTATAAAAGTAAAGCATGAGAATTCAACAGTTTAATAGTTACCTCTTCAGAGGTTGATAGAACATAAACAGACTTGCTTTGTTTCTCCAGCTCATTACTAAGCATGTTCGCATTCATTTTTCAGCAAATAAATAACTTCCTTAGGAAGTTCTACCTTCATATCCTATTCATGACAGAAGATTAAAGGGAGACAGTTCTGTTGAAAGATTACATAGGTATCTTATAGTCCCCAAGATAGAGTCCAGGTCAGTGAAACAAATGAACAAATGAAGGAGGAGAATGCACAGCAGCAATAAAGTGAATTTCTTTTGATGGTTCAGAGTGTGTATTTGAATAAACAGGAAAACAAACTGGATCCTTAGGATGAGTAAACTTGTCCTTATTAAATTTTGAAATGTATTTGTCAAAATATTAATGGAATCTCTCTTTTCCAACAAAAATTATTCACCAACCCCGCAATGGCCTATGTTACAGGTGCTTTTTCTGATGTTCTGAAGTTTTTTTTCTCTTTGTTCTCTAGTAACCTATTTGCTGTAGATTCTCTAGTTACAGTCCCAATAGAATCTTTCAAATTCATTTTTATTGTTCTCTAAAATTTTTTACACAAATAAAACACATCCTTTTTGGAGGAAAAGAAAAAAAAATCACTAAGGATGCAAAATACATAATTGACAACCCTGTGTGGTATTGTGCTTATTCTCAGTTCATATTACTCAAATAAACAGTAACCATGACTTCTGCACTGTTTCTTACCACTTTTTAAAAGCCAGTAAACATTTAAAAAGTGAGATATCTTCAATATTAAATGAATGCAGTACTGTCAAGAGCACCCACATACCCATTTAGATTAGTGAGCTGTGATCTGTCCTGCAGCTGCCTCAAATTAAGACCAGGTGTAAAAGACAGATTATGCAAATACTCATATTAATGTAATTGTCAAATTGGTGTGTTTACCATTGTGCTTTTAAAGAGTAGACTGTATTCCTATTTTAAATGTAAATTAGCTTCCTTCTTGAGAGCAGCTATTGGGGAATGGAACTTAGTCCTAGTTTAGAAATGTGTAATTTCAAATAAACTAGCACAGTTCCAATATTTGACCTTTGCCCTATCTGACCATTTTCCTTTCATGTACTATAAACAACAATGCTGTGTGCTTTCCATGCCTTCCATAGTAGCGGTGAGTCTGTGAGAGCTTGAGGTGATTCTGTCATGGGACTGTAGTTCTCTTTCCGGTATCATACATAGGATGTGAAGATTACTCTATGTGGTTTTGGTTTCATCTCTTTTGTCTTCTCCAAACTATAAATTATTCTTGAAAATGGTCTTTGGAGAAATTGCCTTGCATATCAATTTTAAAACATGGAATCTAGTTACATTGATTATGATGGCATTCTTAATTAGTTTTAATATTGTGATCCACATTTTGTGAATATATAGGAGCCGTATCCTATTGATTCACCCGCGTGTCTGTGTGACAAGTTTATACTGTCCAGTTTCTACTCATACTTTAAACACTGCTCTCAAAAGGTGGCTCTCTCAGAATCATTCCAGTCTTCTGGGGTCCTTCAGTGATAATAAGCACTGTGGCTTATTATATCCAAATGGATGACTAGAGCTAGTAACAATGAGGACTGAAGAATCCAGCACTGACGTGATGGGTCTCACATTCCTCAGGTCCCCTCCTGCTTTTAATTCACTTCTTTCCTCTAATGGAAGGATGATCCTGAAGCATTCATTTCTTTATTTGTGTTTGCTAATACATATTCAGAGCTCACTGTGTTTACCTGTCTGCGTGCTCTCTTTATGCCTTTTCATTTCATACAACAAGATGCTGAAGCTAAGGAAGGCTAAATTTCATTACCTGAGGTCATGTAGCTGACATCTGAGCTGGGTTGTAAATTCAAGTCTGTGTACTACAAACTATGTGCCTCTTAACCTTTAGTCACTGATTATAACTGCTTCTTTACTATCATTCACAGTTTTCAGTTGGGGGGAAAACAGACCAAGGAAGGATGGCAAGGCACATATTAAACAAGAATATCTCCTTACCTTAGCATTCTACGAATTCTAGCTGATGGGATTTCGGTGTTATGATTTGAAGTATGGTTCAGATCTTTTTTTAACTTTATTGGTTCTTTGCAAATTACACATTCTGCACCCTAATCTCCCCCTCCTCTCCTACCCACCCCCCACCTTGCAAACCACTGCCCCTGCAAACAGAGGGAAAATTCACAGTGGAATATATAGGGTGTCATAGTGTGTCTCACAGTATAGCCTTTTGCCCACACTTCTTTGCTTATATATGTTCATCTCAGTGACTCTTTGGTCTGTTTCAAGCCCTCTGGCTTCTGCTACACTATCAATACTGGCACCTCACTGGGACTCCTTTCAGATAATCTGTTGTTGCCCTCTGTTTGGAGATTCTGTAATTTTAGATCTGAGGACTGGTCCCTTCATGTACTCCAGCAGTTCATCTATGGGGTAGATGTTGGAATGGACCAATTCAAAGCCCCGGATCTGAGCCTGAGAGGTATTTGAATTGGTCAGCCTGCCAGCTCTCCTGCTCTCATGTCCTCCAGGCTAACTCACCTGCAAGCCCCTGTGACCAGAGCCAGCTCTACTCTGATACTCAAGCGAGATGCAGATCCGCCTTTCTGGAGTGTTGCAGCTGGAGAGGAGTATAGCAAGTTCTCCCACTCTCACGACACTGGGGGCTAACTTTTCTGTCTACCATAGAAGGTGAGGGACAAAGGAGAGAAGGAAGGTATATCTCCTTCATCCATGCTACTATAGGAGAGAGTGGTAGGGTCAGGTTTCCCGCACTAGGATACCCTGGGACTCACCAGAAACTCCCACATGAAATGTGTAGGCTGTTCTCCTGAGTACTGTAGCTAGCTAGAGTTCTGCTCTCATGCCTCTAGGGCCAACTCTCCCACTATGCCCAGGTGAGGTTTAGGACCAGAGTTGTACAGCCCTCAGATATCAACTTAACATATCCCTGGGTGGCAGCACAACTAGGGATGTTGGCCACAGACCCAGGCATGGCCCCCCAGTAGCAACACAGGACAGGAGCCCACCATGACCTCATGTGATATCATTAGCTACTCACATCAGGCTGGTCCTCATTAGCCCTGATTCTCCAGTTCTGTCTCTCTTCGTTCTGCCCACATGCTTCTGTTGCTTACTTGGGAAGGAAAGAGCTGTAACTGAGACCAACAGTAGGTGAAAAGGAGCTGGTCCATGGGCAGCTGCTTCCTTCCCTGCAGGGATCAGAAAAGAAGCAGCAATGGCCTCTAGTTCCCCCATGCACTCCCATGGGGTGACCATGATCTAAATTGCACCCCATACAGGGTAAAGCATGCAATAAAAGACAGGCTGGCATGTTCTGGATTGAAAACATTCATAGTATGATACAGTTTTGTTTTGATACCTAGTCGAGATAGCAAAGAATCTTTATGGTTCTTTTACTGAATCAAATCCTAATCTTAAGGTCATGGAAAAGATTATCCAATGATGATTAGAGTAAAGGCCTCCGCCAGTCCATAGTCTCCAAGGGTCTACGGCTGACGCCTCTATGAAAGAACAATACCCTGGAAAGCAAAGCAATGAAAGCTCCGTTGCACCCTGCTCGTCACTGCCTTTGATGGGTCTGAATAGATTACTGACAAATGCACTTCATAAGTACTTTGAATAAGAATTTATTTCTGGTTTTCTGCATAGGGTGTCTGTAGAAGACCAGCTACTGAAGAAACAGGAAACAAGTCATACCTTTTTATACCCTTTCAAATTGCTTTTTAAAGGAAAAAAATATCTCCAAAACAAGTTGGATGCTGCACAATAAATCAAACCATAGATGTTCATTTCTTTTGCATATTAAGTTATTTTCACTTACATTGTTTTGTAGTAACTTTATATTGAGCTCCTAATATTACTATATTAAGTGAAATTCTCACAAATTCAAGTGTGGGGGGAGGATTTGCTTAAGGTATTAAATATCTACTCTCAGTTCTTGTGCATATGGACACTGTATTCATACACTTTTGAATAATGAGAAAAGGGTGATCTTTACACAGAGTATCTTTATTTTAAAAACTCTGAACCAAGTCCTACTTAAAGATTGGAAGCTGATGTAATATGTTATGCCAGCAATCCCAGAAGCCATTTCAATAGAGTCTGTACCCTGGCATTGGTTTTTAGAAATAATTGCATGCAAATGTGGTTGAACATCTGTACCATGTCTCTGAATCCTAACCAGGCTTTTTCCATTAGATGTAGTCTGAAAATCACATTAAGAGAAATATATCATCTGTGAAATTATGTTCTGAATGCCCCAAATAGCAAAGGAAGGGACCATGTTCAGTTAAATCTAGTTCAAAGTGTTCGCTTTTATGTATCCAAAATTTAAAATACTTCCTTCAGTGCCCTTTAGTGCTAAGTTATAAAACTGAGCAGAGGTCATGTTTTTATTTGTCTTATTTACCTTGTCACAAAATTCTTCAGAAAATACATGAGAACACCTTTTGTCTATTGCATGCAAATGTTCTTAGAAAACTTGATACAATATTCAATGAACATATGTCAATAAAGTATACGTAAATGAAAAAAATCTAAATAATTGTTAACATTTTAAGTTTTCTAACCTTTTCTAAATAATACAAAATTTAAGCTCTTTTGTTCCTCTAATGACAATAAAATTGAAATAATTAAAATTTTATTATTTGGTTACCGAAAGTAGAATTTTCTAAGAAATTTAATACTGAACTGAATGTGGTGTGTGTGTGTGTGTGTGTGTGTGTGTGTGTGTGTATGTGTGTGTGCTGGGGTAGATGTATGTGTGTATGATACCATGTGTGTGTATAAATGTGTATAGCGCATGCCCTTGCATGTGGATGGAGGTCCGAGAATTTTAAGGAGCCAACATTCATCGTTCACTTTGTTTTGAGGCAGTATCTCTTTTTTCTGCTGCTGTATTATGTGGTCCAATTTCGGGGGACTGTGAGTATCTAGGTGATTCTTGTATTTCCACCTCTGTTACCACCATAGGAGTATAGGAATGCACACAGCTTTTTCCCTGAGTTCAGGGGATCTGCTCTCAAGTTGTCAGGCTCGTTTGGTGAGCACTTCACTCCCTAGATACCCTTCTAGCCCCTGGATTCATTATGAACCTATAATTTACTAGCATATTTGCAGAGTTTGGAGAAGGCTGAAAAGCAATAAAATGCATAGAAATCAGAGCAAAAAGTTCATTAAACAAATGTAGTTATTTCCACATAAAATTTCCAAGACTATTTTCTTATTTCTGCATTGAAGGCATCTACTGCTTTAACATTACACTAATAGGAATCTCAGTATCAGAGAGATGTGTTTAGGTTTTACTTATTCTTAAAGATAAAACTCATATGCATTAAATAGCCGGCACATATGTTTAATAGTGAGGTCAAAGGACTTGGCATTACGTGGAGACATGAGGATTTGCTTCCATTTCCTTCTCTCTCTTCTTGGGATTTCTACCACCCCTTCTTCAATCGAGTTCTCTTCTTCGAAGTACTGGGACTTTCTGAGTGTATCAAGAGACATCAAACGCCTTCACGTTATTTCTGTTTG
The DNA here is from genome assembly GCA_028551405.1 of Uromys caudimaculatus. Taxonomy (NCBI): domain Eukaryota; kingdom Metazoa; phylum Chordata; class Mammalia; order Rodentia; family Muridae; genus Uromys; species Uromys caudimaculatus. The sequence goes on along the minus strand of CM052700.1, from coordinate 117,758,068 downwards.
GGTTCCTAAATGCCCAATGGCTCCCCTTACCTCACCCACCATTTTATATGGTCCATCTGTTATCACCTAGGCCAAAAGATTCTCTGGTGACATTCCACATAAGCATCTCTGCTCAGTTCCTCACAGCACCCTGTGCATATGTCTCTTGTAGCTTATATGCTCCATGTAGATTTGTTCCAGCTCTTTCTACACACATTTGGAGCAAACTTTTCGACTTAACTTTTTAGCTCAGTTCTTGGTAAACAATGCGTGTAGTACCCATGAGCGACATGAAAATATATCCATAAATGTGTCTAATCAAGAATTTATCTGATCAAGAATTACATTTTTTTTTTTTTTTTGTCTTCTGGTCTCCTAAGGTTTATGTCATAGTGAACTTTTTGTTTTATATAGTCAAAGTATTTTTAACAGGAGAGAGGGAGAGAGAGGGAGGGGAGGAGGGGGCAGGGAAGGAGGAAGGGAGGGAGGAGACAGAGAAAGAGAGACAGAAAGAATAGACAGAGAAAGAAAGACAGAGAGAGAAGGCGGGAGGCAGGGAGGGGAGGAGAGGGAGACAGAGAACTGCAACAGTCCATAACACATGCAAATGTATCTCATGCAATAAGCACTGGTTGACTGGCTGTCTTTGCTCCCTCTCAGAATGTAGCTGCATCCTTCAGCGCACTCTGCGTTTCTTCTGTTTTCATTAGGACTTCCGGTACAGTAACACTCTTGATTTACATCCCAGGAGAATCACATTGTCTGTGGACACAGTGAACAGGTGCAACTCTCCCTGTCCTCACAGGCAGCAGCTGGTCACCTGCCCCCTCTTGATTTCAGCCTCACCTGTGGAGACAGCCTTGCTCTCTGGGTGAGAGGTCTCCATATCCTTTCTATTCTTGGCTCCTCTGCTGAGATTTCTAACAAGGGCACCAATTAGTGCCAGTTACAACGGCAGCTTTCAAAGTGAATAGGAAGAGGATCGACTAAAACAGGGTAAAGACCTGACATTGACACTGTTTCATTCTGCAATCTTTGTTAACTCCTTATTCTTATTCCTTATTCTTAAAATCTTTAAAATTAACTTATGTCAGTGCCTTTCATTGATTAATATGAAATACTTTAGATATTTCAAATCTTTCAAATACCCATGGTAACTGCATAAAATTCTGAGTACCACTAAACGATTGTTAAATTTAATGTTTACTTTGCCTTTTATTTTCTCCTATTAAAATGAAACAAAAGTCTCTGGGCTTTAACCTCCATCCTTGGAAGACAGTGCTAGGTGAATTTGTGAGTTCCAGGCTAGCCAGGTCTACTGGCACCACCCTGGGCAACCAATGCTTAGTGGAACTGCATCAAACAGGAGGAAAAGCAACAAAACAATAAACAAATAAACAAAAGCAAGAGAAAGAACAATTCTTTTTTTTTTTCTTTTTTTATTTATTTATTTTTTTTATTTACATTTCCGATGATTCCCCTTTTCTTTGGAAACCCCGTGTCCCCTCCCCCTCCCCGCCTCTGTGAGGGAATTCCTCCTCCCACCCACCCGCCCACCCATTC
>CM052700.1:117724498-117756026 GCA_028551405.1 Uromys caudimaculatus | reverse complement strand
TTCTGGAGTCTAACTTCATGAGTTCTTTGTAAATATTGGATATTAGCCCTCTATCGGACATAGGATTGGTTAAGATCTTTTCCCAATCTGTTGGTTGCCGTTTGGTCCTATTGACAGTGTCCTTTGCCTTACAGAAACTTTGCAATGAGAAAGAACAATTCTTAGCCAGCAAGACAGTGGCTCAATGAGTCTTGCTACCAAACCTCATGGCCCATGGTCAGTCACCAGTACCCACATGGTGGAAGAAGAGAACTAAACTTCGCAACTGTTCACTGACCCACACATTCATACTGACACTATGGCGTGCGTGTGCGTGTGCCCACACACACACACACACACACACACACACACACACACTATACAAATCTATAAAGAAATGCAATAAAATGCTAAGCTTTTCATCTTTCAAATTGAGATTCTGTTTCACAAGGAAATGCAAAGGAATATAAAATCTTAAACTATGTCAAGATGTAAAATGATAATGTCCACCAATAGGGAGCATTAATTATTATTCAATATTGATACCTGGCTGAGTGTTGATATTCTATATTTAGCCTTTTGTATTTTGCCGTTTTTCCAAATCCAGTTGTGTCTTGCACACTATAAATTTTATTTATTTAGCCTGTCATTTAAGTGATAGGGAAAGAATTATTTTTAAAACTGAATATATAACAGCAGTGTAAACAAACACTTAACCTAAGTTTACAAACAATGGTGAATGGGGCAAAATTCTGATGTCCAGGTTTAATTGGGGTGGTATATATATATATATATATATATATATATATATATATATATGTGTGTGTGTGTGTGTGTGTGTGTATATATATATATAGATAGATAGATAGATATATCCTGAAATAACCTTTAAAACTTATTTTAGATATACTGAGTTCAGGCAAATATACATGCACTGAAGTGTAATCTTTTAAAAGTAGGCATTATGTAATGGAAATGAGCAAACTGGCCCATGAAGTACAAAGAAGATCTAAACAAAATCTTGGTTTAGGAAAAAACAACAGAGAACGATCTGATGGACAGGTGTCAGTGTGGCCTGAAGGAACTCCCTCACTCTCTGCTATGACATCATCAAGAACCACACTTCTGGAAAAGGTTCTGATTGGCCGGCCTGTTATTACCTGCCCATGCTTGGTCTAGTCCCACCAATTTCTATATAAAAAAGTACAGAATCCAAGTGGTTCCCAAATAAAAACACTGGTACCTTTAACAGAAAGGAAAGTTAGTGCTGAGTAGGAAAGTTAATAGATTTCCTGTGTTGTGATATGGAGTAGATTTTCCACTAAATTGTAACCTTTGGATAACAATTTTATTCTCAGATAATTTCCCTGTCTCCACATACAGGGCACTGAAAATTCTAGAGAATGGCTAGGAAATGAATCGGAATGACAACTGCAGTAGGGGTCAGGACTTCATACAATTATACCTTAATTTATGTACTATACTAATTCATTAAAAATAGGTTTGCTTTCTTATTTTTTATTACTTTTATTTTTTTACAGTACAGTTCTTATCCTCCTTCCGGTCCACCCTTCCACAGTTCCTCATCCTATTCCTCCTCCCCCTGTCTCCAAGAGGATGCTCATACCTCCACTCCACCAGATCTCCCCCTCCCTGGACCCTCAAGTCTCTCAAGGGTTAGGTGCATCTTCTCCCTCTAAGGCCAAACCAGATAGTCCTCTGCTGTCTATGTGTCGGTGGCCTTGGACCAGCTAATGTATGCTGCCTGGTTGGTGGCTCAGTGTCTGAGAGATCCTGGGGGTCCAGGTCAGTTGAGACTTCTGGTCTTCACCCTCCTCCTCAGCTTCTTCTAACCTTTCCCTAATTCAACCACAGGGGCCCTCCGATTCAGGCCAATGGTTGGGTGTATCTGCATCTGTCTCAGTCAAGGGCTTGTTGGTCTTCTCAGAGGACAGCCATGCTAGGCTCCTGTCCATAGCATCAGTGATAATGTCAGATCTTGGAGCCTCCCCTTGAGATGGATCCCAAGTTGGGCTGGTCTTGTCCCTGCAATTCTTTTCGACAGGAACAATTATAAGTCAGGATTTTTGACTGTGGGAAGAAATAGTATTTAATTTTGCTCACTTAGGTGATCATGCTGAATTGGTTTCCAATACCTAGCACCATTTGCCTTGTGCTTAGTAGGTGAAAGAAAGAATTCTGTTTTGTTACTGTTGCTGTTGTTTAACTATATAAACTGATCTATGAAGAAAAACTGGTATATAATAATAAAAAGAAATTCCCTATGGCCTTGACGGGCATAATCTCATTTCATAAACCAGGCTACTCTCAAAATTACAAGCATCCACTTGTTCTACATCCCAAGAGGAAGATTAAAATTATGTACCAACATGCACTGCCATAAAATAATGAATTTTTAAGAATCAATTTATCCAAAATATTTTCCATGAGCTTGGCCCAGTTCCCCTGATGGCAATATTGTTTGGGTGCATGTGTAATATATGTATGTGTCTATGTCCTGTCTGTCATTGTCCTCACACCCATGGAGGCTAGAGGTGAACATTGCATTGTCTCCCTCAACTATTCTCACCTTATAGCTTATAAAACACCCACCCCTTGGATCCTGGAGCTCATCATTGCCCCTGGGCTAGCTGGTCAACAGACTCCGGGGATTTACCTGTCTCTCTGCCCTCTGTTCTGGGCTGATATATGCTCTCAGTCATGCCTGCATTTTGACATGAGTGCTGGAGATCTGAACTCAGGTCCTGACGCTTGGCAGATCAAACACCATTTTCATTGGCCCATCTTATCAGCCCCAGGCCTGTATTCTGATATCGTGCTGAGTTGGTAGACTCCAAGGACCTCCATTCTGAGTGTGTGCCCTTGTTTCTTTCTTGTTATTTACCGTTCACGTCTCTCTCTACCCATTAAGATCTCTCACTGACCTGGCTCAATCCGTAATGACATCGTGATGTACATCTTATTCTGTGTTCTTCTTGCACACCCTTATGCAACATTTATTCTTCTATTTCCCAAATTTTTTAGTTACCTTACTCACACTCCCAAGAAAGTTACTAAAAACTCCTATAAGAAGCTATAGCATTAAGCAACATGAGGGTCTTCAGTCATTTTTTCCTGCGAAATATTATTTTATATCATAAGATGGAGATTTTTAAACAAAATCAATTTTGACATTATTTTATCTCCTACAAATGAATTGATGTCTTTTCTTTCTTAAATCAATTTTATTTATTTATATTCTAGCCGTTGCTCCCCTCCCAGCTACACCCACAGTTCCTCACCCCATCTCTCCCCCAATGCCTCTGAGAGGGTGCTCTCTCCCCACCCCAGTATTCCCCTTACCTGGGGCCTCAATTCTCTTGAGGATTAGGCACATCTGCCCCTACTAAGGCCAAACCAGTCAGTCCTCTGCTCTATATGTGCCAGGGCCTTTGGACTAGCCCATGTATGCTGCCTGGTTGGTGGCACAGTCTTGGGAGTTCCCTGGGTTCTAGGTCAGTTGAGACTGCTGGTCTTCCTATGGGCTCACTTCCCCTTCAGCTTCTTTAGTCTTTCTCCTAATTCCTCCATAGGACTCCCTGACTTCTTCAGTCCATTGGTTGGATGAAAGTCCCTGCATCTTTCTCAGTCAGCTGCTGGTAGGGCCTCTCAGAGGACAGCCATGCTAGGCTCTTGTCTGTGTCCCTAGTTACTGAAGACCTCCTGGGAGACAGGCAGGCTGTGGGGTCTGGGAGGATATTGGGCCGGAAAGAGCAGACCCATCTGATGTCATCTTAACCTCTATCACTATTGAGCATTTTCCACACTGATGTATGAACCCTGTTTTTATCTTCTCTTTTGCTTGTTGCCAATGTTCGCTGTACACTTTTCATTAACCGAAAGACAATTTAGAGACAAGAAGACAGGAACTCTCCTACTTCTCTGATTTCTTCTCCATAGAGCAACTCACAAAGGCATGCATGTCTCCTTGTGCTGTTTTGAATATAATAGCCCTCCACCAGCTATCCACTTCTACTATGGCTTTTATTGGCCAGCTTTGTGAATGCTATTATTTCTCCCAATTTCCAAATTTTTGGTGTGTCTCCATCTTTGAAAACCAAGTAATTAATGAAGTCATATACATATATATATGTATATATATAAATACACACACACACACACACACACATACACACACACACACACACACACACACACACACACACACACTTCATCATAAAAATGTTAGGAATAATTGCATTTCAATTTCCATTACACAGTTCAGTTTCTATCTCATTACTGTCGTTGATATTTTCAGAGGTTCTTCTTCAGATATTCTCATGGAGCCCATTGATATTTTTGGTATTTTATTTCATTTTGATTTTTTTGTTTTATTGAAGATGGATTTCTTTTCTCACATAATATATCCCAATTATGGTCCCCCTCCATTTCTACTTCTCTTACTTCTTCCCCACCTCCCCTCCCATCCGAATCCACTCTTTTTCTGTCTCTGATTAGAAAGCAAACAGGTTTCTAATATAATAAAATATAATGGGATAAAACAAAAACTAACACATTGGAATTGGACAAGCACACACACACACACACACACACACACACACACACACACAAGAGAATGCATAAGAAACAGAGATACACACTCATTTGTACGATCAAAAATTCCATAAAAACACTAAACTGGAAGGCATAGAAACAAACAGCCTGGTGCACATACATCTTTGCCCCGTGCGTGCTGCCTCAGACTGTGGGTCTGATCATGTTGATTTAGATGGCCTTGTTACCTTGTGTCCTCCATTCACCCCTCTGGCTTTTACACACTTACTGCCTCCTCTTCCATAGGCTTCCCTAAGCCCTAAAGGGAGGGATTTCATAGAAACATCCCTTTATGGGTTGTGATTTTAAGGTCTGCATAGTATCTGACTGTGGGTCTCTGTATTTGCTCCCATGTGCTGCAGGAAGAAGCTTCTCTGATGATGGCTGGACAAGGCTATAAATATAGTAGAAAGTCATTAGGAATCATTTTATTGCTATGTTGTGTTTGTTTGGTTTTCTTTAGAACAGTATTACTCAGCATTACCCCAGGTCCCTGGGTTATCTAGTCTCAGGTTCTTGGAGTTGACCTTAAGTCAAATCAAATATTGGTTGGCTAAGTAATATTCCATTGGTAAATTACTGCATTTTCTTTATTTATTCTTCTGAAGGACATGTAGCTTGTTTCCAATTTCTGGCTATTAGGAAGAGCACAGCAATACACACAGCTGAGCAAGTGTCTCTGTGATAGAATTAAGTGTCCTTTGGGAAATGATAAATTCTGGCTACATGTAATTATTGCTGGAAAGTTTATTTTATTGATGTTATTTTATTTTATTTCACTTTGTTTTCATTTAAAAATAAGTTTCCACTCTAAAACTCAGGCTGACTTAGAACTCATGATGTAGCTCAGGCTAGTTCGGAATTTATGTTGATCTTCCAAATTTGACTTTCTGAAGGCTGGAATACATGTAAAAATTATTCCACCTGGTCTCCACTCTAACACAATTATAGCAGAAGTTTGAGGAAGTGAATTTCAGTATTAATTTAGATAGAACTCCAAGCAAACCTTGAACAATGACTCAATATTAGAACTACCTATACAGGACATCTCTGCCAGAATTCGTTCCCTGCCTATGACATTACCAGCATATAACATGTTGATTCTTGTACCTCTCTGCCTTGCCTTGCTCCTGAAGTCTCATAAAGACCCCTAGAAACAACTTCCCAGTCACCTCTCCTTTATCCTTTAAACGTTGTTCTTTTATACCATTGTCAGACTTGTCAGGATCTGCTCTCACTATCCCGTGTCATATCTATTCACTCATTCAAGTGGCCTTCAGAATTCCTAGTTAGTTTTTTATCTTTTTTTTATTGGATATTTTATTTATTTATTTACATTTCTACTGTTATCCCCTTTCCTGGTTTTTCCTCCGCACACCCCCCTATGCCATCCTTCCTTCCCCTGCTTCTATGAGGGTGATCCTCCACGCACCCACCCACTCCCACCTCACCACCCTAACATTCTTCTACACTGGGGCATTGAGCCTTAACAGGACCAAGGGCCTCCCCTCCCATTGATGAATGACAAGGCCATCCTCTGCTACACATGCAGCTAGAGCCATGAATCCCTCCATGTGTTCTCTTTGTTTGGTGGTTTAGTCCCTGGGAGCTTTGGGGGATCTGGTTGGTTGATATTGTTGTTCTTCCTATGAGATTGCAAACCTCTTCAGCTCCTTCAGTCCTTTTCCTAATTCCTCCATTGGGGACCCCCGTTCAGTCTGATGGTTGGCTGCAAGCATCAAGAGTGCATCCTTTTCCTTTTCAATTCTACAACCCTGGCGGTTAGCCATAAGTGGTTGTCTAGTGACCTTTAGGCAGCTTAGGCAGCCAGCTACTTCCTACCAACTAAACTCATACCTCCAATGATGTTCACACCACTCCTTTAACAAACCCTGTGAGTTCTCTTTAGGTCACAATAGGATGAAAATTCTTTGGGTCTCATATTCAGAACTTGTCATAACCTCAAACTTTCTAGCTTACAATGTTCCTACCCTTCAAAAATAATTGAGTTTCTTAGATAATCTTAAATCCTTTGGATTCTCCTTATTTATTTCTCCATTTTAATCAGAAATATCTAGTCCTTTGAGAGATAGCATAAAAATTACCATCTGTTGGCAAGGGTGCTCAGCAGCTAAAGGTGTCTGCTGCCTGAATGTGATGAACTAAATTTACTCTCCAGGGCCCACGTGGTGGAAAGAGAACTGGTTCCCTCTGGTTGCCCTCTGATATAAACACACATTTGCTATGGAACATATACCACCCACCACACACACACACATACTTCATAGATATATACATGTAAACATAAGGAGGGCCTTGTTGGCCATCAGGGCGAGGAGAGATCCTTGGGCCTGAGGGTATCAGAGGCTCCAGTAAAGGGGAATGTCAACATGGGAATACAGGAGTGGGTGGGTGGGTGGGTGGGGGAATACCCTCATAGAGGTGGGGGAGGGGGAGGGGATAGGGGGTTTCCAAAGAGGAGACCTGGAAAGGGGGAAACATTGGAAATGTAAATAAAGTATCAGAAAATAAATAAATAAATAAATAAATAAATAAATAAATAAATAAATAAATAAAATTTTAAAATATTACATTCATCATGTTCAACTGTTCCTTTTACTTCATGAAAATACTTATTTCTGAGGTAGGTTATCTTAACCTATAATCTTTGAATAGAATCCATGAGCTGTATGAACCTAGTTATAGAAAGAAATGTGTTCTAATAATCATATTTAATAAAAATTCTTATGTTATGAATTATATTAGTTCCTTTTATGCTGCTGTAATAAAACACCATGACTAAGACAACTTAGGTAAGAAAGAGTTTATTTGGACTGACAGTTCCATAGGAATAGAATTCTATCACCACAGGGAAGCAGGACAGCAAGCAGCAGATACAGGGATGCCAAGGAGGAAAAGTGAGAGCTAAAATCCTCAGCTGCAATCCTGAAGCAGGCACAGTGAATTGGAAGCAGGGTAAAGCCATATAATCTCAAAGCCTTACCCTAGAGACATATTTAGCAATGCTGCACCAACTAAACCTGCCCAAGCATGCAACCAACTGGGACCAAATGTTTTAATACCTGAACCTATGAGGAACATTTCCCTTTCAAACTCACATTCCACTCCCTGGCCATATTATAATTCAAAATTCTTTTAGTCCAACTTAAATGTCCTCATAGTTGTTCATAGTCTCCCTGCCATATGCCATATAAAACCATAATGTCTCCTTTGAGACTCAAGGCTATCTCTTATCTGAGTGACCCTGAAAAATAAAACACCAAATTGCATATTTTCAACAGTTAATGGTATCATGGCACAGAATACACATGGTAACTCAAAAAATGAAAGAATGAGCCATAGCAAGGAAATACTGGGTCTGAGTAATACTGGAATCCAGAAAGGCAAACACCAGATTCTGTAGTTCCATGTCCAAATGAAAGGACTTAGGTGGTGGCTCTGTACTTCCAGCTTTGCTGCCTACAGCATCCATCTCTCTTGGGTTGGTTTCATCCACCTTATGCAGCTCTCTTTTCACAGATATCCCATGGCTCTGGAATCTCCATCAGCTTTGGTTCTCTATCAAAATGCAGGCTTTAACTTCCTATCTTCAACAATGACTTCTCACTACCTCTTCCTCTCTCGGTCCCCCAACACAGAACTCCCAGGCACACTCTGACTCAGCAGCTAGCTCAGATCATGTAGGAAAAATAAATGCATGACCTGTTCATTGTCAAATATTTTCATGCCTCTAAAGCCATGAAATTTTTCATGTCTCTAAATCTAGCATCACATGAATGATGCTGCCAAGCTTAACTACCAGCTTAGGAAGAACCACACCCCCACAACCCTAATAGCAGCATAGCCTTTATTCAGCAGCTTTCTAGGAGCAGAAAACACCTTAGTCTCTCTTTCACAAGTTGGAAGGTTAGTTGGCTGGAATTTGGTCCCTTTTAAGCTCTTTATCCAGCATTCAAACACTTCAGTAGACACAAGATCCACGTTCTTTCACATTCTTCGAAACCACAACATGGGTAGGTTATTCCCGGCAGCTTCCCCCTTCTGGTAACAGCTTCAGTATTGGTTATGTTTTTGTTGTTGTGACAAAATACTGACCAGAGAAACGTTTAAAAGAAAGAGTTTATTTGGACATATGGTTCCAGAGGGATATGAATCCATTATGACAAGAAAGCACGGTAGCCAGAAACATGCATGGAGACTGGAGCAAAAACCAATGAGCTAAACGTTTCAACCACGAGCAGGAAGAAGACAGTATAACTGGACTACAAAATCTCGAAGTTCACCTTATATGGCATATTTCTTCCAGCAAGGTTCCTCCATCTGAACCTTCTCAAACATTTACACCAACTGGCAACTGTCAAATACATAAGCCTCAAACCACCACACGAATGTGTATAATAAGCCACCCTGATGTTAGTGACTCTTAAACCAATCACTACACCTTCTTACTTAATCCATTACTAAGGAAGCACACTGATAAGTATTTCACTACTGATAAGTATTTTTAAAATATTTTGAAAGCTGTGTCTCAATATAGTTGAAATCTATTCTTAATTTTTTTGCATACATTTTTTTCTGAGAAGACTGTCCTATATTTTATTCAATTGCCAGAATGGTTGAATATATAAAAAGTTCAGAGTTCATATAATTGGTTTGTATGTTTGCTGTTTCCTAGTTTTCAATGCAGAATTGCTTTTCCTCTGTGTTCTGGAAGTTGGAACATGTGTCTTTCATTTTAATAACTTCATAAGAGATATAAATTTCAATACAGTAATTATTACAGAGTGTTGACTATATATTTACATAAAATACTAAAATAGAAAAAACTTATTTGTCACGAAAGTACGCTAAAGAGTGCATTGATTCTCAGAGTTGATGGATCCCAGGCATACTAGGTTGATATGACCGAGATCCTTGCTAAGTGCACATCTTTGGACCCTGCCTCAAGTCTTGCAATCTGAAAAGAAGTTTCTCCAGGAAAGCTTTTCCTTGCCAACATTCTGTACAGTAGAATCCATAGTGCACACAGTGTGGTCTTTAAATACTCAAACCAACAAATAAAACCCTGTCTCTTAAGCAATGCCAACTGATTATTATTTAATTAACCCTGCTTAGGATTTACTTTCTTATTCTGAAAAATGGCTCTTTGATCATTATGTCATATTCTTTTCAATATTATAAGGGTGTTTGTTGTAGTCTACACCATAGAAGGAAATAAGGCAACAGTAACTACTCCTTCAAAATGCAGACTGAAAATTAGATGTGTGCCCATGCTGATTTGCTCTTTGGGTTACATAGTTTCTGCTTTCTCTTGGCAGAGCATGCACCAACTCAACTGACACACTTGCGTTATAAAATATTCAAAATTGCTTCTTTTGACACATCCATATTCCTTTGTTTATTCCCTCTGTCTGACTTCGGCAATTTTTCATCTACATTCTAGGGATATTTAGGGAAGGATTAAATAGTGTGGTTTTTACAAAGTTCGCAGGTCTCATCCTCAGATAAATCTACTGCCCCAATGTCTCTGAGCAATTTCTATCAGGCAGATGAACAGCTGAAACTGGTAAACAAACAAATACACCAGACAGACAGGATGAAATCCACTCATAGACCCATTTTTTTACATTGTTTTAAAGTATACATTGTTCCTTGATTTCTTTAGTAACCTCAAAATGCACAATGGTATACCCTGCAGGAACTATTTTATCTCAAATATACTGAGGCATGGAGTTTCACACACCTTAAAGAAAATGTGTTCATCCTTCAGATATCTTCAAGATAGTATAATTTAAAATATTTTTATTTGTTGGGAAAGACCAAAATATCAAGCTTACTTTTTTAAAAAAAAAAAAAAAGTACATAGTGTGAACTTTTCAAAATGTATTCTCTTTTATACAAGTCATTTCCTCTTGCAATAGGAGACACACATATCTACCCTTGTTAGCTCTTTGCTTTGCTATAGCAGATTTTGACAGCGAAAATATATATGTATTCAAATATATATGTATGTGGATGAGATGTTGACTTGCATTATGAAGTCTACTGATAGAAAGCTGGCATAGTCCTTTGATGGCCGATAGAATGTCTTCAGTATTTTTGTAGATTTTATGATATATAATTATGTTTTACATATAGGAAAACCAGTAATTTTTATCTTAAAAAATACATAAATGCCATTCTGCAGCAAAGATTTATATATATATATATATATATATATATATATATATATATATATATATACACACACACACACACACACATACATACATACATATATGTATGTATGTATATATATATCATTAAATTTATGGTTGCTACTGTTATTCCATGTTCTTTCCCATTCTGAGTATTTAACAACTCTGTAACAGTGCGTCTTTACCACCTTCTGAAGAAAAAAAAAAAAGAAAAGTTAAGTGCTTTAGTCAAGGTCACAGCACGGCTAAGTGTTGAGTCAGTATCTGAACCCCGGCAGACTGTCTCCAGAGCCAATATCCTTATTTTGAACAAAGATCCGTATTTAGCTGAAGACTAGATTTCTTCTGAAGTTCATGTTGAAAGCCCTTTCCAGTACATTGTCCTGGCCTTCTCACTGTTGGTGCTTATTTGAAACAGATGCAAACACTTAAAACATCCACTCGAATTGGGTTTCCCTGTATTTGCTGAACTGTGTCAGGTTGCCTCCAGGAGACTGCTTTCTAAGTGGCTGTCTGATTTCATTCGTCTCCCTTATTCTTTACTAACCTGCAGCTTCATGGGTCTGGTAAAGCCTCGCTGGTCAGATGCTTATTAGATATCCCTTGCCAACATTCTGTCTCCCTCTGTAGTATAAATTGTTAGGGCAGTTGTGAGAATAGAGTGGGTGGATTTTTTTCAAAGCATGGTTTCTTTTCTTAAACCTGTTGGCAAGCTCTGATGACTGGCTAAGGGTTGTGCAAATGCTCTCTTCACAGTCTTAACTCTAGGAATTATTCATTGAGATTTAGTTGCTTAAAAGCTTTTGCTTTTCAAATGGGTTTGCTTTTTCTCTCTGAACTTTTTCTTCAGTGTAAGATTCAGTTGTCTGGTTCAGAATTTGCTTTCTAAGTCTATATTTTTATTGCTTACTCAATACTTTTGATTGCTTAGTTGTTATATTTTATAAATTTACATGCAGAGTGACAAAAGAAAAAGGGAAATGTCACCTTTAACCCATAGCACAATTTCTTCTCTCTTGTGTCCCTAAGGATAGATTCATAAGAGTTTATAGAGTTTTCTTTCTCTTTGTGTTTTCTAGAATAAATTTGCATGAGTGGTTTTGTTTATCAGAGTTGCTAGTTAAAAAAATAAGACCTGCTATGGACTTTAGAAAATCAGAAATTGATTAAAATGCCCTTTGTGCCAATCAAATCCTAATATAATGCTTTTGATGATTCAAGAGCTTCCCTCAGACTTTCGCGTTGCAGAACAGTTCTCTATAAGTTTAGGAGTTGAGGTCACATTTGTAAAATGTTTTAAGAGGATTATTAATAAAGGCTCATTTATATTATGCTTGTGATTAATGAAATTGTGTTTCTGGGTCACTTGGGCTAAGAATAGGGACCATTGTCTGTTAATGAAGCTCTAAGAAAGCTCCATGCGAGAGTACAAAACAATAGAAGAAATCTTCTTTTAAATACATATCCTTAAGCACCTGTATCCCTGAAATGATGGTCGCAGGTGCTCATGTTTCTGCAGCTTTTAAGTATTCTCATCATTACTCATCATCTCCTAATCACTTCATGGGGTCGTCACGGGATAAATTTTCCTCTTCTCTGCATCTTCCCTTAACCCAATGAGATGACAAACTGTCAGCATTTCCACTGGTTTTGTTGATTTCCTAGGTTCCAATTATAATATTTTCATTAACTTGTATCTTCTTGAAGGAAAGGTGATACAGCTTATTTATGGAGCTTAACTTCCAGTATTAAATACAATGTCTATAAGGTTCCTATGAAATTTGTTTCCAGTCCTTTGAGGAAGAGCATCTTTCTAAGGATTTTGTTTTTAATTGGTGTGGGTCTGGCATATCGTCATCATAGGAAGTAACATCTCATTTTTTTAAGGATGCTTATGACCTTGTTAAATTGCAGTCCAAAAATTGTGTGGCTTGTTTTGATTTTAACCAAAGTTACAGCTGCCTAGCTGTAAAGCAGTCACTTTCTCTTATTATGACTAGTTCTTCAACTTGTACTGTTTTAAATTGCCTGCAATTAGCATATTTCAACCTTATTTTTAGGTTTAAATTGCAGTGTGAGAGTGTACTCTCCTCTTAGCTAATTAGTGCTATCAAGGAACAGTAGGTTACCTCATTAGTACCATGTGCATTTAATTAAAGAAGAGAAAATTGGAGTTAACCTCATAGTTAATATTTTCACAGAGTGCTACAATGCCAACACCTTCAATTGGAGTCACACCCCTGTGTATCTAATTATGCACTGGTGCCAAATAAGGTTAGCAAGGGCACCACAAGGCTGTTGACAAAATAATTTAGATGAAAATGTGTTTGTTGGATTCTGACAGTAAAATATAACTTGAACATCACCCCAGTTCTCATCTGCCAGCGTCAGGTGACATACTCCTTCACAAGTAAGAGGAGAGGAGTATTTTGGAAGTCATTTTTTTCAGTCTGAATTAATGTTGCTTCTATCTTGAAAAAAGCGACATATAGTCAGCTAAAGCATATACAATCCATTTCTTAAACAGAGCCCGGAACTTCAGAGATGTATTTGAAAGGAATTATTTATAAGACGTAATATTTACATGCATCAAACTACCACCAATACCCCTTGACACTCTCGCCACATTCCTCCTCGCTGTTCTTCCTTCCTGGTACAATTATAATTTCCCTTGTGTATTTTATGAATGGGGATCATCCTTTCATATCATACACGAAGACTAAGGATGGGTTGTCACATGGTCTATTCAAATGCAATGTAATCCTTTTGCCCTTCAGACAAAATCTTTGAAATGTCTGATGTTACTTAGGCAAAAAATGACATTCCATACCGTTTATCAATAAATAATCACTTTGCCTTTACAGATAAAATGCAAACTGTACTTTTGAGTATATAAAGTAGTTTCCAATGCAAGTGGGAAAATTCAACAGGTTTTAACAGTTATTATGGTGTGATCTCCACTGTCTTAGATGTGTATAAGTGGGAATAGCAGTAGTATAGAAATGCTTAACCAAGACACTTTCGCTGAGGTGGTGATTGCTGTTGTCCTTATAGTTTATGGCATGGAATTCATGTTTATTGGTCCAGATTATTACTGATTAGAAGTCATAGCTAGCACTTCAAAATAAAGTTGAGATAACTAAGGACAAATAGCATCATATTCTATAGAACTCACTGTGGTAGATGCAGGGAACCAGGATTTTTTTTCTCACTGATTCATTTATTATGACCAATATTCAATGTCACATATAACAGATTGTTCCTATTTTGAAAACCTATATGAATATCACCTGTGAAACCAAATTAGGATAGTCTTATTTGTGTTAAGCTACCAAGAAGGGTTTATTTAGTGTAACTGATAATTCACATTATTTTACATAAACTCTAAGACTGAGGAGGAAAAAAATGCCAACTCCTGATTCTCTTTGTTTAATTTAGGAATTGCTCCCAGAAGCAAAATTATGTGTCTGTGGCCACGCTCCTGGTGATGGGCATCCTCACAGCACATTTGCAGTAAGTTTATTGCACAATTAGATATCCAGCAGCTAAGTGCGAAGCCATGCGCTCAACCCCACTTCACACAAGCCCACTTCACACAACTCCTGAGATTTCTTATGGCCAAAAGCTTCCGTTGACACCAATCGTTAAAATGCAACGTATGTTAAGAAACAGGTGCAAGGATACAGACTTTCTATGTTCTCTGTTTTTCCACTTCAGTCCTGGCTCGTGAGCTATACAACTCACAGTTTCTATAAGTTCATGGCACAAAAGTCCACTGGAACTGTATAAATCTGCAGCACCAACACACTCAAGTTTAGCCATAACTTGGTGAGATAGTGCTGGCATGATGGAAATGAGTGGTGGAGATGATAGATAGCTTGAGTATATCTTTTCGCAAGAAGTTGCTGCTTCCTGTTCCTAAAGTTGCCATAGAAACATGAGTGGGGAGGGACTTGTCTGCTCTCTTTAGACTCTAGAATTCAATGAAATTTGATTTTGTGACTCAGTATCTATACCAGGTAGCCTAGAAATTGAATGGTAAAGTTTATATAGTTTATATAGTTAATATAGTTGAGGACTTTATATAGAGCTGCTTCATGGTTCTATCTAGTATGCATTTTTCCTGTTTTCTTCAGAAACTTTAAAAATGTAATGGAAGATTTTAATATTTAAGATCTTTATCTTGCTTCCTTATGAATGGATGGATCTATTCAGTCTCAGCAAGAAAGAGCCTTCCAAAAGATACTCACTCAAAATCTATTTCTACTATCCTGTGTATATTGTTTCTAACTCAAAATTGTTAGAACTCAACTTAATTAAGACATGAAAAAGTAATCAATGTTCTTCCTTTCTGGGAAGAACTGCATAATTTGATACTATATATGTTAGAAGACATTTTAAATATAATATATAATTATTGTGAATCATTATTGTTTATTAAAGTTTGTAATGTTTACTTCTTTCCACAAACAAAGCCAGAAGGAGAAATAACAATAGTACACTACTTCATGGAAACAACATATGGAGCATTTATGATGATTTTTATGTAGAAAGCTTCTGTGACAACCCTTGTGATTATATTCATTTTAACCCTAAAGTGTTTCTCTTTTTTTGTAATAATATTGGGGGGGATTAAAATGGTGGTTACAATTGTTGAATTGCTGCATGTAAATTTATGTGAATGTCTAAAATATGATGAATGTATAACTGTTCCCTTCACATTTTAAAGGATGGATACATTTAAGGTAAACTTCATTATAATTATATCCTCAGCTTGAAACAAAACAATCAACCAAAATTTTATCTAAAAACAAAACAAAAACAAAAACAACAAAACACACACACACACAAATGTAATACATTTGAAAGAGAACACAATTTGGAAAATGGGACAGTGTTCATATTAGTAACATGATTATTTATTTAAGAGAAATTTTCATTACAGTTCAGAGTGAACTGGCTTTCCTTACAATAGTGTTTATTACTTATTTTTAAAACTTCATGTTCTCTAACCCACTGAAGAGAAATCTTTGGAATCAAGTCTTTATATTCCCAGAATGAAAATGGCACATGATTGGTGCTGTAGAGGTGACATGGTGGTTAAGAGCACATACTGATCTCACAGAAGACCCTGTGATATTCTCTGCTGGTCAACCCTTGGATCCCAGCACCCATATCAACTAGCTTGCAACCTCTTGTAAATCCAGATCCAGGGGATCCATCACCATCTGCACTTGGGTGCCCTCTCATAATTACAATAAAATCTTTAGAAATCAAAGTTACATATAGTACCCTCCAATCCCCCAAGAGCGAGACTGAATCTATAACTCAAGTTTGTGATGATCAGCGTACTGGACTTTGCTAAGTCTTGTCACATCGTCTTTGGACACCTTGAGTTCCTGACTGAATATAGTTTAAAGCAGTCCTCTGGGTCTTTCAGTCAGAAGCTGTGCTGTATTAGTTGGTGGTGGCTGCTTGGAAAGGGTGTATGGGAACTTGCCAGAGCATGGGCTCACCACAACTGTAGTGCTACAAACTTAATAGTTAACACTAGTCACTGAGTAAATTACAGCAGAATGCTTCCTGGCTTTATAAACCAAGAGCAACAGTACTAAAGTATTACAAACATGCCTAATTTCATTAATTGATTACTTAATATAAACTTTCTCCAATCTAAAATAACTATATAATGCAGTTAAAAATCAAGAAAGAACCTTTTTAAGAATGCAATTTACTATCCTTGTCTAATGCATCAGTTCCTTCGAAAAATTAATTTTAGAGCTTAAGTTTTAATTTTTTATTTAAAAAATAATTGCTTTAGAATTTAAGTTTTAAGATCCATTTTGTACATTAGGACAGAGCTCTAATTATAGGGTTCATGGTGGCTGAAAGGGAAAACTCATAGAAAGACAAAAGGGGATTTTTGAAGCCAGCGCAGTCCTTTGCTCCTCATGTGACTGCCATCTCTGCTAAGCTACGAATCAAAGGAATCATTTTCAGTTCTTAGAGCCACTGCATAATACCTGTCAATGGATTAATTTAATATCACATGTATTATGTCTATAGTTCATTTTTACAACTAAATATTGTAAAACTTTCTGGAATCTTCAGGAGTTGGTTTCAAATTGACAAATTCATTTTACCTGTTTCTCCTCCTTCTTAAAATAATCATTCCTTGTGCTGATTAACAAAACTGAAGTAGTTTTCCATGCATTGTAAGGGAAAGAAATCATTAAAGCCTAGTTACCTTATAATGTTATATAATCGATATTAAACACAGACACATTCTATAACCCTTTCTTACATTTGTTAATTTTATAAAATTATGTCCAAATATGTAATGCAAATGCATTTGATAAGGCATTTCCTGCACTTTGGTTTATTAGTACCCATTAGATATTTGCTACCCTCTGGACATTGTACATTTCTGGCAGCATATTGTTGAGTAGCATGATTATGTTTTTTAATCTGTTTGCTACTAAATTTTATTTGCATGCATTCACTAGTTCACTGAAATACTGGGCAGTAACTGCCCCGCTCAGATCATATCTACCTGAAAATTGTAATTTAAATTTTATCTACCTGTTGTTGTTAAATATTCAGAGTCCATAAGCTGCATATTTATTAGGAGTAACAATGTAATATTTTATTACACTGATTTCTTCGGGAAGCACACACACACACGCATGCACACACACACGCATGCACGCACATACACCCTGACTCACGCACATACACGCATGTGCGTGGTCATTGATTCCTGGCTTCAAAGGACTTCAGTATGAGAGTGAGGAAGAGTCATCGTAAGAGATTACTAATGCTCGCCTTTCACAATCAGTTTTTCTTCACTTGTTATATTTTTGGTTTATTTTGAAAAAGTCTTCACGTATTTTAATTTTTTATTTGCATTTATTTCTAAAACGGATGTACTTTTCTATTGTATCCCTTGTATATTTAACAGCTTTTCAATTGTCTTACCATAGAAATTCTAAATTTTCACTTCTCTAGCACAATAGTAAGCCAAGTTCACTAGCCTATAAAGATATCCTGTTGAAACCTCATCTGCCCAAATGACCTCATTAACACCTACCTACATAAGCTCATTGTTAGTCTTGCCTACAGGTTCTTACACCTCAATGAATACTGTTTTACATAGGGCCCTGCCTGTTAGCTCTCACTACTAAGGCAATTATTCTGAATGCTTAGGGTCTTCACTTTGGGTTCTTGCTTCTAAAGCCTTCAGCACTGGATCAAATGGAACTTTTGATGAACAAAATATACTGCGTCTATAAACTAAATATGAAATTTGACCAGAAGTGGCCCGATAGGGCTATTTCCCATTCTTACTGAGTCACACGGACTGAATCTGCTTTTTACCCCCTCTGGCTCTTTCCTGAGCTGCGGTTGCCTCCTGAATGATGCATTTTGATGAAAATTATGATTTTTTAAAAAAAGAATCTTTTGCTTTTTAAAATTCAAATAATCCATTCTCGGGAATCCACTGTCACTATTACCCTCTCAAGTGTTGATATCCAGGTTTAGCACATGGAGATACCACAATGCTAGGAACTACAGTGTCAAAGCTAGATTATTCCAAACATTTTGCTCTCTAGAATGTGATAATTGTGTCAGAGTAACTGAAAGATTTTAGAATATTTTTTAAGTAGTCTGCATTTAGTTTTATGTGTGACATAACCAGAGGAAATATTACAATATGTTTTTCTAGAACAACCTTCCTTTTATTTTTTTTTTATATTTTCTTCTTTTAATTTCTCAGTTTTATATTATCTCTCCCTTCCTTTTCCTCCTGACCCTTCTATATCTCGTTCCTTGCTCTCTTTCAAAATCAGGGCCTCCGTCTTCATTCATTGTGACGTCTCGATTTACTGTTGGCGAGATTGTAAATTGGTACAGTCATTATGAAAATCAAGTGTGTGGAATTCTCAAAAAAGGTGAAAATGGATCCACCCTATGAATCTTTTGAAATCATGACTTAACTCTTTGCATCAGTATAAGATTATAGTATAATTGAATTTA
Source organism: Uromys caudimaculatus (assembly GCA_028551405.1). NCBI lineage: Eukaryota > Metazoa > Chordata > Mammalia > Rodentia > Muridae > Uromys > Uromys caudimaculatus. The sequence goes on along the minus strand of CM052700.1, from coordinate 117,737,178 downwards.
TTACAAAGTTTTACAAGCAAGATCGATCTCTGCTTACTGTTTGATCCTATAGTTATTCAATAAGAAATAAACCTTAAGATCATTTTATACCCATTTCAGCAGATTTTGTGATTTTGTGAATGTCTTAACATATAGCAATATGAGTACATTTAAAGCTATACTCAACCTTCCAGTTGCTTCATCGAAAACAGAATAAAATTTTCTGGTTTTCAAAAGTTTAGCTGCTGTTCATGTGCGTTTCTTGATGAATCTTTTACTCTCCTGATATAATTCAAGATTATTATCAATTACTTTTGTGCCCTTCACTACTGAGTTGCAGGTATCTGGGCTCAGTTCATTCTTGACACCTCTCCTGTGTGATTTCCTCTCACCTTCTATTTTATTGCAATGTTTGAGATTGCCATGGATTCTCTTGATGTTGGCTCCAAGAAGGACCAGTAGCAGAGCTTTGGCAATGGAAAATCCTCTTTGAAATTTATAATGAATAATTCACTTCCCATGACGATTCACTTAAACATCAGTAAGGCAGAAGTCAGGGAATGAAGTCAGGGATTATTTATTTAGCTAAATAAATTGATATACAACACTAAAATATGTATGTGGCAATAATGTGAATTTCTGATGCCTATTAGAACACAGTATTTTTGCTTTACGTATTTTAATGTTATTTGTAAGAAACCATTAGTGATCGTTTCTCTATATATGAAATATAATTACATTAAAATCTAACAATTCACCATAATATCCTTGAATATTTGTGTCACTTAAATTAATGCATATTTTTTATTTGTCATTTTAATTTATGTCCCTTGTATATTTTATATCTTAGTTCAGTATACTGATTAACAAAAGACACAGAAATAATTCATGTCCTTTTATAGGTCTTTATGGTGCAAACGTACTTACACATACACACATACACATGTCTAAATGATCAGTTATGCAAAAGTATGTACATGCATTTTTATTGAGCTGCATTTGCAATTCACTTTCTTATCTTATTAAAGTTACATTTTTACCTTTGTGGTCTTCATTAGGTAAATGAATTGGTTGTTATTCAAACCGGTAACAAATTATGGCATGGAATTTTTATTACTGCCACAGTCCACTTAGTAATATGTGTATCTCAAAAATATTTGTAAATAACTAAGCTTTATATATAATTTCAATAATGTATTTTAAGCAACACATTACTTCATTTAATAACATAAACCTAAAAATATATGATGTAATTTTAAATTTTAGCCAGTGGAATTAACAAAGCTTATTGATCTCAAAATTTAGCCATATAATAAGTATTTAATGTGTAACTAGTAAGAAAAAAATGCAGATTTTAATTAATATTATTCTTTATAATAGTGAAGATCAATTTTGTTCAAAGAAATTTATATGACTAATAAAATATAAAATGTTTTGCTTGATTTTTGTCTCAAGATAAAACTTTATTCATTCATGGCACCAAGGTACTTTCTTGTTTATTTCTAGGTGACTAGACCTTCTCTTGTCCCCATGTAAGAGATATGTTGTGAGGTACTTAGAAGTATTTGGCAGAAATTGTCTTCCCTTCAAGTCTAGAATATTGGATATGACAGCCAACTCCATATAAAGGAGATAATTTATTATCTGAAGAATAATATTACAATAACATCAATTTTCCTTTAGAACCTTATGGATAATTATTTAGGCTGGAAAAATCTGACAGTATTCAATAATAGTTAAAAATTACCACATAAAAAGTTTCAGCAAAGGGAAATAAATTCATACATGGTTGTATGATTGTAGAAAGAAAATGCATCAAATTTGGAAAAACATGCCAAAAGGTTTAGAAATTTGATATTTAGCATATAGATAGATTAAATAGATAGATAGAAGATAATAGTATTCTGATGTATAGATACTATATAATTAAAACAATATAAGCTGAATATCATACTATTATATTAACTTTATTTTTTCATAATTTCTTATTACTTGTCAGATTTGTGTTTCTTAGGCTATTTTATATACAGACTAGTAATAAGTGCTGGTTTTGCACCCTCCTGTATTGGAAGAGTCTTTCTCTGTTACTACATTAGACAAATAGAAAAGTGGATGTCTGTCTAGCATGTAGTTTTGTCCTAAACTAATAACAACTTGTAAGTAAAAGTACCATTTTGATTCATCTACCTCTATTACTTTATTTTATCCTTTTGAAAACAATATTAACAAATCAAAAAGATTTCCTTAATCACTCACTATTATTCATTGGATTTAATTAGGGATTATTGGAGATTGATCAGTTCTTTTAGTCTTGAAGAATAGGCTGTATGCATTGATTCTTTTACGTTGTATATCTAGTTTTGATTCTCTCTATCACATAAGGAGCTGAATTTATTCTTCACATGTTGCTAAATATATTTTACAAAGACAAGGTTTTAGAAGAAGATAGATTTTGATCACTTTGAAATTACCACACATATTGTTTGACTGCTTGTGATTTAATTCAAAAAGACTTCTAAGGTCTTAATAAGGTCTATGTGTTGACTTTGTTTATAGGGAAATTCAAGGATGTTTCCATGATACCCTGAGAAAGATTTTAGAATGGATTATGAATTACTAGTTTACGTGACATTAAGTTCCATTTGGTGGGGGATGTGATAAGGAACTAGGTGGAGTAGAGAGGGGACCCATAAATAGCAAAAATTATGTGATAAAAGAATATATTTTCAATAAAAGGGGAAAAAAGAAGAATTTTAGGTAGATAAAAAGATCTTATTCCTAAAGACATATAAAGAATTCCACATGTGATTTCTAATGTATAGAAGAATAAACCTAGTGATGGCCATGTTTTACTCCCTCATAATCATATTTCCTGTATTTACAATGCATATTCAAGATGGTTCAGTTGTTTATGGAAAAAAAGAAATACTGAGAACTTCCATGGCTTTACAGGTTGCTCTTTACTATCTGTCACATAAACGTTTTATCTATTAAAGATAAGTGATTAGTGATTCTTCCATGTTGTCTTGCTCATGAAATACTAAATAATCCTAATAAAACAATCATCTGTCTAACATTGAAATACATGACATTCAATATGCAAATCCCAAAATAGATAACTTCGATTGAGCAACAGAAACACTCGCTTCATAACATATAGCCTTTATACTATAAAATAAATTCATAACACTTGTAAATTGGCCATGCATTTCTGTGGTAGGGGTCACAGACATTAGAGCTCTATTGAGTATCGATGGCTCTCGATAAACCCTGCTAAATGTCTAGCATGAACAGTTCCACCATTGCCAATTTAGTAATACTGCTTTGTTCTTGATATCACTGTAAGATAAATGATCATTCAGAGTGATCTTTCTCTGGCTTGTACATTCTTTCCTGGCTGATTGGTGCCTTCTGCGTGAAGCTTTAACAGCTTGTAGTCACATGCAGTCTCCTAAACAGCAACAACAGGTATCTTTTTTTATTTCCCAATACTATCTGTTATTATTTCACAAACATTGGATGCAGATAAATGTATTTCTGTCTCTGAAATCCATATTCCTTTTCCATTTGTTGCTTACTTCCTTGTTTATCTTACTTACCAACCTATACACATTACAAAGGTCCAACTCAGTTACTGTCTCACATGACCCCCCCTTTCACTAACATAGTAATAAACCCTATTTTGATATTATGTGTCCATACTTACTTTGAGAAGCATTATTTTCACTTAACTCATGTTTGTCAAATATGAATATCTTAAAAATCCTGGCAAACTTTTCAATAAAATAATAATCACCTACATATGATAAATTTAGACTGTGAAGATCTAAAACAGTATTTAGGATTTGGAAATCTATACAGCTGGAAGAGAAATTTCACCATTTTACTGTTTGATGAGAAATAATTTGATTGGAGATGTTTTATGAGGAAGTCTTTTTTAAAAAGAGACACAAAAGGGAAGTCTTTGAGAACATGGTAACAGATTTTGAAATTTTGAATGCTTGTTTAAAAACTGAATTGAAAGAGTCTCTAAACTTTTGAACAAGATAGTGGATATACTGTAACCAAACCATTCTGCTTAAAGATATCCTTGGGAGAAAATGGGAAGGTATTATTGTGGGAAAAAAAAATTGGAGTCTGTGTGTCCACAATAGAGGATATTGTCAAACAAACAAACAAACAAACAAAAAACAAAATATAACCATTAAAAAGGCAAACAGCAATATTTCCACTAAGAAGGACATGGTAAGAAATAAGGTGCACTTACAGAAAAAGACAATAAGGTGATTTCAAGAGGTTTTTAAACATTAGGGAAATAGATGAAATTGAGATCCCTGGAGATTTGTACCTTGTGTTTATCTGACTGTGGACTAGTGAGATCTAGCACTCAGAAAGAATAGTAGGTTTGATGGTAGCAATAGGAGTGTGGAATTGGTAAGTTTTATTTGAAAGAGAGATATTTCTACTCAGCCAACTGAGCTGAGGTGGAAAAAATGCAGTGTTGGAAATCATGTTGTATATAAGAGATTAGAGTCATGTAATTTTAAAGGAATGTAGCAAGGCAGATGGCACAGAGAAACCATGAGACAAGACACTGGGAAAGATACGAGTCTGAAAAAGGTTTGAATCTAGGCCAACTATATTGGTGCATGGCTGTCATCCCACCACATAGGTGGATCTCTGGAAGTTCATAACCAACCTGGGCTGCAAAGGAATTACCAAACCAACCAACACAATATACTAGACAGAGAACTAGAAGCCAGTAGTCAAAGGTAAGTAACACACACACACACACACACACAGAGAGAGAGAGAGAGAGAGAGAGAGAGAGAGAGAGAGGGCGCTTTTGGTTTTAAGTTGATCCTTCTTCCTTCCTTCTTTCCTTTTCATTCATTTACACGGGCTCACTCTTAATGTGGTACATTATTTGGCTTTTGAGAATGAGGTAATTACATGAGTCCACCATTGTAGCATCTTATGGAAGACTTCAGTACCCTAATCTGTGCCCCACCTCTTTATCCTTCTCTCCTCTCTAACCAGAAGAAATTGGAAAAAAAAAAAAAAATGAAAGCAGAGCACATTATTATGGAATGAAGTTTGATTGTTCTGACTATAGGCTGGGAGAGAAAGTAAGTCAGTGAGTTTGGCTAGGGCGTGTTCACCAGACATTACAGTGGCTGGAGTGGAGAAGGGAAAGGATCCTGAAAGAAGGATAAATAGTATGCACTAGTCTCAAAAAGTGTTATAGAAGGAAAAAGGAGAAGGTTATGGCTTGAGCAGAAAGGGGAAGTGAGGAGGGTACGCGTGGAGGGATGGTACCAAGGGAAGAGATTAAGGTGCAAACGGTGAGCTGGGGAGAGAGCTCAAAGCATTAGTCTCGAAAGTGTGAGAATCTGTGTTCAGATTCCCAAAACCTAATGCCAGACATCGTCTGTAATTCCAGCAGCGCTACCATGAGATGGGAGACAAGAGAATTCCCTGAAGCTAGTGAGCCACATGGCAATAGCAAGCAACAAAAACCAGTCTCACACAGTATGAAAGCTGAAGACTATTACACAGTGATGTCTCCTGACATCTGCATGACACTCTTGGCATGCACATATCTGTATTCATACATTCTCACACAATGTAGGCACACACATAAACACACACAGGGGGAAAGGACAGAAAAATAAAGTAGAGGGTGATGGCATGTAATATTTATAGGTGCAGGTCATTTTAAAAGTAAAAGAGCCCCACCCTCATTTACACTTGCTAGAAATGGGCGGGGAGGAGGAGGCTCTCTGTTACAGGCTACCACTATTTGCTAATCAATATATCATTATATATTATATCATTTGCTAATTCGGTGTGTACCTGTGACTACTGTGAGGTCTTTCTCCCAGTGGCTGCAAATTTGTTGTTGAACTCCATATCAATTTTTAGGAATTCTTAACTGTGACAGACCACAGAAAGGAGGGGAAAGGTATTAACACAGTGGCTTAGGCTGTTCTAGCTGTGACAGCTTTCCCCAGTCACATCATATTTGTTATACTCGATGCTATTATGAGCTGAGAGAATGACGACTCAGTAGAGTTAAAACTTAGAAACTATGTTCTCATAAATGACTCTAATAGCTCAGGCGCATGTGAACATTTCTGCCATCCCCTCCGACAGTCAAGGTGGATTAGTAGAATTCCAAAGAACTTTAATTATTCCACGAAGCATTTAGATACATTAAGATTGAACTTCTGAAGTAATTGGTTAATTTTTGGTAATTAATAAAATGAAAATTTTGCAGTTCTGTGAAAACCCTTTAATGAAAACAGAAATAGTAACAGGAGTAAAATGTATGCCGAAATATTATGATAGTCTCTTTTCCATTGTATTGTCAGTTCGAATTGTGACAGCAACCTAAGATTCTAACCCATGATACTGCCCTCATAGGTTATTTAGCGGCTTAAATCTGGCTAGTTGCTACACAGTCTATAATGCAAACAGAAGAAAAGTTTGACACACTGACTCCAAAGCCTTCTATTCTGTCCCTTCATGAAACATGAACAAAGGATAAGGATAAAAAAACAAATAACAAAAGACACAAATATGGTCTTTGTCTTGCTGCACGGCGTTTAATGTCTTTTCTTTTCTTTTTTTTTTTTAATGAAAATAGTTTTTTATTTTCCCTTCCTCTTCCCTCGTCCAAGTTTCCTTTGCCCAGCATCCCATCCGATTCTCAGTCTTCGGCTTAGGAAGGCTGCGCTGATCTTCCTTACCCAACAAAGGATTTGAAGAATACCTTTATTAAACTGATGGCTGATAACAATACATTGTTCTTCTTGGAACACTCGTGGTCTGCTTATTGCAGATAATTCCTTATAAAGTGGACCTAGTATATTACAATTTCAAGAATTGGTGACTAGCCTTTGGGAGTTTAAGCCTCCAAATAGATCTCTTGTGAACAAATAGTTCCTTGATCATCTTCACTTAGAGTAATTCATCTTAACCTCTTAGCTAAAATCTTTTTCCTCATTCATCTCAGGGTATGTCGAGGCCCTCCAAACGGGTCAAGAGACTAAGATTATTGTGCCTTTGCTGTGGCATCAGCCACTGTTGAGGAGAAGCTGACCATAGCAACCAGGCATCTGTACCCATTAAAACCCAATTTTTCTATTGAGAAAACAGCAGGCCTGCATAGTGAGTTTAATTGCTCAGTGTCAAAGGTCAGTAAATGATTGAGCCAAGATAAAACTCAGATGTCCAACCCCAAAGTAATAATGTCATATTATCTGTGGTGTTCTCTGATTTTTGGACTCTTTTTCACCTCTCAGTACAAACATCTGAGCTTAGAAGACCTGAGTTCCATTTCTTAATATTACCCATGTTTGGGCATTTCTAAGCTTACTTCGCTTGTGTTCTCAGCCTTCTGTAGACCATGAAGTTTTTAGCCCCACCCTCTCTAAGCAGAACACAGGATTTGACAACTACTAGGCAATGCTCCAATTCATGATTCCAATAACTTGATTATTTAAAACAATACACTCTGGTCCTCGCTGCCTATGCTTTCTCTATCAGGTTATATTTCATCATCTTTCTTAAAGCAACAATTTACTCTTTTGATCATGCCTGCCCTTGCAAGTTGAAGCACTTGTTAATATCCCTGAGTCTTTGCTATTTGACTACAATCACCTGCTCCTGCCACGTGTCTTGTTAGTTACTATTTTTAACCAACTTACAAACATAATTGAATCCTAACCCCGCCCTTAATAGGTCTACATTTTTTCAACTTCCGTGCCCTGGCCTACTTGCTCGCTCTCTCTCTCTCTATGCAATGGAATAATTCATAGAGCTCCCGTTACATTTTGACTGATACTTTCACTTGCGAGGCAGAGAAACCTCTCCACCTTCTCCTGTTTGCCTTAATGTATATAGATTACTTAGGGCTTAATATCTCATTTTCCAAGGATACATATTTGAGAAATGGATATTGAGTTTTCTAGATCAGTGCCCAGCACTTAGTAGGTATTCTTAATGGGACTTTTTATTCAGCTTCTACGGACATTTTCTTTTCTTTTCTCCGTTATAATGTTAATCTAATGATCTCATTGAGGAGGAAAGTGCACTTTTGAGGTAAAATACAATAGCAAGCAATAGTCACCCACAAAAATGTTGTTTTCTGAAACTTTTAATGGTAGATTTCTGCCTTATAGACCAAAACATTTTCTCAAGTATGTTGTGAGTTTTGTTTTGTTTTTTTTTTTCAGAATAATGATGCATTTAAAGACAATAGAGTTTTGTTAACTTTGTCCTTAGATATGTCTTTCCCAAACTTTATGGCTATCAAGGCTATATGTTTCCAAGTGATATGTCAAGATTTAACTTATTATTTAGTGTGTAGGTCATAAACTCTGTATTGCTTCTATCTACCCCAGGTTCCTTGATTCAGGATTAGTCAAATCAGGAAACATTTATCCCAGAGGACTTTCTTACAAAGTCTGCCCATGAAATTATCTTAAACCTGGGAATTGTTAGAAATGTAGATTTGTAGCTCCTCCCCCCACGGATCTGATTAATTATAAGTTACATTTTAACAAGATCTACAGTCAATTTATGCTCTCCGTAATTTTACAAAAGCACTTCAACTGCGTATCTACTAAAAAGTATTTGAATCAGTTGCTTCAAAATATATGTATATATATATATATAAGTATATACCTTGATTTGCTTAATGATAGTGTGCAAATAACTGAACAACTTAGAAACTTATCTAGGAACCTTAAAGCTTGCCAAAAATGTTTATTGCAATAAGCAAAAGTCTCAGAAGCAAGCAATTATATGCTCTGCAAGAAGCCTCACTTAGCATTATGAAGTTAAAAACGGTTTTCTATCACTGAGTCTCTGGTATGTACCGTAAGTATTTCAGTAATAAAGAGATTATTTGTGGAATATAAGAAGGATAAAGAGATTTACTGTAATGTGAGTTATTGTAGGTATTTTTAGTGGTGTTTACTCGCCTATTAAAATTCCATTTATAAATACCTTATCATTTGTTAAATGAAACTTTATGGAATGCTTGATGACTGTAGCCTGTGCATTAAATATGCACATATATTTTAACACTATTTGCATCTTATAAGGCACTTGATATTGACTCGTCATGGTGTTACTGCTTAGCAACTTCCTTAATTTCATTTAACTTTTAAACATTGTTTATTTTAAACCAGATAAAGTGTTTCCAGATGCTGTGTGAATAGGACTAGTTTCTGTTTCTGAAATCAGAAAATTGATATGTACCAGCATTTGATTTACCTCATGTCTTTGCAGGACACTGTCTCTCAAGCTCTCAAACCATAGTTCATATCATTGATTTCTCATTAATTCTTGTTTATGTTTGACTCTTGTTTTAATTAATTGAGCATGTTCTTTGACCATTCCATATATTTGTGTACTTCATTCTGATTACACTCTCCTCTTGTCTTGTCTGTGGTGGTTTGAGTAAGATAGCATAGGCTCATATGGTTGAAAGTGTAGCCACCAAGTAGTAGCACTCTTTCACAGAATTAGAAGGATTAGGAGGTGTGGCCTAGTTGGGGAATTGTGTTACTGGAGGAGGACTCTGAGGTTTCAGAAGCCCACACTAGGCCAAGTTTTTCACTTTTTGCTTGCAGATCAGGATGTAGTTTTCAGCTCCTTCTCCAGCACCATGACTGCCTGCATGTCACCATGTCGCGGTGCTCCCTGCCATAATGATAATGTATTGTGCCTCTGAAATTGTAAGCAAGGCCTCAATCAAATGTTTTTTGTTTTTTGTTTTTTTCCATAAGAGTTATCTTGGCCATGCTTTTCTCTTCTCTGCAATAGAACAGCGAATAAGACACTGTCTTATTTCTCTCTCATCCCTGTCAAGTCCTTTCTTCTGAGGCTCTCAGCTCTGCTACTCCTTAGCATTCATACAGTTCATGACTTTTGGTTCTGTTTTATGGTCTGCTTTGTATAACCAGGGCCTCTGTGTGACATGGGATTGAAACTATCCATTGGAACCTGGTAGGTTTCTCAATAAATTTGCAAACGAAGGCAATAATTCCCACTCACCCTAAATTTATCAATAGCAAAAAGTTCAACAGTGACAGGCAGGGAGCCCTCAGCCCATCCGTCCATACTTGACTGTTGGCTGGCCCATTCTTTTGCAGGCTCAGTGCGGGTATCCACACAGCTGTGCATCGTATTGCCGTCATTATAGCTTGCCCTGAAGATGACATTTTAAGCCCTTCCCTGTATCTTTTCACTTTTAAAATTATTTATTCCCTATCTTCTGCAATATTCCCTGAGACGTGAAGATGAAGCTTTAATATATTTTTATTTTAACAATATTTTCTTTACCATAAATGTTTTCTCTTGAACTGAAACACAATTGCTTGCTATTGAAATATTACTATAAAAAAACTTCATATAAGCTAGAGTGATGTTACTAACAAAGTACTACTTTCTAATATTGGCAATATGTATTAATGCACACTGCTACTATTTAAACCTGAATATGGCAGGGATTCATTCATTTAACTGATTATGAACTATTACATATTCAATCATGTTCACTAAGCTCCATCTTCAACTTTTGAAATAAAGGGCACACACACACACACACACACACACACACACACTGACACACACACACACAAAAAAATAAAAGCAGTAGTTATTAAAATTAAAAATTGTGACCAATTAAGTTATGCTGCTCAAATCTATGTAAACAAAACACTTTCGAGAGAAGCATGTACAGAAAAAATAGAGACTAATCTCAAGTTTATGGAAAAGAAGAGACTCTTTTCTCGTTTGTTATGTGATAGCATCTCAGAGTTCAAATCAATTGCCAGTTTGGTGAGTATGAGACAATTGAATGTATCTTTTCTATAATTTTTTTTAATTGGATATTTTCTTTATTTACATTTCAAATGTTATCCCCTTTCCTGGTTTCCCCTCTGGAATCCCCATATCCCACCCTGCCTCCCCCTGCTTCTATGAGGGTTTTCGGCCACCGACTCCCACCTCACCGCCCTGGCATTCCCCTACATTGGAGCATCTATAGAGCCTTCACAGGACCAAGGGCCTATCCTCCCACTGATGTCCACCAAGGCCATCCTCTACTACGTATGCAGCTGGAGCCATGGGTCCCTCCGTGTGTACTCTTTGATTGGTGGTTTAGTCCCTGGGAGGTCTGGTTGGTTGATATTGTTGTCCTTCCTATGGGTTGAAAACCCCTTCAGCTCCTTCAGTCCTTTAACTCCTCCATTGGGGACCGAATGCTCAGTCCAATGGGTGGCTCGAGCATCTGCCTCTGTATTTGTCAGGCTCTGGCAGAGTCTCTCAGGAGACAACTATATATCTGATAGTCTCATCTTTATGTTAAATGCCCTTAGGATGTAAGCAATTTAAGATGGCTTAAGTAATTTAGGATTAGTTTTGGTTTTCCTTTTTTCTTCATTCCTCTCTCAGCTCAATTCTTGAGTGATAATACATGCATAACATGTCTCAGAATGATAAGGAATTGTGCTTTTTGTCACAGCCCCAGAAGACAACATTTTAAAAAATAAAGTATACCTTTTTAGGTATCTTGAAAATAGTAGCCGGGCAGTTGTGGCGCACGCCTTTAATCCCAGCAGTTGGGAGGCAGAGGCAGGTGGATTTCTGAGTTCGAGGCCAGCCTGGTCTACAGAGTGAGTGCCAGGATAGCCAGGGCTACACAGAGAAACCCTGTCTCGAAAAAACAACAACAACAAAAAAAGTAAATAAAATATTCTGCTGTCAAAAAAGTAAAGTTTATGTCTTCCTTATTTGTTATGTTCATCACAATACTGAAGTGATGTCATTGCTCTAGACTCATGTTTAGAAAAATATGAAACATGTTTAATATAGATTGGCTGACATACAGTTTCACCAACAGGAATGGTTTCTGAACATGCCTGTCACACAGGATCTTTTGTCTATCTACAAAGAGAAACTCTTAATAACAAAGTAAATGTCAAAGTCTTTTTTTCATTATTATTATTTTTGATACTTTATTTACATTTCCAATGTTTCCCCTTTTCTGGGTCTCCTCTTTGGAAAACCCCTATCCCCTCCCCCTCCCCGCCTCAATGAGGGAATTCCACCTCCCACCCACCCACCCACCCACTCCCATATTCCCACCATGACATTCCCCTTTACTGGGGCCTCTAACGCCCTCAGGCCCAAGGGCCTCTCCTCTCTCCCTGATGGCCAACGAGGCCATCCTCTGCCACATATGTGGTCTGAACCATGGGTCCATAGATGTGAATTCTTTGGTTGGTGGTCCAAACTTCGAGACGACCGGGGTTCAGGCCCATTGACGCTGTTGCTCCCTCCATGGGGCTGCAAACTCCCTCAGCTCCTTCAGACCTTTCTCCAACTCCTCCATCTGGGACCTCACTCTCAGTCCAGCGGTTACTGTAAAGTGAAACTTGGGCATTCTGAACTTTTGAGCTAATATCCACTTATCAGTGAATACATACCCTGTTCGTTCTTTTGTGACTGAGTTACCTCGCTCAGGATGATATTTTCAAGTTCCATCCATTTGCCTGCAAATTTCATGAAATCATTATTTTTAATAGCTGAGTAGTACTCCATTGTGTAAATGTACCACATTTTCTCTATCCATTCCTCTGATGAGGGACATCTGGGTTGTTTCTAGCTTCTGGCTATTATAAATA
>CM052700.1:117697895-117724398 GCA_028551405.1 Uromys caudimaculatus | reverse complement strand
CCTGCTATTACCTGAGTTTTTGATCTTAGCCATTCTGACTGGTGTGAGGTGGAATCTCAGACTTGTTTTGATTTGCATTTCCCTGATGACTAAGGATGTTGAGCATTTCTTTAGGTGCTTCTCAGCCCTGCGAATTTCCTCAGTTGAGAATTCTCTGTTTAGCTTGGTTCCCCATTTTTTGATGGGGTTATGAATGCCAAAGTCTTAAATTCTTTATTTCTAAACCAAGAATAATATCTCAGCTGAATTGAAGGGAACAATCAATGGCATAATGTTTATAACAGTGCCAGAAAAATTAGGATTTTGGTGAGCTTTGTTTGTTTGTTTTTCTATTCACTGAAGTGATCTAGATACAGAACCCAAGCCTATGGTAAGCCCACAAAGAAATTATTTTTAAATCATTGCAGTACCTCAAGTCTCTAAGAGCTAAAGCTTACTTTTTGTATATAGCAGAAAATCAAGAAACAAAAATATGGGAATAATCCTAAGAGATTAATTTAGAGTACACTTTACTAATTAATTCCACAAATATTTGTTGAATACCTACTATGTGTGAGAGAACTTACAATGACAAATAACATCAAGAAGTTCTCTCATGGAACTTAGATGAGAACTCATGTTGATAACAAGCATGTCAAAGAGTAGTGTGAGTTCTAGATGAAAATGAGCATAATGAAAGTGTAACACAGCAGAGTGGAGACTATTGTTTTAATAATGTGATCAAGGAAACAGGGAACTATTAGGTGAGACAAAGAGGAATAAGTATAAAGCCAAGGGACCAAATCACCAGGCCCCTGGAAGGACCATGGATGGTCTCAAGAAAACTGGGAACTTAATACAAAGTACATTTGTATTAATATGTATAACAATTAATATGTATAATGATGAAAACATGCTAAAGAATGGAATATTTATTTTTGTTGAGTTGTTCACCAGCTTTCCATAAATATGAAAAATATCTGAACTCACAAAGATAGAAAGTTTATTTTTGCTCACTTGTTCAGAGATTTCAATTTGCAGTCATTTAGCCTTCTCTGGTATTTTGGGTCCCATGACAGTATAACAGGGGAGCATTTGGCATAGAAAGCTATCCCATCACTTCATGGGAAGGATGAAGGAGGGGAGAAAAAAGGGAGATATGAAGGTGGGGGAAAAAATAGTGCACACTGGGGATAAGAAGAACAGAAGGAGGGAGAGGAGAAAAACTATGAGCGAAGGGAAGGGGAGAGGCAGTCTGAGGTCTCAGGATCTCCATCAAGGTACATCCGCAGTGATTTTGCTTCCTCCCGGTAAGCCTAACGTTTGAATTATCTCCTCCCCAAAGGTCCAGATGTGAGGAGTCTCTAACACATGCTCCTTTGTAGACTATTGGCATACTAAACTGTAGCAACACATAACATTTTTAAAGTTTCTTCAGTTCATTGTGCTAGTTTATTAATTCTCATGCTTCAACAAAGTAATTTCCAAAGAAATACAAACCTGCAGTTAAAAATGAAAATTAATTAAAATCAGCTAATTAAAGCAGTAAATAAGCCCAATCTCTACAGACATTTAATTTCTAAATTCTTCTAGTAGGGAATATATTGCTTCTAGTTCTTGAATTATCAATTATGGATAAATTATGACTGTTAGAAAAAGTTAAGAATTTGACATTTCTCATCATCACCAACTTTTGCTAGTTCTGTTTTTATTACCCATTAACCCAAATAACCCCTTTATTACTAAAATAATAGACTTATAATTTCCATTTTTTCAAAAATACTGACTCTGTTTTAAGGATAACTGTTTAACAGCAACAACAAGAAAGGGTCTGTTTTCTTTTATAAAGCCAGTAAAAAATGTTTTAAGATACAAATCATCCTATTCTTCTGCTCCCTCTGTCACTTGCGTCTGTGTCATCGATTCATGTTTTAAATCTGTCTGTTGACTTTCATCTGCCCTGTGTTCTGGTTAATGGTTTTGTGTAAAAAGGAAGACAAGGCTGATTAAAAGGACTTAAGGATAGACTTAATAATCTGCCAAACTCAATAGGTTTCTTTCAATTGTCACTTCTCCCTTAAGTGAGAATGTGTTGTTAGTCGGGCTTCAACCTAGGTCGTCACATCATAACTGAGCATGAGGCATCATTACTATCTCCAGAGAGTGGCACTCCATGGTGGAGGCTGACTGACTTAACATGGAAATCTGAGGCTGCGCCTGTAGTCACTGTTGTGCGCTGCTTACATCAAGCATTCCTTCATCTGTATTGAGTGCTTTCTCTGGGTGGTTTTCTTAGAATAATAAGGCAATTCTCAGACTTGATCTTAACATAAAATCCAGGGCTGTGAGAAAGCACACTCTATTTCACAGTAAAAGCATGGAGGGGTTTGCTAGCCTATTCATTCTCAATGATGGGGCTAATTCTACTCAATGAGGATCTCATGGTCCACCCTTACCCTCTATATTCACTGAGAAGTGATAAATTATGGTGGTAATTTGTTTGTCTTCCCTCGTCTATGCTCATTTACTACCCAGTTTCTCAAACCTGGTTCATTTCTGGAATCTTTAGGTAATTTTGTTTCTTTTTCCCCTGTATTGGCATAATTTGATTGTTTTAAAATCAAAGGGGGGAGATAAAGGCAGTAGATTTGGATGATTTTTTTTATCATGCTACACCAGAAGCTAATAAGTTATTTTGAAATAAAATCGTAACATAAGCAATAAATATTTATGGGCTATGTACATATCCATGTCACAACATACAATTTAACAAGGCTCCAACATCCTAATCTATCTGAAGAGCAGAGTATCCAGAGACTTAGAGTGGCAAGATCCCACTAAGAGCTGGATGTACTATAACCTCATCCCGAGGGAGCTCAAGTACAAGATCAAACTGGACTATGAGTGAGACCATCTTAGAAAGCAAAACAAATCAAGCATTCCAATTAGAGTATGAATTTGGCTTGTTGTTTAATTCACTTAGTTCAGGAAGGTTGGATTTCTGTTAATAACAACGCATGTGCCTTTTCTCCCCTCCCTAGTAGTAAAATAGTAACTCAACAAAATTCACCCTATAATCGAGTCTATCAGAAAAATTTAAAGCCATGATCTTGGCCAAATATTAGAAATAATGGTTTCATCATTTTAACAGGTACTTCAGCAAACCCTATAGTCTACAGCCCCTTGAGCCTGAGCTATGGGTCAAAGACTACCAAGATCCTCACAGGATTATATCCATACAACTTTACTCAGGCTGCCTACTGGGACCCAGTAATCAATTTGCAAGGTTCTTCCTAGAGTAGGTTAATTGTAAATGAAATGGACCCTATTACAGCATTTTTTACATAAACATGTATGGAGAGAAATATTTTAGCCATTTATGGACTCTGAGGGCCCTTCTCACATTGAAATCCATTGGCAATATAATATTCAGTATTCTATATAGCAGAACTCTCTTTGGCAATAGAATGTGTACGTTGTGTAGAATCTGGAAAAGGCTGCTATTTCCGTTTGACAGAGAAGAAAAATAGACAATAAATATCTAGAGAAAAGTAAATAGAGGGTAGGCATGCATGTGTCTTCTTGATCGTGAAGGACATGTTCATTTGGGGGTAATAACTGAGGGATAATTATTATTATGTTTTCACAGATGATAGTATGATTATACAGTATGCATTTAGAGAACTCAAAGATTTATAAACCTTAGTGACAAAATAATAGAGAATTCTTCCAGGTTCATTCTTGTTCTTCAAGGCATTTTAGTATTAATACAAAACCTTTTCTCAAAAGTGCTTTTGTCCTCAAAGTAGTCCAGTAATCATCTTCTCTCTGGCTGTATTAACTATCTATGAAAGTGCTAATTTGTACCTACTATTTTCCATACTAAAATAAAGGAAGTAAAATTTTCCTGAGTGGAGAAGAATGCTTTCTGTATAGAAGCCAGGTATCAGGTAATCATCCCCTGGACTGGCATAACACACGTACCCAAACTGCCTAACTTAAGTAAGTTTATAAATGACTGGGTTGCCAAGTTTTTGCAGTTTGCCCATTATTCTGTATTGATCAATCCAGGTAACCTATGGACATTTGTCTAAAAATAAATACCAAAGATATTTAGAAGTCATTTATATCTAAGCATCTCTAAGTCAGGTTAAGTTAGGGAGAGTGCTATGACTTTTAGTAATATTGAAAATAAGAGAGCAGTGGTGGCACTTGCCTTCAACCCCAGCACTTGGGAGGCAGAGGCAGGTGGATTTCTGAGTTCGAGGCCAGCCTGGTCTACAGAGTGAGTTCCAGGACAGCCAAGGCTACACAGAGAAACCCTGTCTTGAAAAACCAAAAAAAAAAAAAAAAAAAAAAAAAAGGGAAAATAAGAAGAAAGTATGCTAATCATTGTGTGAACTGCTGTGTGGTGAATAGTAATCAGTTGTATTTTGAGAAGATGCTTTATGAGCAGTTTTTAAAGAGCATTCCCTTAGACTATGTTTCAGCCCCGCTTGTACATTCAGCATAAACCAAGGATGCAGTCTCAAGGAAGATACTTTATGTCTTTGTGCATAGTCTCCATCTTACACAGCACAGTGGGCATATGCCCAGATGTTCTGTAGAGGTATACCACTCAGTTACATACGTTATTTTGCCAAATGTTCTCTCTCATCCAGTTTTTTATTCCTGTTCACAGACTTACTACAGTGATAGTATAATATATGCCAACACCATCCTCAAGGAGAGTCATGAACCTCATGTAGCTGTCGAGCAGCTGAAATGTGACTGATGCGACCAAGTGTCTCGGTGTACTTTTATTTAATATTATAACTGGAAATTAAGTGCAGAAATCTGTGCCTAGTTGTTGTATAAGGGATAGGTTGAAAAGATAGCTGAGAAGCTATTGTGAAAATTCTTAAATACATATGCAAGCATGTATAAAACTACTCTGCTATTGGATTCTGATAGACCAAATGGTACAATGTTCTTCTACATTCAAAACATACTTCTTATCTTTATCCTTTTCAACTTTTTCTTAATACACTGGCTTCACTTAGCATTTCCCAATAACCCTTGTCAGGATCTCAATGCTTTGATCACTCATATCTTTTACATTTGGATATGGTTAAGTTAAATATTAATTCTACTTTTTCATGGAATTCTTGATTGAGAAACTGTGTTGCCTTGGTGTGAAACAAAAATAAATATTATTCATATGTACTGCACATTTTAGTATATTTTTCATTCATTATTTTGAGGCAATTTGAGCTTATCTAGGTCGCTAAGGTCACCTCTTATGTTCCTTAGATATATGTTAAATGAAATGCATGCCATAAGAAATAAAACTTCCCCTAAATATAAGATTTTATATAGGAAGGCTGCTCTTAAGCAGACACAAATGGCTGCTCATCATTCACGTCCTCCTTGTCTCTCTAGGGTACCATCAGTGCCCAAATCTATTGAACCCATCACATTCTATTTTCTTTACTGATCTATTTTAATCCAAATCTGTAAATATTGCCCTCCTTCTTGATTAGCCTTTCTTCTCTACATTTACTTTCAAGTAATGTAATAGTCTGTAACTACTTTTAACCTGTCCCTTTAGACTATCAAGAATTCTACATTTAAAGATATATTGTTTTATAACAATGGATATTACAATAACACAATTACAAGAAACATATCCAAGAAGATGAAAGTAATATGGCACTCTATTATGTTAAAATTTGGCATTTTTGACACCAGCTTGATATTTCAGTGAATGTCCATTTGCCTCAAGTGGTTTTTTTCAAATAATGAGTTAATTCTCATTTTTCATTACAACAAATTGAGGCACTAAGTTCATGTCTGTGGGCTGAATAACAAAACAGCTGAGGGTCATCTGAACTCCCCTCAGTTTTCCTTGTCTTTCTTTTGTTCGTGTGGTTACAAATAACCTATTTTATCCAGTTCTTTCAACAGCATATCAGTACATTCTGGGAGGCCCAGTGTACTGACTCTCAAATAGGATGCAGTAAATGCTTTTCTTTGGCTTTATTTGTAGTTGGAATAAGTCTTTTTCTTTCTGGGTTTGATGAGACAGGTCTGGAATCTGAGCATTCAGGAGGTGGAGGCAGGAGACTTGTGAGTTCGAATCAGGTCTGAACTAGACTCATTCTCGGATAAAAGAGAGAAAAGATGAGAAAGGTGGATGAGTGAATGCAATCATTTGAGAGTATGCTGGGTACCTTCAGCTTAAACGATGTCAAGATTTGGAGTATCCTCTTAAAACTTTAGTTTCACAAAAGTTGGAAATTCACGCTAGCAGACTAGAAAAAAGGGGGACTATCCCAGCATACAGTTTTAGCATGCCCAGTAGAAAAGGTCCGAGTGCATGTGGATGTGTGCATGCATGCATGCTTGTTTATGAAAACAATATGAGTACTATATGAAGCATTTCAATGAATCACAAAACAGCAGCAGGTCTGTTCTTGATAATACTAAGACTTCAGTTTCAAGGAAATGTCAGGTCTATTATAGACATACTATTCTCTAGTAAGATTATAAGAACATATAATATAGTTATATTATAGAAAAGTATATGTTCGGAGATGTGAATTTAACATACAAATAACAATATAGTTAGGTTCTTATTATTTGTCAAAATGTGGCTTATTTTATCCATATATTATTGCTTATTCCTTAATAATAGGTTGGATTATATTTGATAAATAACTTTTATATAATTCCTTTATGTAATGAAATACATAAACTCTTTCTAAGGGAAATAATAGAATCCTGGTCAACCTATCAAATTTGTTGTGTCCCGGGGTTAATGACAGTTTCAGTTTAGGCAAATCTTCTCTCTACATTGGGCTATCCACCCAACACTTATTCCCAACTCAGTTTAATTAGGCTGTCAATCACAGTTAGTAGCAGCATACATTTTCACAGCTGCCTGACCAGTGCTTTGTTTTAGCCAAGCTTAGTAAACAGAAGACTGAGTGAGTTCACTCTTGAGAGAAGAAAGCCACAATCTGTGCTAGTGATCTTACAGTCAGCCTTTCCACTGTTATACAATGTGAGTAGATAGAAAATGAATATGGTAAGTTAAATGAAAAGAAGCTTTTCAAAAAGAGAAAGCAGCAAGTCAGAAACAGTTCTAGTCCTGAGAGTGTATCAAACACAATCAAAAGTGCAAAGGAAAACTCTGGCTCCAGAATCTGGGGTTTGGAAGCATTTAGGCAAAGGCTATATTAGTAAGAGTACACACCTCTTATTTGGGCACAACTCTTAAAATAACATTCTAAATTGAGGGTTCCCTGAGTTTTTAAATGTTAATAGGTAGAATTAAATCTTCAGTGTTTATTGTCTATATTTATCACATTAAAATATTTTCTCAGAGTTTTAAATCATCTACATAAAAACAGAGAGATAAAAAGAAGAGAGAATAAGTTCTCTAGCTTGTATTAAAAACAGTCCTACAAGATTTGAGATGTGTCATCTTCACAAAAGGAATCTATGTATTATTTATAACATAATAGACTAAATTATAAAAAACAATATTAATAAGGCAAAGATACCACTATAATTCATAAAGCTAATTACATAATGCCTGATCAAATTGACCATCCCTGCTTAATCACTGAGAGAAATGTGAAAATTATGTTGTTCTAATTTCTCTATGTTGATTATTATCCTCTTTGCTTACAGGTTTTACTATATTAACTTCCCATGTTATAATTAACCACCACATAACTATATTAATTTTTCTGCATTTTAGAACTCCTATCCATTTTCATTATTTTATCAGGCACTCTATAACATTAAACACTCACTCTTTACCACAGATCTGGGCTCCACTGAAACAACATTGGTATTAGAACATTTCACTTGAAAACATTTAATATTATATAATATAAGGTTTAAATATATACTCTCATTCTTGTGGGTTTTTTCCAAGTATGATTTGTTTTCAGGAAAGTGTTATTAATATTGACAAGAACAGTGCAAATATATACAGAAATTCACACATAGTAAGTAGAGATACTTGTGTTTTTATCAATGGAGGTGCATTGTTCCATAGAGACTTAATTCTTTTATTCACCACTATATAAATATCAAGTAGTGTTTAGCATCACAGGAAAAGAAACTATCAATAGTATTGATCCCCATAAAGTTATTCCATGGAAAACCAAAAATGGCCAAATGATCAACAAGAATAACCATTTGATGGGGTAGAGTGAATGACATAGAATTGTCCAGCAGATAAGCAACCATAAGCAATCAGGGTGTTTATAGTGAAGGGCATTCAGGGTAATTTTGCTTCACAAGTGACAGTTGAAGTCAACTTAAAGCAAGAGACATGAGGAATGAGAATAATGCCTATATAGGGCATAGAGTAAAAATTATAGCTAAATTTCGCAAAGGATGCTTAACTGATGGGAAGTATTTCCCCTTAGTATTAAAGGCTCATTCCATAAGGAAGCATGTTCTGCTGGTGTCAGATGCAGGCCGTGGTCTTGCCATCCATGCAAAGTGAAAAAGTCAGCCACCTGTAAGCTCATCAGAAGCATCTAACTTTCTTCATATTATCAAAGTGCAAACTCATGGTTCCCTTGAATATGTCCTTTTATGAATAGCCCCCTTTTCCCAAAGTTGTTTGCAATTGATCACTTTATTTTGCTTCTAGAAGCTTAGGAGTTGGTTGTAAGCCCTTGTTAAAATTCCCCAGGCATCTCAGCCTAAAAAAGCAATGCCTAGAGTGAAAACAGGAAGCTAGGTTGATGCTATTTTGGTTACCCATATCTGGTACTATTTCAGTTTGTAAAAGCGCATGAAAAATATCTAGAAAGTCAGATGCCCCCAAGAGAGAATTTTTTGCAGCAAGTCCCTCTTGGGCTGATTATAAGACTAATCAGCCATTTATCAAGCAAGCCATTATGTATCTGACCATATGAATAAACATAATTCATGCAAATATAATTTATGTTAAATACATTCTTGAGTTATTATGCACAATATTTTCTTCATCAAAAAGCAGTGACCAAAAGTGCACATATATTTGCAGTAATTCTTTTCAGCATCTTGAATATTCCATTTTCCTCTTGCCTTTGATGAAAGACTGGCAGTTTCTCTGATTAAGTTCCTCTTCAAACATATCCTAGGCATTTAGAAGAAGGATATTTATTTCCAAAGCTATACATTAGGTTGGTATTGTCAATCTGCTGCTTAAGGTTTTAACCATATTTCAAATTGTATTCTTTTAACACAGCTTGGAATTCTACAAACACAGTCCTGTCCTGGGCTCATTAATAAACAAATTAGAAAGCTACAATCTCTGTCCTGACCTCAGAGGCACCCATTAGTGACTTTTCTCCATTGTACTGTGATGTAATCACAGACACTGAAGTAGCTGACCATTTTCTTTGTTAATCAGAAATAATTCAGAATCATTACAGCTCAAACACAAAAAAGCCTGCGTGTGGTTAACATACATTTATGAAAAAAAAATAGAGCTGTTCTCTTTGCTCATATTTTGAAGATGTATATTTCAGATCACAATTGCAAACATAAAATGGTATTCTGTGTGCAGTCTTTTAGAAATGCATACATTCATGCAAATTTGCAAGTTATAATTACTCACTGAGAGTTGAGAAAATACATGATGCAGTAGTAGGCATTGACAACCTAAGGACTGACTAACATTGTCTGAAGTCTAGAGGCAGTCCTCTAAGAGATAGGTAGTTCACTGAAGGCAAATTTGCTGAAATATCCCATCATACCTTCATTGAGAATACTTTAAAACTTCTTTGCACACATGATATTGCTCATCTGAGGAAGAGAGAGATGTATTTCAACACCACAAGCACTCAATCTATTTATTCTCAAGTTTCTATTTTTTTTCACCAGTTTTCTAGGTGTGTTATGACATACTGAGATTCCCATGAAAGAATCTGATGCTCAGATATTTACCATAAATTCTGGCAAAGATGACACTTGTATTGCATTGCTAAAACAAGGCACTTTTGGACTGTGTAACTAAGTACAGTTGTGAAAAATGTGTTCCACACAAGGACATAGGTCACATGGCATTTGGGGCTCAAACCTAGCCAACATTTATTTCCCAAGCTAGGCACTTAAGTTAAATTTGCCTACAGAATGAAAACACTTTGCAGGCTAGTGTAGGCATTTCATCAAAACACATTTTTCCTCTAACCCAATAATAGAGTCTTTTTAACTACCAAGGACACCCTAGTAAACTCTAGAGAAGGATCAGTTAGCTTTTCTTTATGACAACATGTATTTGTTCACCTATCCTAGAATTATCCCATATAGTTCATCGAATATAGACTGATGATTGATGTTTCTATGTTAAAGGGATATATAAATAATATCCCTGAACATCCTGACTTATGAAAGCACTCACAGTGTCCTTCAAATTCTCATATCTCTAAGATTTAGTCCACTTAAACATTACTATCAATAATATGAGGTGGCACAGCAGTTAAAGCACTTGGTAGGCAAGCGAGTGGAACAGAGCCATGATTCCCCCACACAATGATGGGTAGATGTGGCAGTCAACTTTAAAGAGGAGATAGGATTCTTAGAACAAGATGGATAGAGATGGCTAGCTCTATCTTAAATCTATTTCACATACCAATGACATGCAAACCAGACCAGGTTGCTTGACTGTGAGACATCTCATATTTTTCTCAACTCCAAAGCACATGTGCTGTGGTGGTTTGAATGAGAATATAGTATAATTCTTGGTCCCATGTTGGTGGAACTGATTGGGAAGAATTAGATGTATGGCCTTTTTGGAGGAGGTGTGTCACTTGAGGTGGGCTCTGGGGGTTCAATAGCCCACACCATTCCTAGTTACTTCTCTTTGCCTCATGGTTGTTCTCAAGATGTGATTCACCGACTACTACTCCAACCCATGCCTGCCTACTTGTTCTCATGCTCCTCCAATGACTACAATTTCTAAACCTCTGAAACTGTAAGCCCCGACGAAACACTTTCATTTATAAGTGGCACTGGTCATCATTGTCTTACCACAGTAATAGAAAAGTAACTAAGCTATATACTTTATATTTAGAGATATAAAAATGTGAGAACTCAGAATAAGTTGTCCCATAGAGGCACTATTATTACCTCAGCACTGTATCTTACAATGGATACAACCTCACCACTGAGGAATTGTGATTTCCATCATATCAGTGACGCTGGCAATTTTGCTCAGTTGGGAGAGGATAAAGTGAATTTTCAATTCATTTCTCATGATGACTTTTTTCTTCATGTTATTAAGATTCAACATATTTCTGGTGTTTGTCTCTTAATGGCACTTGTGCATGCAGAAATAAACCTTTATAATTTTAACTTAATTATGAAAACAAACACATACAGTAGAATTTCAAGTGCACAGCTCAGTAGAGTTAGGTACAGATCCACCGTTGTGCAGTCAGTTTCTAGAATGGCTTCATGTTGTAAAATCAAAATTCTGTGTCCCATAAGTAATGCCAAAGGTTTATGACATAAAACATACAAAGTTGCATTAGTCACAATTATATAGACAATACATTTCCACAATGTAGACACACACCTGGAACACGTATTGAGGCTGGCCCACCCTCCAGTAACCCTACATCATAGTCTCTTATATGCTCACCTTTTCTTGCAACATTAAGTTCATGATTCCTCCTACAGCCTTAAGCTTCTTTTATATTTTCTCCACGTGCAATCATGTTGATTTATGAAAAGTAATAGTTTCCTCCTTTTTTCAATCCTCTTACTAATTCATAATTCAGTTATAATTAATCACAAATTTCCTTTAAATATAAAACTTCAACTTTCTACTAGCCACTGAATTACTTTCTAAAAAAAAAAAGTTTTTATTGGATTTTGGTCATATTTACCCTGCTATCACAGATCCTAAAATTTTCCAGAATCTTCTACTATTGAGCCCAATAATGCTGTTTATGTGCATGGGTATTGATAGTCTACAAGGAGCTGCACTGAAAAGTTCTTGCTGCCTTTACTAGTATCTTTGTCTCACTGTAGCATCTAGCACTTGCAATACTGTGATAAATAGATGTCAGAATGAAAGTCATTTTTTTTACCTATCTCGGGTAGTGCTCAGGGGAACACTGTATAGTTCTTAAATATGATGTTTGCTAAGAGTTTCTATAGATGTTTTATCATATTGGAAAGAAGTCCCCATATATTCCTGATCTGCCAAGGGCTTTCATCCAGGACAAGTCTTGATTTTATATCAATTTTCCTGCATTCACTGTGATAATCCTATAATCTTTCTCTTTATTAACTTACTGTAGTAAATCTTTTATTAATGTGGGATATTAAAGTAAGTGTAAAGAAGAGTATATAACACTGGTATTGTTTGTTAAATTGAGGAATTCACTGCTCCAATCAGCTGGGCCTAGAGATCTTTTTATGAGAAACTTTATAGTTCAATTTTGTTAATACATATGGGACTTTTTGGATTTTCTGCAACTTTTGGTAAAGTATTTTTTTCAGGATTTTGACCAACTTATCTATTACTAAATTCACTGATGTTAATTTTCATAACATTCTTGTATTTTAATATCTGTGACATCACTGTAGGCTTTTTAAATTTTTTCAGTTCTTATACTGGCTACTTAATTTTTGTAAGATCAATATTGACAAGATTACAAAATTCTTTTTTAAAAGTTTATCATTTTATTTATTTTTCTACTCCATTTTTTAAAATCTTGGATATACCTTTGAAATAATTTACATACACTTTTAGCAAAACCATTTTAGGTATACAGGGAAAAAATAAAATAGGCAGAAAGTAGAGTTTTGGATATATATTCAGCCTGGCTTCCTAATTTATTTTTGAGTTAACTTCTTGCTTTGGTGTGATATATTTGTTACAGCTGATGAACCAATATTAATACATTGTTATTAACTAAAGCCTGAGGGTATATTAGGATTTGTGCAGTTTTTCACAGTTCTTTGCATTTTGATAAATTTTACTGTCGTGTATTCATTGTAATATGAAATGTAGCAGAAACTGAAACATCTCCTGTTTCCCATATTTGTCCACCCTCTTCTTTCCAATCCCAAGAAGCCACTGATCTTTTCAACATAGCAATTGTTCCATCTTTTTTAGAATGCCATATGGATAAAATCATACAGTGTGGCCTTTTCAGTGCGACTTCTTTTCCTTAATAACATGACTTTGGTTTCTCTATGTATTCATGACATAACAGTTATTTCTTTTTACTGTTTCCTTTTGTAAAAAAAACTTGCATTGTA
The DNA here is from genome assembly GCA_028551405.1 of Uromys caudimaculatus. Classification (NCBI taxonomy): domain Eukaryota; kingdom Metazoa; phylum Chordata; class Mammalia; order Rodentia; family Muridae; genus Uromys; species Uromys caudimaculatus. The sequence continues at coordinate 117,711,153 of CM052700.1, read as the reverse complement.
TGTATATCCCAGAGTTTATCTACTCACGTGCTGAAGAACATCTTGATAGCTTTCAAGTTAACTAATTATTAATAAAGCTGCTGTAAACACAGCATGCAGTCTAGAGTGCTGGCATACACCTTTGACCTTTCTGAAAAAGAGTATGGGGATATGATTGATGATTTCTGTGGTATGGAGATGTTTAACTTTATTAGGAACTGCTAAACTGGCTTCATAGTGGATATATCAATACGTGTTTCTGCTATCAATGAATGGCACTGAGGAAGCTTGTAAACATTTTATGCACCCATATTTTGGATTTTGGCCCTTATAACAGTATGTACTGACATACAATTTTAATTTTTAACTCATATTTATGAATTTCTACATATTTATTTGCTACATGTTTACTCTCTTTGGTCCAGTATCTATCCATGTATTTTGTTGTCTATTTTTTGATGCTATTATGTTGTATTCATTCTTTATTTGGGGATGCAAGTATTATCAGATATGTGGTGTAGAGCTACTTCATCCTGGGCTGTCTTGACCACTCATTATTTTGAGAGTATTTGAAAAGGACGAAGTTTTTGTATAGATCACCTGTGCTTGTTGTCTCCTGTTCTGCTATGGAAGCTTTATTGTTTTCTGCTTTGCATTATGCCACAAATCTGGATTTTATATTTTCAGCCTCACTAATTCCTAGTGAGGAATAATAATAATAAGTCTTCTTGTCTTCTTTCTTTGACTTTGACTTGCAGTTCATTTTTCTTTAATCTATAAAAGAGTGCTTGCTCTTAACTCACTGGGTCTTTTATTCTCTGTTCCTAATATATATGAATAAGTTTTAAGCATAGTGTTTGCTCTATCCTCATGACCCGATCTATTTCAGTCCAAGTATTCAGTTTGAAATGCCTTTTGAACTGTATTGTGACTTCTTTTTTAACTCATGTATTATTTTCTATTATTTTTTTCTCTATCCTTACCTTTGTCTTCTTCTTGCTATGTACCCCAGGCTGGCCCCAAATTATTTTTTTTATGTATATATTTTTTATTATTTTTTGATACTTTATTTACATTTCAAATGTTTTCCCCTTTCCAGGCCTCCCCTTTGGAACTCTCCCTCTTCTCCCCCCTCCCCCCCGCCTCTATGAGGGTATTCCCCCAGCCCACCTCCCACCCACTCTCATCTTCCCTCCTTGGCATTCTCCTATACTGGGGCCTCTAACACCCTCAGACCCAAGGGCCTCTCCTCCCCTTGATGGCTAACAAGGCCCTCTTCTGCCACATATGTGGCCAGCATCATGGGTACCTACTTGTTCCCCATACCTAATTCTCCTGTATGATGGGATTATGGGCCAATGCTATCATGCCCAGTTTGGAATTTCTCAGATTAGTTTATTGTCAATTAGTCTTATATTGATTAGAAAACATCAGAAATTTTAAGACTTCAAAATTTCTTGAAGCTTGTACCCTAAAATGTTGCATTATACTAATTTTAAATAAAATAGAAAAATGTGAATATCTCCATCATTGTGTATAATATTATATATGTATATGCATGTGTGCAATAACTAGATTGTTTAATAATGTGCTTATCTAATGTCCTGAGTGATGTTTTAAAACCCCTCAGGTTGAATGCCTGTCTACTTCTCCCTCCAGTTCTCTGAAGCTTTATTATTGTAATCATGAGGCGCCTAATGACATTTTGATCAACACTGAACTACATGTATGATGGTTGATCTTATCAGATTATAAAACTTCTTATTATCTTGTCATGTAATAGCAATTATAGCATAACACAACATACTACTGACCTGTTTGTAGTGTTTTGCATGTAAGCAAATACATTGTACCTCTGGTTGTGTAAGAGTACGGTGCATACAGTTGCATATGATGCTTATTTAGTGATAATAGTAGACCACTGTTGCTAGTTTATGCATTTACTACAGTAATACTATTTCTGTGATTTTAGAATGACCCCTACTCACATAAAAATAAATTTTCTATTAAACTATAGGCTGTATTATATTCAGTTTAACATCTTGTTGATGTATTGTATATAGCCCTAGAAACAAGAGGTTATATAATGTATATTATACTATAAAGCTTAGGTGTACATTGGGCTATACATGTAGGATTTTGTATGGATACAACAAGAAATGCCTCTAGGACATTTCTCAGACTGTTTCCCAATGACTAAGTAATGCATGAGTGTATTATATCTCTGAGTGACATAGGCAATGGACCTAGGCACTTACATATACGGCAAGGCCCCATTGACCCTCTCTTTCAGTTCCTAGGAAATCATTCTGAACCGCATGATAAATGTTGTCATATTAGTCTTCATGCTGCATAGCCCTTACAGTATCACTTTTTCTCAGCATTTTCATGTAGTCTTTCAGTGCTGTCCCCTTAAGAGTCACTCTCTATGCAGCTTCTTTGGGAACCAACTCTTGTGATAAAAGGTGGTAGTGTTCAATGATGTATAATGTAAAACTTATAAATTGTTTATTTCAGGAATGTACTGTTTACTGTTTCAGAACAGAGTTGGCCACGGGTAAGTGCACCTTGAAAAGGGAATAAAGGATAAGAGCCCTGTATAAGTATTTTTTGAATAATATTTTTCCTCATGAGTTGTAAGAACTAGGGCTTCTTACAATAGGCTATTTTAAGTTTAGCTCCAACATGGGAATATGCCATGATTTTCTGCTCTTTAATACCAGTCCAAGAAGATATTATACACTGTGTCCCATGCATTCTAATAAAAATCTACATTTTACAACTTGAAGGCTGTCAATATCTATGAAATCAAAAATTCAACAAAATTTATGTAAGTTGTAATATTATAAGCATAAAGCTCTTTTAGTTACCTTATAATTTTGAAATACCCCCCCCAAATAAAAAAGCAGAAAAGCATTATGACCCTAAAAATAGCTTTGAAACATTATAGGCCAATTTATAACCTGAAACCAAGACCAGATCCTAGTTTCAGCATGCTATTCAGAGACATGAGAATGTTCTGGAAGCTGTGCTTATGGAACGGTATATTCCACTAGGGTACCAGCTCTTTACTGCCATTGAGTTCATGGCTAGGAGGAGACTGCAGCAGGAATCAGAGGCACAATCCTCTGATCTTATTACTTGGAAGGCCAAAGCACAGCAATTACTGTAAATTTGGGGTTATCCTGGACTACACATGAAATGTAAACCTGTGTACATTACAGAATGAGAGATTCGTTTTTTTAAAAAGAATTATCTCAGGCTATATAATATGAGATCACAACAGCAAAGTTCATGTGCAAAGACAACACAGTTATATTTCTTAATTCATTTCAGAACTTTACTTGGTAGTATTAAACTGTTAAAAAGAGTTGCTATAATTGTTTATCCTTTTTAAAGCTCTCAAGTGCTGGGGAAATGACTTTGCATAAAGCACCTACTTTACAGTCCTGAAGACCTGAGTTCATGTCCTCAGAAAACATGTAAAAAGTCAGCAAAGTGCTTTGTGTCTGTAAACTGAAAACTACCAAGCAGAGGCAAGCATTCTGGGGATAGATAGTGGTCACCCAGTAGAGCACAAATGGTGAATCTCAATGTGAAGCCTGTCTCAAAACTTAGAGAGTGATAAAGAGATACATGTGATGTTCATCTCTGGCCTCCACACCTGTCTGTACAGACAAGTGAGTATGACACCGTGGTAGGATACAACTCAGTTTGTACTGTTTGTCTTCTCTTCACAAAGCCATGGGTTTGACCCCAACAACTGCATAAAGACAAGTGGGAGACACCAGACTATAAACAAGCCCTAAAGGGTAGAGGCAGGACAGAAATTCAAGGTCACCTTGGACTATGTAGGGATTGCCTGACTACCTAGATCTACATGATATTCTGTTTTCATTATTTTTTTCATAATCTTTTTATACTCCAGTTGTTATCCCCCTCCTGGTCTGACCTCTGACTGTTCTTCATTCACCACCTCCCCATCTTCAAGAGTATGTCCCTACTCCCCACCCCCACCACACCAAAACTCCATACTCCCTGGGGCCTGAAGTCTTTTGATGGTTAGTTGTGTCTTCTCTCACTGAGGCCAGAGCAGGCAGTCCTCTGCTGTATGTATTGAGGGCCTCATATCAGCTTGTGTACGTTGCCTGGTTGGTGGTTCGGTGGGGTTCAGGTTAGTTGAGACTTCTGGTCTTCCTATGGAGTTACCCTCCTCCTCAGCTTCTTCCGGCTTTTCCCTAAATCAACCACAGGAGTCTCCAGCTTCTGCCTGTTGGCTGGGTGTAAGTATCTGCATCTGACCCTTTCAGACGCTTGTTGGGCCTCTTGGAGGGCAAATATGCTAGGCTCCTGTCTGTAAGAACACCATAGCATCAGTAATAGTGTCAGACTTTGGAGCCTGCCATTGAGATGAATCCTACTTTGGGCTGGTCACTGAACCTCCTTTTCTTCAGTCTCTTCTCCATTTTTGTCCCTGCAGTTCTTTTTGACAGGAGCAATTCTAGATCAGTTTTTGACTGTGGGATGACAACCCTATCCCTCCACTTGATGCCCTGACTTTCTCCTGGAGGTGGACTCTACAAGTTCCCTCTCCCTACTGTAGGGCATTTCATCTAAGGTCCCTCCGTTTGAGTGCTGAGAGTCTCTCACCTTCCTGGTCTCTGGTATTGAGCTGTCAACCAGGCAGCATACACTAGCTGGCCTGAGGCCCCCTACATATATACAGCAGAGGACTCCTGGTCTGGCCTCAGTGAGAGAAGATGAGCCTAACCTTCGAGAGACTTGAGGCCCCAGGGAGTGGGGAGGCCTGCTGGGTGTTAGAGCGGGACATCCTCTTAGAACAGAGGGGAGGAGAAATGGGATGAGGAACTGTGGGAGGGCAGACTGGGGGGTGGTAATGACTGGACTGTAAAAAAAAAACTAAAATTATTTTAAAAAGAGAGTGAGACTGACTCCACAGTAGCAGGAGCTTTGCTGTGAGCAGGCATGAGTGGGAATCTGCTCAGTGATATACCTGTGTACAACTGACATCAATATTTTTCAATCATAAACCTGAAGAAGTAGGTATGCGTACCTTGAGGACCAATAGGTAAGCCAAAGAAAACTCTCAAACTAGATAGAAATTTCAAAAATGTTCAAGCTTTCAAGATCAACAAAATTTGAAGCATTTTGCAGTTGAGTTCCATCTGAGATACTGCTGAGCCTCTGATGTTCCAGCCTCAGCTCCTTCACTTCCTCCTCCCCCTTTCTCCCCTTTTGTCTTTCTCATCCTTCTGGCTATTGTAAATAAGATATAATACCTTAATGCAGTGGTTCTCAGCCTTCTTAATGCTGTGACCCTTTAATAGAGTTCCTCATGTTGTGGTGACCCTCAACCATAAAAGTATTTCATTGCTACTTCACAACTATAATTTTGCTACAGTTATGAATTTGAATATAAATATCCAATAGCCAGGATATCTGAGACCCACAAGTTCTTGAAAACCACTGCTTTAATGAAGGTAAACAGAAAGTCGTCATTCCTCTGCCTCAGTCTCCTGAATATCTGGGATACTGAAACATACTACCAAGCCCAGGTCTGTATTTTATCTAAAACATGATGATGATGATGATGATGATGATGATGATGATGATGATGATGATGAAGAGGAGGAGGAGGAGGAGGTGGAGGTGGAAGAGAAGGAGACTCACTTGTATTATAACATGAATTTGACTGGTGTCTGAAACTATCAGAGTTGTGAATTCCTTTGTGTTCATTTCTCTATACAGAGCCAAAAGCAGAAAGCTAATTAGGAAAAGGTACACAATGTGGTAGACAGGTGCCTTTTGGTTGTGCATGGAGTTGTGTTCTGTGAAGGGTATCTTCACAGACAGAGCCATGGACGTTTGGGTTAGGTTTGGGTTGGTCTTCTGTTCTATATTAACAATAAGAGGAAAACCGACACCAAGTGCTGACAGAACATCAACTACTATAGCAAGAATTCCAGGGGCTTTATCTCAGTTATGGTACAGTCAGTGAAGCTGTTTGTGAAAACACCCAGTTTACTTATGAGTAGTTTAAAGCAGAGAATGTATACAGGATGGTCGCATTATCCTATTAGAGTAATGCTTCAATCCACTCTGAGGGGAGATATATCACTAAAGAAGGAGAAGCTAGAAAGATGTACAAGAGAACTGAAGGGAGGGATCCGTCCCACCCAACCCTGTATTCTGTCATGCAACATAAACTTAAAATATTTGGCACCTACAATATAAGAAAACATAAGGTTTATAAAACAGTTTGGTATAATCAGAATATATTGTGATTGCAACGAAAAGGAATTAAGCTCACAAATGGATATATAATGGTTTTTATCTTCCAGGCTCACAGTTTAAAGGGAGATATATACATTTAGTTAGAAGATATTTTTTTCAATGGAACAGTAAGAATGTTTGCATGTGCCACAGATAGCAAGAAGAACACGGGAAAGACACTTTATAATGCGAAGGTATTCATGGGAAAATGAAATGTCCTTAAGTAAGCTAAGCCTTAGTATATTATGTCTTTTCTATGCTGTTGTTGATATTTCAATGCTAAATATTTTATGAAGATAAATTGTGACAAGAGCATATGAAATTCTTTGATGAACTCACAGGAATGTATATCTTTGGGATTTTGTAGAAGGTTAGTTTGGAGTCCTCAAAGCAACTATGGAACTTCTGTAATCTAAACCAATGTTTGTGAGAAATGAGGTGAGTGGTGTGTATCTAGGCACTCTGTCTTGTTGATAACATAAGAACTTTGTTATTAATTTCTTTCTGGTTTGTCAATAGACATTTCTATGGAGACACTTAGAACTTATTTAGTCTGACTGTAGCCTTGTTCCTTCCCATTCTGGGATTTAGGAGTCTGCCATGCTGACAAGCCTGTAATGAAAGCAGTGCATTCAAGGCTCTCAGAAGAAACTCTATTAAGATTTTCTTGTTTTTCATAGTCATCGTCTCCTACACCAGCACTAAAAGGAAATACAACTTATAATGCAAAGAACTTTCAATAACTGTGTTCTTCAAAAATATTTAATATTTCCTTGTGAATGCTTTTCAGTATTTTTCTTCTCATTAAAAGGCCTTCAGGGTGATTTTTTTCCACGCATTCCCTCCAGCCAGTCTTGACCTAGAACTTAGTTACAAGTTGCATCTCTCTTTTCTTTTTCAAAATAAAATACCTCTGGAGTAGCACTCGGTGTAACAGTATCACAACAGTTGTATCCATAGAAAATTTGTATTGCTATACTAATAAAACATAGTTACCATATAATCCAACAGTGAACAAGGATGGATGCCTCCTTGGTAAAATTAAGCCAATAAAATGAGTGGGAGACAGTAGAAATGGAGCCCAGAGAGACAGATGAAGGAGTGGACACTGAAAGAGAAGGAGTAGTAAATGGAATACAACTGAAACGTAAATTAAATTCATTATGCAAACCGCTTAAAACTCTCCTCAGAGGATACATTTAAAGAACCAAACAGAATAGCAGAGATTTTGTTAATTCCTCATGATGGAATCTCCTCTAGTTCATCTCTCCATACTTGGTTCCTTTTAGTTTCACATGGAAGAATAAGCTGGCTCTTTGGAGGAAAGGGTTTGATATCCTGAATCTGATTCCTAACACTTAAGGGGTGGGGTCCAGAAGCATCTCATCTGTTATTCAAGAGTAAATGTTTCAGAGAACAGTGTAGGTCTAGGTCTATGCCTGACTCAGAAAGAAGAACCAATACTCCTACTCTTCCTGGATTCTTACTGATCTTGATATACATGTTATGGCTAGAACGTAAAAGTTGTAGAGAGATAAATTTGTAGGTTTTGATACTTCCTACTGTACAGGTTAGAAATAAATTCATTGTCTTCTCTACAGAAACAATTGAATAAACAAATTGATAAATTCAGAAACAACTTCCAAATGAAAGTTAGAATGTTGAAGGTGTACCCATCACCTTTAGAGGGACCGTAATATCATTAGCTTGAGTAAAATACTGCTATAGACAGGTGAAAACACACGGCTTGAAACTCACTTGAATATTTTTTTTAATATTTCTAAAACAATGGACTAGTGATTGCTACCTTCAGGTTTTGTCAGTTATATAAGATAAAACTGTTTATCATGCCTTTGACACCCAAAGAACAAAATTCACAAGAATATGAATTCTATTGCCATTCTGGTCAAGAAGATATCTGATACATTCTGTCTAATTCCCACCTTATCTTTTTATTTCAAATTTGAGTCTCTGCTTATTAATATTCTATCCCCATATATTTCACTGAAAAATCTCACCAGCCTGACAAAGATCCTCTTAGATAATGTCATGTTACTAGGGTCACACCCAATTTACTTTTATATTATTATATTGGTGATTTTGCGCAGGAAATATTTTATAAGAATTTATAACTGCTGAGAAGAATTAATATATCTGTGTGTGAGCATGTATATATGTATAATCAACTCTGAATTATAACTTTTGGAAAATATTTTTGTATGTGAAATAGAATAAAACGTAACTAATAATGAAAGCAAACTTAAATTAAATAACATTAATGTTCATATTTTAAAAATATGCTTGATAATATTGTTTCCTCTAGGTTCCTGGGATTGTGTTTTCCTCTGTATCTTCCTTTTGATTCCATGATTGCAAAATAATTACTTGCTGTTTTATCTCATTTTATTATTTTTATTTTTTATATTTAAGCCTTTAGTTTTACATTATAGTCTAATGGACAAACGGAGGTAACCATTGCTTTCATACACTCAGTCATCATTCAAAGACAAGCAATAATGGGAGATAAGATTATCACAATTAGCAACTACAAGCAAATGTAAAATAGTTAAGAATAAATAATCGCTTCCATTCCTTCCATCCCACTGACATTTCACTCACTAACAGTTTGTTTAGATCAAAAGAGAAATGTACAGCAGAGAAATGTCCTTGCTTTTTAGAAAACTAAAACTCTCTGGTTTCATATGCCTCTATTTGAGCACCTACACTGTTCACTGTGATCATAACCTTCTTTATGAAAAGAGTAGTGTCTTCTCTATTACTGCAAGTTTCCTTCCTCATACAACTTGACTTCTGACCTCTCTTAGTCAGTTTTCTATTGCTGGGAAGACACACTATGACCAAAGCAGCTCTTACAAAACAGAAACACATGCATTTAATTGGGGCTTGCATACAGTTTCGAAGGTTAACCCATTATCATCATTGCAGGAAGCATGGTGGCACACAGGAAGCTATGGTGCTGGAGGAGTAGCTGAGTTCTACATCCAGATCTGAAAGGAGCAGGTAGAGAGAGCTGCTGGGACTGGCTTGTGTTTCTGAAAGCCCAAAGCCCACCCCCAGTAACACAGCTCCACCTACAAGGACACACCCATTCCAACAAGGCCTTACCTCCTAATCCTTTCAAATAGGGCCACTCCCTAAGCATTCAAATATATGAGCCTCTGAGGGCCATTCTTATTCAAACCATCACATGACTCAGTTTTCACCTCAACTCCATATTGACTGAGACAAAGAACATTATTGTCTAATTATCCTAATTTCTTAGCTAGGCTTCAGTGTATTGCTCATGGCTTCCTTCTATTATTTTTTTCTTTTGCTTTCTTCCATTTTTAATTAAAATTGAATTACATCACTTCTGCTTTCCCTTTCCTCCCTCCATCCACGCCCATTCTTAAGATCTCACATCCCCCGACTCCCACCTGGATTTTGTAGGGTCATTATTTCTTTTTGCAACAGACTTCTCATCCTGAGCTCATTTCATCCAAGGCAGCTTTCTCTGGGTCTCAGTCAACAGCTAAGACTGTGGCTTGCTTTCCCTTTCTGGGCACTCTCTTTTTATAGCTATTAAGTAATTTGTTGCTTTTAATTGGGGCTTGCATTGAGTTTCAGAGGTTAATCCATTATCATCATGGCAGGAAACATGGGGGCACACAGATAGCTATGGCGCTGGAGGGACAGTCACTTGTAGCTTCCTGTACATGTACACTGTGACTACAACCATGGCAACCCTTATAAAAAGAAAAGCATTTAATTGGGGCTGGCTTACTGTTTTGGAGGTTAATCCATTATCACCAGGGCAAGAAGCATGGTGGCATGCAAGCAGGCATAGTGCCACGTCGCTTCATCTCTTCTATGCCTCTGGCCAAGATACTTGGAGTGACACTTCCTGTAATTTTTTATGCTACTCCTGTTGCAGACAGCCCCTGTGCACTCCTCAGACTTTAGCTTGGTGCTGCCTGTCAGAGACCTTTCCAAGCCATATTTTCCAAACTACATAGAGACTGGAGGTCAACTTCAGGTGTTGTTTCTCAGGTGCTAACCACAAGTTCCTGATCCAGAACCTACCAAGTAATTTAGACTGGTTAACTAATTAGTCCCAAGGATCCATCTAGGGTGGTTTGAATAGGAATGACCTCCAGAGATGCATGGGTCTGAGTGCTTGGCCCATAAGGAGTAGTGCTATGAGGAGGTGTGGCCTTGTTGGTGGTCATCTGTCACTGTAAGGGCAGGCTTTGAGGGCTCATATGCACAAGCTACGTTCAATGTGCTCTCAGTTACTTCTAATAAACTGCTGATGAAAATGTAGAACTCTCAGCTCCTTCTCTAGCACCATGTCTGCCTGCATGATAAAAATGGACTAAACCTCTGAAACTGTAACCCAGCCCCAATTAAATAGTTTCCTTTATAAAAGCTGCTGTGGTCATGGTGTCTCTTCATAACAATAAAAACCTTAACGAAGACAGCACCTATCACTATAACCCCAGGACCAGGTATTCAAGGCTATACCCACATGCTTGACGGTTTACATGAGTTCTGGGATTTGAACGCTTATGCTTGGAAGGTAACACTCTATTGACTGAGCTGTCTCCTCAGACATTGATGTATATTTTACATCTGCTTTTTCAACTGAATATTCCTTTTAAATAGACAACAGACTGTATAGAGGTACACTTGCTGAAGACTAGCATCACCACACAGTTTTAATTTTATTTTGTTTTCCCGTGGTTTACATTCTGATTGTAAGTCATTAATAAAAGATTCTCAAACTTGGGGGTTTTGTTTGTTTTTTGAATATCTTCATCTGGAACAGAGATAGGGACTCGATATCGCATTTGCATAAAATGAGGAAATTTATTAGGTATTATCAGGTTTCTTGAAAGAGAAGTTTAGGTAGAGAGGAAAAGAGGGGCATGCATTATCATATTTAATCCTGAGAGTAACCCAGTGGAGGCGACACCCTACCCTTCCCACTGTCAGTGGAGTAGATCCTTAGAGAAATTAAACAGTTTGACCAAAGTGACAAGCAAACAAGGAAGAGCCGGTGTTCAACTTGAGTTTTCCGTTTCCGCTGCCTGACATTTCAGCCAGGTTTCTGCTGCTTTCTACATCTTCATTAATGCCGAATGCTGCTGGTACCAACGCTCATGAGAAGGGATATTTTTATTTACATTGTCTGCTTGGCCCTCTGGATCAGCTAATTATGTAGAAAAGGAAATGGCCACTTATGAAAGAAACTGAATATGAGTTGTATTATCTTCAGTCACCACAAAAATAGCTATCTATATAAATGAAAAAGAGGAGCATACGTTCAATCAGGAAGTCTGGCATTATCACTCTGATTCCATGTATAAAGAGCAATCATGTTTAATATGTCTTACGAGGGGAATCGTTAAATGTGTTTTCATGCTACTGCAACAGTTTATATTGGATTTGAAATGTGTGTCCTGAATCTAAGAAGTTAAATCTGTATTAGTATCGTATAAAAAGGAATAAAGAAACAGTAATTTATAACAAATAAGTGTCAGTGTGAATTGAATATGGTTCTATTTCATAAAATGTTATTGGGATTTTTTTATTTATGGGAATTTAGTAGACTATTGTGGTTCTGAAATTGCAGTAGTGGAATTTGTATATCCAATTTTTAAAAGAAACTGTATCATCCTCTGGGTCCTATTATACTGTCTCGGTTTCTATTCAGTTAGGCATAATGTCTGAAGGTCTGAGTAACTTGGCTATGAAAGCACTGGCCAGCACTATCAAATATGAGGTATTTTATTCTCTGCTTAATAATCTTTCCCTGAAGGATCTCTTCAAAATAACTGATGGTGGCTAGAAAAATGATATCACTGAATCAGAATGTTTTCTCATTCCTTCTTAGTCCTACATCCAGTCTAGCAAGAAATAGTTTTGCATGACAGTACACATGTAAATGTCATTGCATATGTCATTTATGCTGTATAGGGCTGTTATGCAAGATTCACAGTGATCATGTTAGAGAGAACTGTCTTTGATACACTAAATAAAACGTGCTTAGGAAAAATTGCTAGCAATTTTTTTGCTAGACATATAATGACATAGTAAGAGCACAAAACAAAACTACCAGAAACAAACCATTTCTCAAGCTGTAATATCTACAGGACAAGTGATCTAAATTGCTGAGACAAGGGGAGTTCATCACTACACTGCGAGAGAACTTGAAATATAACCTAAAGGCAGGTGAAATACTGATTCCCAGCTCTGAAATAACAGCAACAGCTTTACCTACAGACAGAAGATGCATGGATGCAATAAACGAATTATACAAGCCTTACACATGCAATCTGATTATTCTGACCAAAGTGTTAATTGGATCCTAACTGCCAGATCTGATATCTGAGGTCTTGTAGTGGGAAACCTTTCAAAGTGATGAACTGTAATTCACTGAGCTGCTTGAAGCACTTGTAATTTACTGCATGCCATGCTATGAAGAGCCTAACCTAATGGACTTTACATTACCTATAATGCTGGAAACCTTTCAACAAGACTAGTTGGTAAAAAGTAATCATGGAAGTCTATCGAGACAGGATGAGCAAGACTATATCTTCAACATAGCCTTATAATCTAGGGAAAGCTGATATTTAAACCAAATAGGTACAGCTATGATAAAAAGAGAGGAGAGGATGCTGGCCAACATAATCTACAGAGTATGTGATCTCACAATGTAAAGTTAAAGAGAAGTGTAAGATGCAAAAATGCCCTATAGTAGTTTTATAATCTGACCTAAATGCTATAGAGTATATCAAATTTAAACTGTTTGTGGATGAAATTCCTTTATTTCATGAAAATATCACTCATGATAATTGGATTTATATATACCTTGTTCTTATGTATATCTTAAAATTTCATGAGACAAGGGTTAGACTTAAGTAAAATAAGGCAATGCATAGAGCAACTGTTTGTAAGATAAATTTCAGTCATAATTCTTCCC
>CM052700.1:117667895-117692895 GCA_028551405.1 Uromys caudimaculatus | reverse complement strand
TGTAATAAAGAAAATGTGTCAGTTAAAAGTAATCATAGAAATGGAGACTTTTTTATTTTTGAAAATTGTATATATTTTCATATAAGGCTACTGAGAAGTCTGAACACAAAGTATAATTGGGACAGGTTTTGGTTGCTTAGTTGGGTCCGTTGGTTTTATTTAGTGTATGCGTGTATATGTGCTCACATGTATACATTTACATGTGTATTTAGATGATATTATCAGCTTTCATTAAATGTTTGAAATCCTTCAGACATGATTTCCTACCTCTTATATGAACTTTAAGTTTTGTTTTGGTACATATTTAGGAAAGTAAAGAATGCAATTTGATGTACATTATTTGGCTTATCTTTTAGATGGCAGCTTTTCAGAGGCCAGAATCTAATTAAGGTGTGAATACACCCCCTACATCCGAGTTATGCATGTGTAACTTCTGCATGGCCCTCATGTGGGAAGATACATTTGTGTCATAGCAGTCTCTAAGAAACTCACAAGTCATTAGAAGCTTAAAAAATAAATTATTCTGCAGAGTGAGAGAACTGACTACTAACCTTTGAAGTTGTAAAGACAGCAGACAGTTACTTTGGCCAAATACCGATGCAGTCACAGTAGCATAGAAAGAATTACAAAGTCCTGTCCTGTAGATCAGCTGGAAGCTGACTGTGAGCTTGGGAACTCTATGGCATGCCTCCATTCATAGATTTGCCCTAGAATGTTCACTCGTGAGCATTATGCACAGAGCACTTTTACTTGGAGAAATGCAGAGATTTAAGTGATGACAGAACAAGCAATGAGGGGCTGTTAGACAAGAAAGACAGTAAGATTCTCAAGAAATGATCACCTCCACGGAAGGTGCATATTTATAGCTATGAGTAGACATATGTGTTCCATACCAATCTGCCCCCACTTCCTTCCTTCCTTCCTTCTTCCTTCCTTCCTTCCTTCCTTCCTCCTTCCTTCCTTCCTCCTTCCTTCCTTCCTCCTTCCTTCCTCCTTCCTTCCTTCTTTCCTTCCTTCCTTCCTTCCTTCCTTCCTTCCTTCCTTCCTTCCTTCCTCCTTCCTTCCTTCCTTCCTTCCTTCCTTCCTTCCTTCCTTCCTTCCTTCCTCCTTCCTTCCTTCCTCCTTCCTTCCTCCTTCCTTCCTTCCTTCCTTCCTTCCTTCCTTCCTTCCTCCCTCCCTCCCTCCCTCCCTCCTTCCCTCCTTCCTTCCTTGTTTCCTTCCTCCCTCTTACCCCACCTTCCCTCCTTTCCTCCCTCCCTCCCTCCCGGCTATGTTTTCCTTCTGTCTTTGCGTTGTCTTCCATCTAATCTACCTACACAGGCACTCATGAAAGGAAACTGTACCATGTCTTTCTCTGTGCCTGAGTTGCTGTGGGATTCCCAACTCCTTGAGGAGACTGTAAGGTCAATGATTGCTAGAAAATGACATATTTTGGTAGCTTGAACTCCAGCCCCCCCCCCAAAACAATTTATTTTATTCAATCTATCTGTTTATCAAAGAATAAGTGATTAAACTGACAACTTTTTAATATTTTAAAATGACAAAGCACCCAGAAACACTTAGGCAGGCTAAGGTCTTTGGATCCTGATCTTACTTTCTCAGTCTCCAACTGACTGACTTTAGGTCACTCATTCAGGGTGTTACATACTATGATAAAATAAAATATAACAATCTATGTTCTTTAATTCAGAAATAGTTTTGAAAAATCACTGAACTATGTTGGCACCCTGTTTCTTTCCATGATATAAAATGCATCAAATTAATCTTTATTTTAACTTACCAAAATGGAAAAAAAACAAAACAGAGAATACGGTGTTAAAAATAAAAGTGTTTTGTTCGTTTGTTTGAAATAAAAGAAATTCACCCTGGAATTCTTTTCTTTTTCTTTATTTCTACTTAGGAACACTCTTTCATTAATAAGTTTTTCTTTTTTATTGTCAAGTGTCAGATTAGAAAAGTATGAACGACATTCAGAATTACTATTAAATTGTGAATTTTGCTGATTAATCATTTTGTTTTCAAAGAAACATTGTCCTGTAAATATGTTCTAAATCAGTTATTTATATAAATATTAGCCTTTGTTTTCCTAGGAGACAAAGCGACTATTTTCTCAAAGGATGCAGTTTGGCCAGCAGACACACTGACTGTGTGCTGGTTGGTACAGAGCAAGACCCTTAGCAGAGCGACCTTCACTGCTCTGAGCGTGTGCCTCTGAGGCCCAAGACTTTCCTGGTCTTCTCTGCTGCCCTGCTCCTGTTTCTTCCTGTCTTTTGTTTCTCTAGAATGTTCTCCTGATGCTTTTTCTTATCATCTATTTTCTACACTTCTTTCTTTTTCCTCTGTATCTTTCTCTGTCTCCCATATTCCCTTTTCCCTCTTTCATCCTAGAAACTTTTAGAAAATAGAAGTGAGAAGAAAGTTTAGAAAAAGTGTTTGGATTGTTGTGATTGTTATAAGTCTAATAGAGACTCTTTGAGTCATCTTGAGATTCCTGGGCTTTTTAGTACAACTTTGGCTGTAGTAAGAAGATGTTTATCTAAAAAACCTGCTATACTGCTCACTACATGTGATTATTTATTCATATCTATCACTGTGTACAATTTTTATCTTTTTAATTTTCACTTATCTGTAGTGTGTGTGTGTGTGTGTGTGTGTGTGTGTGTGTGTGTTCTAGAACAAACACCAAGAGTTCATCTGCGAAGCCAGCAACTTTACCTCAGCCATTTCACTCAATTCATGTATTTTTAACTACTATAAATATTTATGTAATTTTGAATGACGATCATGTTATATAATTATATTACATATATGCTTTGTTAAACTATAAATGCCAGTTATTCATATGCATATTTTAGTTGTTTAACATTTTATATTGATGATATATTTTAAGCATTTCCAAAAGCTTCTAGTTACAGCAGTGAGACATTGAAAAGTTGCTCAATGATAGCGTCTGGAACTATTGCCATGAGATTATTTCTATTGATATTACCCAAAGTTCCAACACCTCTGTGCAAGTACATTTTTGAAACACAAGCTTGAAGTAGGAGCCTGGTGAGCTCGGATGCCTCTGGAAAACTATTGTCAGAGTAATAGAAAGTTATGCAACAGAAAATATATACCACGTGGGGGCCATTGTGCTGAATAATTTGAAAACAATGTCATACAGTTGTGTAAAGATCAGCAGATCTTGAACTATGACATCCCTTTCCCTCTCTCTCCATGCAAGGTGCCCGTGTCGGTGGCCATGATGACTCCCCAAGTGATTACCCCTCAGCAGATGCAGCAGATTCTTCAGCAGCAGGTCCTGTCTCCTCAGCAGCTCCAGGCTCTCCTCCAACAGCAGCAGGCCGTGATGCTGCAACAGGTAATGTGGGTTACCTGCTTTGGTGCTCTGATCCAGCTCAAGGGGTGCACATTCTGCTGGCAGTGCAGTGGGCTTATTGGATAGCATGGTCTCCACTTACAGAAGCCACCAATCAGCATGTTATAACAGAAGTGCCATGCTGTCCTTGCAGAGGTACATACGAGAACTTAAGTTATTCATTCTCTTTAAATGTACTCAGGTCTAGAACAAGAGCAGAGAGAGGACGAAGTTGAAAGCAGAAGAATCAGTATCGGAGTACTCAGAATCTTAGGGACATTTACTTTTAGATTTGCCAAGGGGTATACTGAGATATCACATAATTGTTGCTTTTTAAATCCATAACACTTTAGCAATTCCTTTAGTCCAAATAAGTAGAAAAAAAGGCCCCTTTGTAAACAGCACATGCTGAAAGCATCACACACACACCCTGAGGTATAGTCTTTATTTAAGAACTAAAGAATCTGCTATTGGAATAAAATTAAGCTGATAAATAGCAAGCTCATAGTATTTTTGTGGTAATACGTACAATGAGCCCACTGTTCAGCTTATCGAAGGTTTGAATATCTATAAGTAGACTCCAAATGTGATGCTTCCATTTTAATGATGAAAATAATGTGCTTCACCAGAAGTCTTAATGGCTTACTTACTATGGCCTCTACATGCGCCTACAAGTTGCATAGATTTCCAGCATTCCTTGTGCTAAAACACTGAGAGATTATGCTCTTTTCTTATAAGAATATAACATCCCACTTTGGGGAAACTTAACACTTGATCCTTCTAAGGGGTAGGGTATAGCCTATTCTTAGGCTGAGATAGGACTTCTGATGTAGTCATTCAGAGTGTTTACTTCTAGCCTTTAGAATACAGATTTTTCTAGACCCTTTTGTTTAGGACTCTTTGAATTCTGGATTGGAAAATTTCAGAGCTGCTTTGAGGAGGGGAATATGCAGAGCTGTCTCTTTAAACTCAATGCATTTTTCCCCATGAGGTGAATCTTAATGGCTACCCTACCATGTGTCAGTCTAGAAGAGTTTAGGACATTTATAATACATGAAACTTTTGCCTTTATTTATTAAAGTCAAAATGGTTTATTCAGCAACAACTACAAGAGTTTTACAAGAAACAGCAAGAGCAGTTACATCTTCAGCTTTTGCAGCAGCAGCAGCAGCAGCAACAGCAGCAGCAGCAGCAGCAACAGCAGCAGCAACAACAACAACAGCAACAGCAGCAGCAGCAGCAGCAGCAGCAACAGCAGCAGCATCCCGGAAAGCAAGCAAAAGAGGTAGGATCTGTTATTTCATTGATATATAATAGCATGGGGTTGAGAAGACGCTTTGAGAGGCAAGGAGAGTCTCAGATCTTCCTATAACAAGGCTCTTGCTGTCAAAGATGCAGTGTTCTATATTTTTACTGAGCTTAATAACAGTGACAGTGAGACTCTCATGCTCTCCTTTTTTGTAGCATGGGACTTGAGAGTCACAATCCATTGCTGGCTGTCGTCTAATGTTCACTAATGAATCACAGTGTACAAAGAGCAAGCTGTGTGCTGGACAAAGTACTGATTATCCTGAATTCACTGAGAATTCAAGTTGGTGAGGGAACCTTATTTTTTCTTAGTCATACAGCTCAGAGGACACGCATGCAAATTTAGCCCATTGTTGGGGGCAGGGAGACTAAGAGAACAACTGGTTGAGCACAGATTTCAAAGTCACAGGCCCCTGATTAATGAACTGCTAGGGTAGGTTTGGAGTGGCGAGTAGAAAGTTACCGTTTGATATGCTCATAAATCAAACTGACAAGCTGGTTTCCCAGGCCTAGCTCGCGCTTGTCAGCAAACTGCATCACATATAAACATAATACAAACAAAACATGTTGAAGTAGTTAAATTGATCAGCAGGTATCAGGGTTGCTGTCTTCAAGCTGCCCATTATGCAAACGTACAGGAAACAGTTTTGACCTCCTGAGGTTTTGTTTCTGTTTGGATTTGTGAATAGAATTTCAGACAGCCATCAACTACAGAATAGAAATTGCTCCCTTATTTCTCAGAGGCTTTGGGCAATCCACATGACTTGCTCCATTATGCAGTATGTTTTCCAGTGAGCGCATCAGAAGTTTCTCTTTTCCCCAAACTAAAAAGGAAAGGTCTTGCACACAGCTTGTCTTCCTCTGAAGTGTGCCTGCCATCTTCTACCCTCCCGAGTCCAAAGAACTCTGGCTTGTCTTGTAATGCCTCACAAAACTGAAGGTAGACTTTTCGTTATAATAAGGGCACTTTTTTAGGACATGCATATAATTCCTTCTTCCTTTAGTGTATTCAAAAGAGGAAACAGAGGAAGAGAGTGAGAGAGTTAATGTGACTGTCCTGAGAGCTCCAGTCAAGTTTACTGTAAGATCACTAGAGACCATATCCATGGACCTCCACACATCTAACTTACTCAGATGGAAAGAAGTGAGAACATTGCAGAAGTCAATCATGTCTATGATGCTTTAATCCTTTTGTCTAAATAAACTTAAAGTCACTGGCGATGAACTAGTTTCTACATAGCTGAACTTTTGTTAGATTCTGTCTTTTAACCTTGCTCAATACCATTCGTGAGAGTTCCTGGATTCTCTGATGCTGTTTCCCTCCCAAGAAGCAGGCAGTTAAATACCTAGAGGCTGTTCATGTTCTGCTTCTGGACTTTGACCATGGAATAGTCAAGAACACTTCCGGGCAGGGAAACAAGCATGCCTTTGTGTGTGTGTGAGGGAGAGTGGTTTGTGTGCTCCCTGTTCTCTGCTGTTGACTGGGTCGGGTTTTCTGACACCCACAGCAGCAGCAGCAGCAGCAACAGCAGCAGCAGCAGCTGGCCGCTCAGCAGCTGGTCTTCCAGCAGCAGCTTCTCCAAATGCAGCAACTGCAGCAGCAGCAGCATCTGCTCAGCCTTCAGCGTCAGGGCCTCATCTCCATCCCACCCGGCCAAGCAGCCCTTCCTGTCCAGTCACTGCCTCAAGGTGTGTGCTACAAAGACTTCATTTCTGCTCTTGTGCTCTCTATCATCTTGTGCTCTTGTGGATGTGTCTTATAACTTGAGGTATTTTTGTTATTATCCTTCAAGTTGGTAAGAAAGCATTAGTGCCACCATGGTCGCCCGACTCACTTTCTATAGTTTCAGAAACTTTACCACACATTACTTTCAAATGTATAGTAAAACTATCTTGAGTATTTTGTTAAATATTGAATGCATGCCAATTAGTCTTATAGGCACAAAGAAGGTATAAGACAATATAATCCAAGCACCATTGAATATATAGGGGAGTGGTTTAGCAAGAGCAGCAGTACTCCATTTACCATGAGCTCATAATGAGTTTTGGTGGGTAGTTGATGAAAACACAGATTTAAATACGGATTTCTAGTCCCGGAACTAAAATCACAAATAATAGACAGGCTCTGTACATCTGTAGAACAATTGTAAGGTCTGTGGTTGGGAATCGAACCTTGCATCATGGGGATTACAGTACTAACCTTTCCCCAAATTCCCTGTACATAAAATGTAAATTATAGTTTTAAATGCTGTTGACCATATATATATATATATATATATATATATATGTGTGTGTGTGTGTGTGTGTGTGTGTGTGTGTGTGTATATGTATATGTATATGTATATATATTATCTGAGTATGTATATATATTTATCTATATGCATATATGAAAGATCTGAGTATGCTCTAATGTAATTATATGTATGCATTGTTATCAATTGTGGGAAAAAGAAGTTTACGGATGGTAGAAAAAGGATGATTCAAATTCTCAATTAAGGTAAACGTCAAGTATCATAAGTCTTTATGAATGGATGTTCTAATTTGCCTTTGGATTGTGAGTTGACAAAGTTCATTTATACAAGTGGACTTTAACTCAAGTTCATTGTTTCTCTCACAGAGGAGTGTATTTTACACTAATGTTTGCCACACATTTTACTGACTCTGTAACATGCATTCATGAAAAGCAAGAACAATTTAATATGAAAAGTAAAGTTAGATCAACAATACCCAATATTTACATTGCACGTGACCATTGTTTGATGGCCGATATAATTAATAATAGTAGAGTGCACATTTTCTTTCATTTATGAAGTTGTTTTTTCTTTGTCATAGTTTCCCTCAGGTTTTTCTCTTTTATTTAACTTGAGGTCTTCTAATTCACTTGTCTGGAGCATTCCTCAGAAATCCAGAAAAGCAAAGTTTACGTATTGAAAGAAAGCTTGGATATAGACCCACTTTTCATACCTGTTTTAGAAAGAAATGGAATGATCTTCAATATCATCTTAAAAATAAACATACCATTCATGAATAATAAAGAACTTGCTGTTCTTTAGAACACTAAGTATGCTCATAAGAAAAATGAAGAAATAAGATTTATAAAGGACATTTATAAATTAATTCAAAGCAAGTGTGGACATTCTTGATAAAAAAAAAAACTGTTGATAGAAAAAGAAAGAGAAAAAATAAGTTTATCTCATTGGTATTTTTAGTACAATTTAAA
The DNA here is from genome assembly GCA_028551405.1 of Uromys caudimaculatus. Taxonomy (NCBI): domain Eukaryota; kingdom Metazoa; phylum Chordata; class Mammalia; order Rodentia; family Muridae; genus Uromys; species Uromys caudimaculatus. The sequence continues at coordinate 117,685,006 of CM052700.1, read as the reverse complement.
CAAATCTCCATCCCATTTAGAATCTTCTCAAAAGTAAATCACAATTTAGCATAATTTTATTGTAGTAATGACTTTCAAATTGTTTTAGAAAACTTAAATCTCTTATTTAAAATAAGTTTCCAGATGCATTCTTTCAACTCAAGCAAAAATCTCATCAAGTGAGGGACTTTATTATTGTGTAACCATTTCAGTCATTTTCAAATGAAAAATTCTCTTATTTTTGAGCTAGTTTTGCCTAGATTATATTTCACTATTTTTTCCACTTTAATTGTCACAGGACATATAAAAACTAAAATGTTCATGCTGGAGAAATTTTGGAAAATAAAGACTCTAAAAGCAAAGCTTAGTTTGGGCAGATTTACTTATGAACTTTTTTGTTGTTGTTGAGACAGGGTCTCACTCTGTAGCACATGGCACATGGTGGCCTGAAATTCACTACGTAGCATTGAACTGGCCTTGAACTCCAGAGCAATTCTTCTGGCTCGGCCCTGAAAGTGCTGGAGTTATAAGCCTAAGCAACATCTGCCTAGAAAAATTTACTTAAGAAAAAAATCATAATATCACAAACGTATTTTTCATTAATAAAGAAGAAATAATGAAATTGAACAATCGTAGGCTCAAACTTCAAGGGCACTGTGGCCCCTGCTCTTGATGCTACCACATCATGAACAGAAACTGCAGCCTTCATCAGACATTTCTTAATTATTAAATGTGAAATGTATTATTTCTGAGACCCATAATTCAGACATAGGTTGAATTTGTTTAATACCAACCAGCCATGAAAATGAACGATCCACTTTCCCAAACTCTAGGTCCCATGACCTAGATAGGATTCTATATCCATGGAGTCAGCCAAGTATGAGTCAGATATGTTGGGATAAAAATGGTTTGTGCTGAGAAGGTACATACTTCTTTCTCACCATTTGCCCCAGGAAATACTGTCTAACAACTATTTGTATAGCATTAACATGACATTAAGTATTACACTCAAAGATGTATTTAGTATATGTTCTATCTATATTATACATATGTGTGTATATCTTTATGATACTTACAGATCTATATATCATTTATAGATATATCTATATATAGATGCATAGATCTAGGTACATATATACTAAAATCTGTTATGCTGGAGTTATAGTTCTAGAGATAGAGATAGAGATAAAGAGATAGAGACAGAGATTGACAGAGAGAGAGAGACATATAGAGAGAACTATAACTTCATAATGACAGATTTTGGTGTTTTCAGGGCATATATTCTGAGGGACAGCTATAATATCATATCACTACGATGAAACCCTAAATCAGAGTGAGAAATAGTAAAGATGCAGTTATTGAATAATATAGGCCCTAAGCCATCTGTCTTAGCTGCTTTTTATTTCAGGCGAAATAATTTTGAATTCTTTCATTATCAGTTATTCAGTTCACCTTGCATTGAGCTTTTGATTTATTGATTGATTGACCATGAATAATAATCACATGAAAACCAAATGGGATTACCATACAATGATGGATGATGTTCTCATTATGTCTTCAAAAATATGACTACCTATTACCAAAATGAAAATATTCACTGTGTAGTTACTTTGTTGTTATTGTTGTTGTTGTTGTTGTTGTTGTTGTTGTTTTTGAGACAGGATTTCTCTGTATAAGAGCCCTGGCATTCTGGAACTCACTATGTTCACCAGGATGGCCTCGAACTCAGAGATCTGCCTGCCTCTGGTCTCTTGTGTGCTGAGATTAAGGTGTATACTACCAGCTCCTGGATTACTTTATATTTTATAGTTTTTTTAACATCAGATAAATTTTACTTTCAGAATATAATCATAGGTTGATTATGACAATTGAGAATTTGGTTTTCCTTGCTTTAAGTAACTTGAAGTTAACTGTAGCCCCTCCCCTTCCCAGAATACCAGAGAACTCCAGAAAGAATTAATGGATTTTAAAGTGTTCAGCATCTGAAGCAGTTTGAAGTTTCTCAGCATCCATTTCACCCTCCTGCAATGTGAACCACACCTCTGTTAAGCAAACCCACATAGTGTCCATACTGTGTGCACTCTCCACTCCCATTCGCCTAAGCCTCTTCAGTATTAGATTTGTTATTGTGGAATCCTAGCACTTATAGTGTTTCCTATACACTAATTTTAATTATTGATGACTTTAGAAAACCAGAGAAGTGATACTAGTTATTTAGATATGGCAAGGGGAAGTTGCAAATTGTCTCCTATGAGTAAAAAAAGCTGAAACTTAGTCTTGCATGATAACACATGCCTTTGATCCCAGCACTCAGGAGGCAGAGGTAGCCAATCTCTGTGAGTATGAGACCAGCCTAGGCTAGAGAGTGAGTTCCAGGATAGCCCAGGAGGTTACATAGAGAAAATCTGGGGGAAAAAAAAAAAAAACCAACCAACCAAACAAACAAACAAAAACAAAGCTGAAACTTGTCCTAATAAGTGGCCAAACCCATAATTGTAAAGTTGCTAAGATTTACTATGAAAATGAATCTCCTGTCTATGAAAGTCTGACAAGCAATTTCCCTATCACAGCCCACAGTGCAAACCTCACAGCAGTCATGAGTGATAAGTGAACAGTTAAGGTGGGAAATGTATCAACTATAGGTTTTGTTACTATCCACAGTTTCAAACATGCAGGGGTCTTGAAAAGTATTACTATTTATGGACAGAAACGTGGGGTGAAAATTTTATCTCATTCCATTTCACTCATTTTATAGATATGTGAGTTATTTAAGATGTATGATTTCAATTAACAATCAATAAATGCTGGGTTATAGACAGCACGGTTTTGATTTCATCCCTGGTAGAACTAGGTGAGCTGGGAATAAGTGAACTGTCAGATAACGAAGAATATGAAATCTTTAATAATGACTTTATGCTGAGTTGGGAATGTGCTCAAGATAGCACTTGGCTCAGTTATCACCCAAAGTCAGCCATTTGCCTGCCTACCTCACCACTCCTTGTACCTGGATCTTTTGCTTAGCCAGTGTTTATACATTTTTCAGGTCATGATCAGATCAAACCAACGTTTAGAAATAACAGCAATAGAAAAAAATATAAGCAATGCACACCATGGAGAATTATTATTCAAATACCAGGGTGGTTTTTATTTGGAGCTTAATAATCTTTCAACTAATAAATTTAGTTATTCTTTTTTAAAAATTTTTAATGGTTATTTTATCTTTTTACATTTCAAATATTACTCCCCTTCCCAGTTTTCCCTCCGAAAACCCCCTGTCTCACCGCCTCCCTCTCCCTCCTCAGGGTGTTCATCTGCCCATGCCTGCCCTACCACTGCCCTATGCTGGGGCATCCAGCCTTCACAGGACCAAGGGCCTCCCCTCCCACTGATGGCAGACAAGGCCATCCTCTGCTACTTATGCGGCTGGAGCCATGGGTCCCTCCATGTGCTCTCTTTGGTTGGTAGTTTAGTCCCTGGGAGCTCTGGGGGGGGGGGGGGACGTCTGGTAGGTTGGTATTATTATTCTTCCTATGGGATTGCAAACCCCTTCAGCTGTTTCATTTCTTCCTCTAAGTCCTCTATTGGGGTCCCTGTGGTTGGCTGCAAGCATCTGCATCTGTATCGGTGAGGCTCTGGCCGAGCCTCTCAGGAGACATCCATATCAGGTTCCATAAATTTTGGCATGATTACCTTTATTCCAAGGTCTCAAGAAGCAGAGACAGGTGAATCATTGTCAGTTCAACGTCAGTCTAGTACATAGTGAATGCTAAACCAGCACTACACAGTTAGAAACTGTCTCAAAAAAAAAAAAGAAAGAAAGAAAGAAAGAAAAAGAAAAAGAAAAGAAAAAGGAAGAAAAGGGAAGGAAGGAAGAGAAAAGAAGAGACAAAGAAAAAAAGAAAAGGAAAAAAGATTGCCTGCAAATTTTGTTTAATTTATTCATAGAAAATATCTTCTAAATAAATGAATAGACGATTACTGCGTATATTTAATTTTGATGATGTAAATAGGAAATATTGAAATGAAATTATATAACATTTCAAATTGTTGTAGAATTGTTTAGGAAACTAGCATGTGCTACATTACAATAGATTTATCTGTTTGGTTAGTAGGGTTTGTTATCGAGATCCAATATCACACATGTTTAACAAGAGCAAGTGAAAACCGAGCCTGAAATGGATTTCATTCCATTTAATTCATAAACCTTCTTAGAAATACTCTACTTAACTAATTTTGAATCTTGACTGAAATGCTTAAAGATAGTTTCAGACTTCAAAAGAATATAGACTATAAAAGGCAAGTAGGAAAATTATCAATTCTAACTTTCTCTTTCTCTCTCTCTAAACATAGAGGGGGATACCTCTATCCTTTGGTAGAGATAAATGTCTTTGGATCCTAATCTTAAGTAAATATCTGTATTTTAGTTTGTGTAGTTGAACATTTAGACAAGGTGGATAATTGATGGGCCCCTGATCCCTGATCTCTCTCTCTCTCTCTCTCTCTCTCTCTCTCTCTCTCTCTCTCTCTCTCTCTCTCTCTCTCTCTCTCTCTCTCTCTCACACACACACACACACACACACACACACACACACACACACACACAAGTGTTACATTAGTTGGTGGTTTTTAATAAATGTAACAATATATTTTGTTTTGCTGAATTTAAGCAACCACTTAGATAGCTGAAAAGATGCTGCAGGCATTTGATCTGTTTTCTGGGGTAGAGGACTGCTAGAGAATTGGTTCCTCTAGAATAGATTCTTCTCTGAAACACAGTGACTATGGCTGTATCTATACGACATGTTTTTAAAATGTAGACATTAAGATGAAAATGTGGAAAGCACAGCTGGATGTGGTAGCACGCAACTTTAGTTCCAGCACTAGGTAGGTAGAGGCAGGTGGATGTCTGAGTCTGAAGTGAGCCTGGTCTACAGAGCGAGTTCCAGGACAGGACAGCCAGACCTACACAGAAAAATCTTGTCTTTAAAAAAATAATGGACAGAGCATAGATATATCTAAATTCAAAATGCTGATGTCAACTTCTCTTTTTGGTTGGTTGGTTGGTTGGTTGGTTGGTTGGTTGGTTGATTGGTTGGTTGGTTTTTGGTTTTTTGAGACAAGCTTTCTCTGTGTAGCTTTGGCTGTTATAATCCTCTCTAGACTGGCCTTGAACCAACAGAGATCTGCCTGCCTCTGCCTCCTGTGTGCTGAGATTAAAGGTGTGCACCACTACAACCCCATATCACCTTCTCTTAATACATTATGAATGATACAAATATTTCTTCTAAACTTTACTTTTATTTTGTATAACCCTAGAATTTTGCAAAGTACTATTAAATAACATTTCCTTAATTAGATATTCATAGGAGACTTACACTGTATCATAATGTATACAAGTTATTTTTGTATGTATGTATATATACATGCTGTATGATTTTGTATGCAAATGTGTGTGGAGGTGTGAATGCATATATGTGTGTCTGTGCATATGTTTATACATTCATACACATGGAGGTCAAAGGGCTATTTCTAATGTCTTTATTACTGTTTATCTTCCTTTCTTTTTTAAGGGTATCTCAGTGAACATATTGCTCAGTAATTCTGCTAAGCTGGCTGTCCAGTGAGGCCCTCTTTCTTTCTCTCTTTCTCTCTCTCTCTCTCTCTCTCTCTCTCTCTCTCTCTCTCTCTCTCTCCCTCTCCCTCTCCCTCTCCCTCTCCCTCTCCCTCTCCCTCTCCCTCTCCCTCTCCCTCCCTGCCATGTGTGTAGGTGTGGTTATCTGTGTGGCTGTTTGCGCTCATATGCACACTTGGAAACCAGAGGTGGATATCCAATACTGTGCACTATCAATCTCTAGAATATTCTCTCGAGAAAGCATTTATGCTGCACCAGGAGCCATGCAGTGAGCAGGAAGCCCTAGCCGTTCCCGTCTCTACCTCTTCCAGTGCTGGAGTTACAGACATGTGTAACCACACTGGGCTTTCGATGATGCTGGAGATTTGAAATTAGGTCCTTGTACTGACTGGTGGATAACAGCAAGCACTTGTCTGTTATCCACTAGGCCATCACCTTAGTCTGTAACTTGGCTTTTTACATGGGAGTTAGGAACCAAAACTACTCAAATTCTCCTGTTCATATGGCATGAACTTTATCAATTGAGCCGTCTCCTCAGACCTTAAAAAATTAGTTAACATTAAAAAATATATAATTTTTGAAAATAAAAGAAGAAAGAATATTAAAGAGTCCCTTATTTTAATGTAAAAATACAAGCATAACATTTAATTATAAGGCCAACCGCTGAATATTATGTGTTTACATCAAGGTTTTGTAAAATATATACATGAATTATTAGATTCTAATTAACTCCTAGCACAATTCTTAGCACCCTGTATTTACTCCATAAACTCAGAATAAAGGATCAAAGGATTATGATTAAATTGCCTTTTCAGCTAAATGACCTGCTGTTCACTTAGTGATTCATCTTTTTATTGACTTGAATCTTGAGGAAACATTTCCCCAATGCTTATTCCTAAGTCTCGCAGTGAATAGGAACCAGGTTCAAGCCATCATTTACAAAGGAGAAGAATGCTGCCCAGCAGTCTGTTGACAGACTTTTAAAATCACATGCTTAATAGAGGGTTTTAGAACTTATCTGTGTCTTTGATATAGGTTCAGAGAAATTGAATCATTGAAGATAGAAGTTGATTATTATTTTTTAATATTCTAACCTATTGCTCCCTAGAATGTTTGCCAGTACACTAATGTTCTAACTAATTGAAAATATCTTCTGAGTGAAGAGAACAGACAGAACAGTAGAGCATTTAAACAGGGCCAAAGAAGTGCTAAGAAGCAATCATACAGGAAATGACCTGACAATGAGACCCCCCTCCTTGTACCAGGTTTTCAGTCATTTAAGTAATCTATGCCACAGTGTCCAACAATGCCCACCGTGGGGCCCAGCGCCTCACACCATCAGTATTATTTCTAACTATTCTGAAATCTAGTAAACATGGTTGGAGACACTGTGTATTAATTCCCTTTAGGTGTTCTTGGACCAGTGCGTGCATAGAGGAGTGCGCACTTGTGTGGTGTCTGTTACAGTGCATGGGGAAAACTGCCGTGGGCACGTTTAGAGGACAGGTTCTACACAGGGAGCTGTGTTTTAAAACATGCAAGACTTGAAAACCTGGCGAGCTCACATGACAATATCAAAAACAAAAAACAAAAACCTGTTTGGGAACATAGGATACAGATCAATTACAGTACCAAAGTCTTTACCTAATATTAAATGCTAATATAAATTAATATAATTTCAGCATGAGTTTATCCTTTTTTTTTCAAAAATTTATGGAAAACATTGAGACAAAAACTGAGTCCAGGTTTTTGTTTGTTTGTTTCTTGATATTTTAAATTTTTTTCACTCAGATCATATCACAGAGCTCTAGAACCCTCAAAATAGCTGGCTTGGAAGACTGTGAATCTAACAGAATTTCAAGTTACAGTGGGGAAAAAATAACTTAAGGACTTCCAAACTCATAAAATATTCTCAACTATACAAATTGACTGGCCCATGGCTTAATAATCATGCATTGTTTGTGCCTATTAAGAAAGGTTTAAGCAATTGATAGCTGGAAATTTTTGTGTCAAAGGCAAGGTAATAGTTTCTATGTTGAAATTCACCCTTAGACTCTGGAGTGATCTGGACTCTGGAATCACTGTGAAACGTAAATCAGAATTCTGCCTCCAGACCTATGGTTCTGCTCTGAGCTGTGATCAGATATGTGACTGTTTAAGTATCCTGAGACTGTGGTAATGCACCAGTTCATTGGGTAACTAATATTTCTTACTTGTATTATCCTGCATCATTTCTAATAATTGAAAACCATAGTTGTTTCTATATTAAACTAAGAAATGGTGCCTTAATGGTAAGCAGGATGGTCATCAAATTTTTTTGAGGTCCTACTAAGAACCTAGCCCTTGGCATCTTTTTATGGCATGAGGACATCACTGAGTTGTATCCAAAGATTAGTATACAAAAATATCCATGAAAATCATTGAAAAGGCAAGTGAATACTTGTAAACAATTTACAGAGCACATAAACTAAATATCAATAACATCACAAACATCTGTAGTCTTTCAAAGTATTTTCATAGTAAGTATATCAAATATTATTGGTGATTAGATGTAGATTAGACTTCATTAGTACCATCTGTAACTCTTTAGACATTGATCTTACAAGTAACAATGCCTGTTGAAGGTGACCAAACTTCAGTGTTGCAATCAACAGGTCTTACTCTATTGCAAACAAAGAGAACAACTGTATTTATTGAACATATATCAGGCACTGTTCAAGGCACTAGAACATGACAGAAAAAAAACTGATCTTGTATGCCAGACAAACTTTTGAAGAGTGGCACTTTCATAATTAGAGAAGGTGAGAGAAGAGAAAGATCAAGAGGGAGACATAGCTCCATTAAAAGACCAGTCTTTGCATAATTGCAGAAGCTAACTTAGTATTCTTTAAGTAAAAGTGGTCTCCATAGTCAAGAAATGCTGGAAAACAAGGAGGAGAATGATATTGGTGGCTGCTGTGGCCAAAGACCTCTCAGGGCAGGTTTTGTGGGGATGATTTCTCAAGTTGTCTAAGAAAGGGGAAGGAGAAAACCTTGGGCATCTTCCCAGTAAGAGTAGCTATGGCTGTGAGAATAGCCAGAGAAGAGGCCAGAACATAAACATACATGAATGTTTGCAGCAGATCAGAAGCACCACACAGCTACAACGAAAAGAAAGATGGAGAAGACGATAGCTGAGACCAGGCAAAAAATGCTGTACTGTGGGGCCACAGTAAGGGCTGGGCTTTTGTTTGTCTTTGTTTTGCTTGGTTTTGCTTTGTGTCTAAGTGTGGGGAAACACTCTTGCAGGCTTTGCCTGAGAATGGACATCACTTAATTTACTTTGAAAGAGATCATTGTGTCTACTCTATGAAGAGCAAGCACATCATATAATTCAATTCAGGTAGAAGGAGGAATTGACCATGAGGCACATGTAGCTGTCTAGGCTACACTTAGGGGATGGGGAATGAAGCCAACAATCTGAGATACTGAAGAGCTATAGATGCTGAGAAGGAAAGAGCTTTACTTCTGGGGATCTGCTATTAGGATATCCTACAGACTCAGACAGGCCTTAAAAATGGTCAGAAAAGATTCATGACTCCAAGGCAATGCTGCCATTAAAGCAACAGTTAATAATTTTATATGAAACAGTTTTCTGTACAACAAAGAAGATGTATACCATTGAAAAACCACATTTCTTAACAGAAAAAAAAATTAAGTTGTTCTGAAATAGCTTTAGAAAGCCAACTTACCCTGTCTGTCTCAGTCAGGGTTTCTATTCCTGCACAAACACATGACCAAGAAGGAAGTTGGGGAGGAAAGGTTTACTGAGCTTACTCTTCCATGTTGCTGTTCATCACCAGAGGAAGTCAAGACTGGAACTCAAGCAGGGCAGGAAGCAGGAGCTGATGCAGAGGCCATGAAGGGATGTTACTGGCTTACTGGCTTGCTTGCTTGCTTCTCCTGGCTTGCTCAGCCTGCTCTCTTATAGAACCCAAGACCACCAGCCCACAGATGGTACCACCCACAAGGGGCCTCCCCCCTTGATCACTAATTGAGAAAATGCCTTACTGCTGGATCTCATGGAGACATTTTCTCAACTGAAACTCCTTTCTCTGTGATAACTCCAGCTTGTGTCAAGTTGACACAAAACCAGCCAGTACACTGTCTTACTTGTATTATCTCAGATTGTCCTTAAATATTAAGGATCCAAAATTACAAAATGATAGCTTTAGGTAAACTAACAATATCTGAAATTGTAATATGCATAGCAATTTAGTGTTACCAATTTAGTGTTATTGTGGAATACAGTTTGGCAAAGAGTTACAACTGGGCCAGTGAGAATTCTGGCTACTGGCTCTGTTTATCACACTCTGTAGAGAAGAGTGCTCACTCTCCTTCCCGGCATCCTCTGCTGTCTAGCTCTAGTGTTCCTTCCTGGTCCAGAAACCCTTCCCTGCACATCGTTTGATAGACGACCATCACTACAGCCACTGGTGTTGCCACACTTTGGTTGAGCTGCTGGTTGATCCATGCACCTTTATATGATTTTAGAGGTAGCACCACATAGTACTTCAGAGCACAGAGTTTGGAGCTAAGGGCGATTAGAAGGTGCATCTTGTGCTCACCTCTACATTATGAGTCCTGACCTCCAGTGTGGGTCACTGGATTCAGGAATACATGCCATTTGCTAAAGCTTCAGAATATATTATGCATTTGATAAATGACAATTAAAATTACAGCTTCATTTCTTCTACTAGAATCTTTAGTCACTTTGATATTTTGGTAATAAAGTATTTTAAGAGCAAATTCATTCAGGTCTGTCTGCCCAGATTTATTTATTTATTTATTTATTTATTTATTCATTTATTTATTTATTTATTCATTCATTCATTCATTCATTCATTCATTCATTCATAACTTTACCTGAAGTATTTTTATACAATATATTTTGATTTTGGTTCCCCCTACAGCTTCCCCTAGCTCCTCTGTCCTCCTCCCATACCCATCTCCAACCTTTCTGTTTCTGATTAGAAAGTAAACAAGCATCTAAGGATTAATAATAAAACAAAACAAAGTAAAATAAGATAAAATTAAAAAAAGAATCAGACTGGGACAAAGCAAAGAAACAGAAGAAAAAGAGCTAAAGACAAAGTACAAGAAACACATACAGTTGGACACACACATTCACACACAGGAAACCCATAAAAACACAAAACCAGAATCCATGATATATACACACACAAAATGCCCTGACACATCCTTATGAGACAAAGAACCCCCAATGCGACTAAGTTCATTTAGCCATCTACTGCTAGGCATATGGTCTGCTCTTAAGACTTGTTTGTTTCCCCTGTGAAAGTCCCTTTCAGAAAACTAATTTTTCATTTGCAAGTTGTTTTATCAATTAGAGATAGCATTTGGGTTAGGAATAGGTAGCCTAAATTTAAATTGCAATTTTAATGTGTTTAAGCTTTGTGAACATAGACAATGCATGCAAGCATTGTTTTAAATACAATAGTCATTTAAGATATTTCAAAGTATTTCTTCAAAATAATAGCCAAAATCAAAAGACCATACCAAGCTTGCTGGTCCCACTCTTGTTTGCCAGGTAAACACAAAGAATCTGAACCAGGAAATTGTTTAAAATGAGAAGTTGAGTTTTTATCAACCAGTAGTAACTGAAGAAGAGATTTAGATATTATCTACTTAAATGAACCATGTAGGTAATCATATTGGTTTATTCAGAACGTAAATTGAAATTCAGTTACATAGTTGGCCTCTGAAAAAGACTACAGTGACCAGATAATTGGTAAATTCTCTCTCCCCCTCTCTCTCCCTCTCCTTTTCCCTCTCTCCTTTCCCTTTTCTCTCCCTCTCTCTTTCTTTCCCTTCCTCCCCCCTCCTCCCTCTCTGTCCCTACCACCTTCTCTCATTGAGTGTTATTTTGTTTTGATCTCTTTGTAATGTTTTTTGCTTCTTTTCCGTTTAGTATATATTTATAAAATTTCTTTTGCCTCCTCATAAATAATACTAATCAAGTTCTAATATCTAATTTATAAATAGAAGATAAGTAGATATTTTTTACCAACCATATATTTCCCAAGCCTGTTCTCCTCAGTACTGTTTAAAAAAAAAAACTTGGTATTGGTGGTACAAGAGTATTTTTATCATGTATTAACGTTGGTGATGTTGTTAATCCTTTCTGAAGCCCATGAAAATGTTACTTCGTTATATCAGTGGGGCTTTCTTTCATTTTGTAGCTGGCTTAAGTCCTGCTGAGATTCAGCAACTATGGAAAGAAGTGACTGGAGTCCACAGTATGGAAGACAACGGCATTAAGCATGGAGGGCTAGACCTCACAACAAACAATTCCTCCTCGACTACCTCCTCCACCACTTCCAAAGCATCACCACCAATAACGCACCATTCCATAGTGAATGGACAGTCTTCAGTTCTGAATGCAAGGCGGGACAGGTAAGGTTCCTGCCCTGGACTCTCTACTTACGCCCGTGTTTTATCTCCATGACTGGCAAAACTGAAAGTGAGCAGGGACAAAATCTGTATTTAGAGCAAGTGAAGGAGAAATCATTATTCTTGACCTTTTATTCTTTCAAACTATAAAATGGCGTCAAATGCTACCAGTGTACTAGATATAAATGGAGAGCATGCCAAAAGAAATTAAGTTTTCCATGAATGTACAAGGGATGATTATATTGATATATTTTGATAAATAACATATAATGAATTAAGTCCAGTTATGAGAACATTTACTAATTCCCATCATGCCACAACGATACAAAAGCAACTCTGGTCAGCTATATTCTTGATTACATAATGTTCAACTACTTTCTAATTTCTAAGGACACACTAGAAATGTGAACTAAGGAAAAGCCTGTATCATGCACACGTTTTTAATTATTTGAAATTTAAAAGTGTTTTGCTTGAAGTGGATTAGTGAATAAATTGAAATGAATACACTCTGATGGTTTTTAAAATAAATTTAACTGAGAATGTATACAGGCAAGTCATTGGATTTTTGTTGCCAATATTACGTTGTGGGAGGTAACTTCCCACCTTAGTGTTTTAGCTTAGAGTTCTGTCTTTTTTTTTTTTTTTTTTTTTTTTTTTTTTTAACTGAGCTTCCATAAGAAACATCCAGGTATATTTTATAACTTAATTCCACTTGCTTAGGCACATCATTTCCAAGTCAGGTTTTATCAAATAATTTGCATAAAGTGTATAACCTAAGAAATTCTAAAAAAGAAAAGTTGTTTTTAAAATCTGGAGATTAGATACAGAATCTTATAATGGAATACTTACATCCATGAACTACTCTGTTCCCAAAGAACATGTAGTGGATTAATGGCATTGACATGTAGTAACATATTTGCCTAACTGGGGCAAATACATTGCCATATTTTTTTTTTTCAAAGAAACATAAAAGTAATTACAGCACTGTTTAAAATAAAAGACCAAAGTGTGACAATGTTCCTGGCCTTTATCTGAGCACATGTGGATTTTCATCTTAGAATTTATTACAGAATGCTATGCTTCTGGATGCTTTCATGCTGTTGTTTTAATTGAGATTAATTTGATGATTATATGCTTCAGAAATATGTTAGTTTTTGTAGGATCTCTCTGTCTGGTATAATACCCACTTATTAAAGGCCTACCATAATTATGGAAGGATATTGCTAATAAATACTGTTCCAGAACAGGATTTTTCAAATCAACTGTAGCTGCTAGGAATATTTGTGTGTGTGTGAATATATATATATATATATATATATATATATATATATATATATACACACACATATATATATAGTACATGAGTATTAGTTTAAATGATTCTACTGTACACAGTGCATTTTAAAGAAGTATTTCAAAAATATTATGATGATTATATAGCTTCCATTAAAATACTTGTTTCCCAGTCTACAACATAAGGCTACATATCCATATTTTTTATTTGGAGGTAAAATGTTACAGTCAGGTCATATGGCAGAATTAGCATATGATATTATAGAGTCCTCTTAGTCTTTCATCCTTTATTAACAGTCATCTTTGGCTCTATTTCTTCTCTAATTGGAACGTCATCTAGCCTTGGCAGTTGAACTATTCAATAGAACGATTAAATTTTTCTGACTGCACTGAGCTGAATTGACCTGTTTTGACCTGTTTGTCACTGATCGTAACCTGACAGGCGCTAGCAGCCTGCAATGATTATGGCTTTCTGAGATGCATCTGATGTTCTGTTCTTTTGCTACAGCTCGTCACACGAGGAGACTGGGGCCTCCCACACTCTCTATGGCCATGGAGTCTGCAAGTGGCCAGGTTGTGAAAGCATATGTGAAGATTTTGGACAGTTTTTGAAGTAGGTTTTAACTATTCTTGGGGAAGGGGAAACAGATTACATGGGAATTTTGGCACAATGCTGTAAGATAAACAGTGACTGAAGGAGGAAGGAAAAAAATGACCCTAGCGCACACTGAGTTTTCAGTTTGTTTCAACAAGTGGGTTGGAAAAATCAGGCTAAAAATCTTCATAGATCATATTCGTCTTTTAATGAAGGCATTTTGAAAAGTATTTGGAAGGCTTTGTACCAGTGGAACTATGAGCCTGCCATGATGGTGGTTTTAATCGCTATGAAACAGGTTTGTAAAAGAGCATTCTCTGGAAATTGAAGTTTTTAATAAAAATTTTATGTAATATTTGAATACGCATATAATTTCTCTAAATAAAATAAAATAAACATAGTTTGGTAGAGCTGTTTAAAGGGCCAGATTCAGCCGGACAGTGGTGGCGCACGCCTTTAATACCAGCATTTGGGAGGCAGAGACAGGTGGATTTCTGAGTTCGAGGCCAGCCTGGTCTACAGAGTGAGTTCCAGGACAGCCAGGGCTACACAGAGAAACCCTGTCTCGAAAAACCAAAATAAATAAATAAATAAATAAATAAATAAATAAATAAATAAATAAATAAATAAATAAAATAAAGGACCAGATTCTGTATATCCACTTTCAATAATGGTATTTAATAACAAGGATCTAAAACGAAAGCCAGTGATGCTGAGCATTTGACACAGCAGCCACATTTCGTTCCCATTGTTACCTTTGCTATTTATGGTGGTGTATTTGGAAAGTAGATTATATAATTTCTCCAGCATAAAAACAAACCCTGTGCGTCCTTTATATCTCCCTACAATATTTTAGTTTGAAGGCTTCTTGAGGGGTTCTCCTGTAGATGTGAGCGTCCCCTTTTCATGGATGATTTTCTGCTCACAGTATTGGTACAAGGAAGATCTGAACAGAGAGCTGCAGATAGGTTTATGAAGATGAGTGTCTTCGCAGGCTCAGCCTCTTGTGTTGTCATGGTGCAGATAACAGGGTGAATGAACTGTTTCATGCTTCATCAACAATTAAGTTAATTAGCTCATTTGAAATTGCACTGCTTTGTTGCCAGGATGTTGGCAGAAACATCAAAAAGATGTGTTTACAAATGGCAGACGGACTGCAGAGTACAGAGCCGAAGTACCCTAACAACGAGGCAAGCACTTGGTATCATAATACCTTTATAAATGATTACAGGAAGACTTCCATGAAGATATTTTCTTATATAGTTTCAGACCAATTAAGAGAAAATTTGCTTCACAGATCACAATGGCTCATTAGAAATGGACTTAAATGAAAATTTACATATCCGTTACACCAAAACCAACTGTGAGCTGCCAGTTTTCTGGGAGTGAAATTTATTATACTATTCCCAGCAATGAGGGTATTTAAGAGATGTTAAGTAGCTTTGATGAAGTTTCTACTACCAAAAACAAAAGTTAAAAGTATCTAGAAATGTAGATTATTTTAGCAATAATTTCATAATTTTGCTTTCATCATTGTGTTGTATTTGCTCTCAGTGAGCTTCTTTCTAGGGTGACTGATTCTATGTCCGAGGAACGATAACTGAATTTATAAAACTACCTGCTTAGTAGGTATTTTCTTTCTCTAAACTATTTTTTAAGTAAAATCTGGCTCATTTTCTGAGAGAAAGTGCATTTCTTGCCTTCAGTATGGCTTCCATTTCTCAGGCATCTCAGGTATTTAATTGGTACCGCTAATAAGTGAACGAATACAGACTCTCATTTTATCTCCCTGATCTTTTCTCATATTCAGACCAGTGTTTTTGTTTGTTTGTCTGTTTGTTTTCAACTGAAGAAATTACAATTGAAAAAGCATTTCCCTTCAATTACGTATCAACCCTGGTTTCAAAGACTGACAATTTTCTATCCATCCACTTTACATTGATGGCAGAGTCCTGACGGTAGCCTGTATGGCCTTCCGTCTACCCCATTTTTAATAGCATAGGCTTTAAGTTTTCCAACTCAAAGACCTGTGATAAATTCGGTTCCTACTTAATGCCAATATACTACACTGAAATGAAAAATTCATTTGACATATTTCCCCCATCGGTGCTATCTTTCTCTTAAAGATATGTGAGAAATTTGAGAAGAAATAAAATATTTTATTAATGAAGTACTTCATTTATTCAAGAAAAAGTTGACTCAGCATCTTATTTATCTTTATGCTCCCAGGCACCCATGTTATCATTCTCAGGAATTTAATTTTATCTACACATTAATTAACAAGTGGGGTATATTTTTATATTGAATAAAAATGAAAATTAATATAGAAATTGTGCCAGTAATAGAAAAAAACAAAGATATAAGGCAAAGTCCCAGCTAACATTCTCCAGGAGAAATTTTTCAACTTTATAGGAAAGTGAGAATTGACAGAATTTAACCATTTTTTCTCTGACCAGTAATTGAGGCTCTCACCAGGTCACTAAAAGCATTTAGTACTACTTCTTCATTACTGTCTTTTAAATGTCAAAGTGTAATCACATCTGACAAAACTTTACTGTAGTTTGAATGCAGAATTAATTACCATTCCATTGCACCAAAGTCAGCTTGAATATAGATGTATTGACTTTCAGAGCTTAAGCCAAAAGGTTTAAAGTGTAGCATTCCAGTTAGCAGACAAGTGTTCTTGGACTTGCCCACACGGGTGCCAAAACAGAGAGGCACAGCACTCGAAGTACTGTCCTTTGCAGAAGTCACAATAGGTAGTGTTCTTTAAATTTTTATAAACCTATGAGCATTCCAAAGATTAATTAAACAATGAAAATGAATAAATGGAGCCTGCTAGTGATTGGTTCCTTAAGGCTTGGTACTGCAGAATGAGCAGCAGAAAAAGCAGTGGAAACCTATTCATTTATTTAGTGGAAATTTGTTTTCTTTCTCTTGCAGCTGACTACTCTACAATTTATGTTCTTACTTAGTGTGTGTCGTCTCTTTCTTTGTCTTTCACTAGGCTGCATGGCTACAAAATTATGACCTCAAGGAGGCATTCTTTGAACTTGTCAGACTGTTGTTTCTTTTAGTGACAGTGCCCATATCTTTCAAAACTAAGGCATCTCACGTAATCAGCTAAATGAATAGTGACAGCTAACATTTTGTATTTAA
>CM052700.1:117632895-117652895 GCA_028551405.1 Uromys caudimaculatus | reverse complement strand
CCTCCAGGCTATGTCCTAAGTTACCACCACACCAACCACAGGCTGAAGTTTTTTCTGTTTGATTTTCTTTTGTTTGTTTTAATTCATGAGCCAAGTTGCTATATAAAGTATGTAGAAGTTTTTATATTTTATATTTTGTATTTATGCACATGCTTCAAATTTTAATTTATAAGTCTTCCGTAACTTTTTTTTTTTCTTCCAGAAGTCCAACTTTAGTAAAAAATATACCTACAAGTTTGGGCTATGGAGCAGCACTTAATGCCAGTCTGCAGGTAAAAGCATTAAATGCTCCTTTCCAGTCCTATCCTGTTTGGATGTTTGGGCACTTTACTGTTTGGCATGATTTTTCTTTAGGCGAGATTGTTCTTAATAGTTGGTTTCTCATCCAAGGAAGTTGTAGCACCTAGTACTATGGAAAGCACTGATTCTTATTCAAGCTACTTTTGATGTGAAGAAGCAAGAAGGACACCCTGTGGCAAAATCTGGAACACTCAGTTTTCCTGCAAATGCTAGATTGATAGAAGCGTTTGCAAATGCATGTGGTTATGCATTAATATTTATCCGGGCTGTCATAAATGATTTCACATCATAGTGTTGGGGAACATGGTGCTTGTGGCAAAAACTTTAAAGTTTAATTATAATATATAATTTTTATGCAGAGGAGGCAAATGTCAGGACTTCTTTATTTTGAGTTAAGTTCTGGTCATTTTTAAAAAAGCAGAGCAACTGCTTATATTATCCTGGAGTACTTGTGAACGTGTGAGGATTCAATATTTCATTATGCGGAAGGTTAACGGGACTGGGGAAGTTTGCTGTGGGAGCCTTTGTTTATATGCTCACATCATGTTAATGCCCTTGCTCTCTTGCCTGCAAGTGGCCAGTTAGGAATTTCTGTCTTTCTATACATTTTGTTTAAGTACTTCTGAAATATCTACGATGCAATGTGCATCCTGTAAAAGGAGATATGTGCAGTTGCAATGACTTTAAAGGGCGGGCATATTAAAAGCTGTCTTGCTCCTTGTCCATCCACTAGGCTGCCTTGGCAGAGAGCAGTTTGCCTTTGCTAAGTAACCCGGGACTGATCAATAACGCCTCCAGTGGCCTCCTGCAGGCTGTCCATGAAGACCTCAATGGTTCCCTGGACCACATCGACAGCAATGGGAACAGCAGTCCGGGCTGCTCACCTCAGCCACACATGTAAGTGTGGTTAACAAATTCCTGAAAGGGATGTAAATATATCCTTATGCTTCTGATTTTGATGTCTTTTCCTTGGAGTTTATCATGGAGATTAAGTAAAAACATACAAGTTTAAGTGGAGTTGGATTTTACTGTTTCCATAATATGTAAAGTGTTTCAAAATCATTGTTAATTCATCTTAGAGATTATTCCAAGTGCCATATAGCTAGTGTTGGTAGCATTCTACAAATTCTTAGTATTACTAATGTCCTGTTGAGCATTACATACTGTCTCTGATGAATCTCCATCTGGAGGCATTATCACAGTTTGGTTTGTATGGTATAATAAGAATATTCATGATAGGGTAAGTTGTCCTAATCTTTACTACTGCTACAGGACTCTAAAACCATTTATGAACTGTAGTCAAGATATTGCCCATTTTTATAAACCGTAAAATGCAAAGTTTAACTGTTACCCACAGTTTACATAGAGGCTGATAAAGTGTAACTTTTTGCCTGTCTTATAAATCAGTGTAATTACATATTCAAGTTTAATTACTGGTGCGTCTGTATTGGCAAGGTTTATATGTTATATTTTATGCAAGACTACGATTCCTATTAATATTTAGCAGCTAACTATATCATTAATTACTCTAAAATCTTTTCCCTACCATCTTTTTAATGGAGCTGAGAGAGTAGGAGTATTAAAAATTGATGTATTGTGGATTTCAGAAAAGTGTATGACACTTCGAAAATGCCAGGTCTTATTCAGTTGTGTCAGGCATATCAGTTTCTTGTTTACTGAAAAGGACTGACCGTGGGATACATGAGAATTCCTGGAGAAATAACTGTAGTTGAGTGATGAAGGACACGTGCTTCTTAGCAGTTAGGATGACATTCAGATGAGATAGCTATTCTTCTCTGACTCAGTCTGCAAGCTGCTTAAACGCACATATCGATACAACACTACGCCTTGTCTTCATTCTTTGTGATGCTGTTTGACCTTTTGTTTTGCCTCTGAGACAGTGTCTCATATTGCAACACAGACTCAGACTCTCTTAAGTTCTCCTGCCTCAGCCTCCTATGTGCTTCAGCGTATACCTCCTATGTGGTAGGGATATGCTACCACACTGGACTCTTTCTCCCCCTCTCTGAGAGTTTGGTCAAAGGCCAGAGAGAGAGAGATAACCCTGCTATCTGCCCATTTTCATTTGACCTTTCACAAGTTATTATTTTGTTGATTTTTAAAATACTCTTCACTGTTTGTCATATGACCGTCTTTGAGATCATATGCCTCATCACGTATGGCACTTTCAGTCTCTTGTCTTTGCAAAAACACACTGAAGTCATTTACGTGTTTCTTCAGATTCTAAGCCATTACTTTTCCAGAGTGGAGAAATCTGTCTTTTGGAAGTGTCTTTAGTTGTATTAAATAATACAAAAGAAGTGATAAAAGTCCAAGTAAAAAGAACATAAATATGTGCTCTTGAGACTAGCCACACTTTAAGCAAGGAAAAAGAGAAATCAGACAGAAGGTTTTACATCTGCACCATCACCCTGTCAGCCATAGAGAGGTAGCTAGAGGCTTTTCCTTTCAGTTGCTCTCCTGACTGTGCTAATGCTCACTCCCTATGCAAATGCTAAAAGAATTTATCTTTAAACACCCAACAAGAGTTAGATCCTCCTTTTCTCCATTTAAAAAGGGGAACCATATATGAAAGGCATTCGTAAAGCAGTATGCGAACTGTGGATTCTACTTCTCTTGCTCTTATGCAGTATATGGAAACCAATGAAAATCATGTGCAAGAAGATGCAGAAGGAAGTGATTTTCACAAGTTTAATTGTCCAGCACAAAGACTATTAAAATAAAAAATTAATGAGTTAATAAAATAGTTTATTAAACATTGTATTTTGGAACCTGAAATAATAATTGGACTAAATAATAGCTTTGTTAGGCTCATAGCAGTCTTCACTTGATGGTTGGTGGTTCTGATCATTCAGTTTATTGTTAATTTAAAGTTTATTAATGAAATATCTAAAAGAAATAGTAGTATGCAAAAGACATTAAAATATATTTAGTGTCTGGTGTAGTGCCATTATCAATTTATATTTAAAAATTCAGTTAATGCATTATGTGTGTTATACTGACATGAAGCAACACACACACACACACACACACACACACACACACACCACACAAGTACCTGTATTTATTTTCCATAGGCAAAAGAAAAGCCTCCCTTTCTTTGTAGGAAATAGATTTCAGAAAAAGATAAAAATTAGAAGAACTCCGTATCTTGTCCTTTCCTGAATAATATAAATGAAAATCAAGTTTGTAATTATCCTGGGAAATACTGAGTGAACACTGATACTTCTCATCTCTTTGTGCTGCTCCATTAACTTCTTGTAGATTGTTCAGATATTCGTAGGTATCACCTCAGCATTCTGCATCCTCAGCTTTACACTACTGAGTTGCTTATTTGTAAGGAATTTTGAGCATCTTGTGTTTGTGATGAAGCACAGCAAAGTGAAATTATTGGCATGGCTCTATCAATTAAAACTTGTTTGCCTCTAACTGAATATAGTTCAAAAAATTGGGGATTGAATAGAAATGAAAATCTTATCTTATGAAACATGTATGTAATTTTTTCTGTGTTCTTATGTGAATTCATGCTACATGTTGTTATGAATGGGTTCATTATGTCAATATCAATATAAAAGAGAGACAGTGCAGCCCAAATATGCCAGATTGTTAGTGATCCAGCACCAGAGTCAGCATTCAGCACCCAATCGGAATGGACAAGTTTTCTTTTCTTGGTTTCTTTATCTTCCTATTTTTTCTATAATATCTACTACATCAGATTTATGCAAATAAATGGAGTGCCTGCAACATAAAGATGATGCTTCTTATGTTTTATACTTACCTAGGTACTGATGGATAGGACCTAGGATTAAGATTGTAGTATCTCATTGCAAACTTAAGTGAGAATAAAATCAATACAAAATGCATTTTTCAGTTTTAATACTTTCTGTCCACTTCAAAAATTTATAGAGTTTGGCAAAACATTTTTTTATCCTTTTACTACTTCCTCTCTTATAATCCAGGAAGTAAGCATCCCATTAAAAATAAGACAGTGCAACAGAGGAATTTATTGTATGGAGCTCAGTGTGATAAGAATTAAAAGCATAAGAAAATATTAACTGAAGTTGTTGGCAGTGAATACCAACCCAGAATTAGTAATTCATGTGTCTTAAAACAGGAAGACTTGGGTTAGGCAGGAATTTAGAACACATAAGTAAATATAGAGTTCAAAATAGATGAAGATGAGACCAGTCTCCTAAGTGAGTAAGTAGTGAGCAGTGGAGCTTGTTCAGGTTATGGGTTCGGTGCAGTCAGTATTCTGCTTTAAGAGGCAAACCCCAAAATCACACCACTTGTACTATGTCTTAATAGCAAAAGTGCCAGGATGTTTTTTAGTTAAGAGATCTAGATGCAGAAGATTCATTTTTGTAGGCTTTAGGATCTATAGTATCTGCTTTAAGGAGTGGAAAACATTGAATTAATCCAATAACTGTTTTAAAATAAAAATGGGGAAAGGCACCCGACTGTATTCTAAGAAGAAACTGAGAAAAACGCATGGCTACAGTAAAAGTCAGTGCCAAGCAGAAGGCAGAGTAGAAAGAGAAAGTGATGCCTTTATAGTCTTGGTTGTGGAGTCTAAGAAATTAAATGTCCTTAGATTCTAGGGGGTAATAAAAGCACCAGACATGCTTGGTTTGTTTAGATTTTTATTCAGTTCCATAACTGTGATGTGGTTGACTATGAATGTGTACTTGAGAAGGTAGAGGTATGCATCATTAGACTAAAGGGACAAAAGTGGGCTGATCAAAGATGCCAAGTTTTCCCATGTATTCCAATGGGCACTGCTAAAACTCTCCTGCCACCCCAGGCATAATTGGATAGAGTGGCCATTGGCCAATCAAAACCGAAAACTTATATGGCTGGTTGGCTTTATTTCCTGCAACTACTTGGGCTTCTTCTTTCTCTACAATCTGGATTTTGCCTGCTTCCTCCCTAGCAACTCCAAGTGTCCCGCCCTGTCCTCAGTCATGGGTCTCTGATGTCTTTATTGACTGATCAAGGACCTATTGGGGAACAAGACCTTAACACCAGAACCAACCCCTACATTCCTCTCTTCTAACTGTCCTTTGATTACAAAATCTCATTTTTGTAAAGGAAAGCTTTTTCCCGCCAAGAATTCATTTAGTTTATTTGAAACCTTTTTTTTTTTTTTTTTTTTTTTTTTTGTCTTCCCTTTTCTTTACCTTGTGCCAGGTTCCTCTTACATAAATCTACATCTCCTTATCATCATGATCCTATTGCTCAAGAGGCTTTCCCAATTAATCTTTCTGTCAGAATCTAACTTCAGCTTCTTGCTTCCAAAAGCCTGGTTCCTCAGACCATTCCTTGAACTAATACTGGGGCACCTGGGTGCTCCGGGACATGCACACTCATTCTGCAGATATCTCCAAGTTAATACCAACTTTGTTAAGAATGTACAGTACATTTTAGACATAAGGCCAGTTCATTGGAAACAGCTTAGCTTTACAAAGTAATGCCTTCAACAATAACATCCATGATTTGGCTAGATTGCTGCAGAAGAGAAACTAAACACATAGATCAATAAGTAGCTCTAATATTCCTCTTTATGTGTACTAAGCAGTTAGAGATCTAAACTCAGATAGTTCTTCTTGTGTACCAAACACGTGACCAACTGAACTGTCTCCTGGGCCTTCAGTTAGATTGATGCTGTGTTTACACAGATATAATTTAAACTTACTGACTTCTCATATTTATTAAACATAAAAGAGAAGAAAATATTTAGATCAGAATTGAAAGGTGAACCCATACTAATAAAATTAGTCCCAAGGCTTTCTTTGTCCAATCTGTGGTGTTTAATGATGAAATCACAATAATTAGCACAACCCCATTATTTTTTCTCTATTAAGCCATTATTGCTCCCCGTTCTCAATAAGTTAGCTCAGATTCATCTTCTCTTGTGCAATCTTACATGAGATCCTCATTTTTTATATTTTCCAATTCTATACCTAAAGATCAAAGTGAATGCTCTTCCTAAAGCGGGTTTGGTATTGAGGCACAAGTTGCCTATTTTCATGGGGCTCTTTCAGATTAGTGTTTCCTACTGGTGAATTTCTTACATGTTATTTCTGAAAATCCCACTTTCCTGCCACTTAAAAATTCTTCTTGCTAAATATTTGATCTTGGTTGCAAATGATCATTATTTTCCTCCTCTTATGGGAGAAAATGCCTAAAGTCAGAGAGCTAATGATATGCTATAAAGAACACTAATATGCCGCGTTATAAAACATATTGGTTGTATCTTTAGAAGGCAAACTTTGGGGGTAAAGAAACGTGTTGTATAAAAGGAGTATGTGTTGGTAGAAGATTTAAATGAGGTTATATTTACCTCTGTGGCCAGTTCTATGTACCTCCAAAGTTCCTGAATCACACATATCTTTCTCATCTTGGCAGCATCTTTGGCTCCTGAAGAGCCTCCAGAAGTTGTAAAAGCACAGCACTGTATTATATGTTAGCCTTGCGTATTACTAACAGTTTGTCACAAAGATAGCTAAAAGGGTTCACCCAGCCCCCATTTACTAATTGAGTCTCTGCACCGTGAGTCATCACAAAGCATGATTTTGGAATATGTAACATTTCCTTTGTCCCTCCCCCCATTCTTATTCCTTTCCTTAAACTTTAAATTACCATCTGGAGGCACATGTTGGTTTTGCAGATCCTACTCCTTTCGTTGGTGATAATTTATATAAAGTTCCCAGGTGTTCAATCTCTCTCTGGACAAAAGCATTTGAAAGTGGTATGGCTCTTCATTGGAGGCAAGCAGTTAAAAGAGACTGATAATCTGAGCCAGTGGCATGGTCTCTCATTGTTTTCACTCCTTTGAAAGCAGTCTTATTTTCTGCTGTTTGGGCCTTTGTGTTACATTATGACGTTCTGAACTAAAAGATCCTTCTTGGCTCCCCTTGCGTTGTCACAGATATTCTCATTAGCACTGTTCCCGTCATCTTTAATTTTTAGCCCCTAACCTTTCATGGCCTCTTGTAATTTTTGTTCTGATTTAATTCCATCTTTATTTAATGTCTAAACTTTTTCATTAACTTTGCTAGTTAGCTTTGAGATCTCCTTCCAAAATGATTGTCCAGCGCTCATGACGATGCCGGATCTTTATCATCTCATTTCCTTTGTCAAGGGCTGCAAGGATGGATCAGTAGCTCCTGTTCTTTTTGACATTATTCCGGGCCCTGTATGTGGTACTTACAACTCATTCTAGTTCCTCTTAATAAAAAGATCCTACCAGAGGTACAGTATCTTCTGCTAAAATGTGTGATATCCCCAGTGTGCCAATTGTGGAAATTTGTGGGTTCCTATAGAGTTTTGAAGGTTTTTATAGAACTTTACAGATGCTATCTGACATCCATGGTGTGAAATCCCACAATTTAGGCAAAGTGTGTCAGACAACTTTAGCTGACAGTGCTGTAGCTTACTGATTCTGTTTCATATCTAAAGAAGATATTTGTTAGAAGATACATCTCCTTTTTCTCTGTTTGGAGAGCCATAGAAATTTTCTGTCTGTAAGGGTCAAAGAATACTTCTCAAAATGGTTAAAGAACAAATATTGCTTGGATATTATCTTTTTCATACTTCTAGACAACAGAAAGGAGGAAAGAATCTACCTACCCACGCCCTGTACCCAAAAAATTTTTAAGTTTAGCTTTGACAAAAAAAAATAAGGAAGTGGAAATATTTGATTCCTTTGAAACAGATTAAAATTGACCATTCCTGTAAATTATTAATAATATTTCAATGTGAACAAAATTAGTTAAAAGCACAGGGATGCTACATAAGCAGTAGCTACCACTAGGATAGAATTAACTAATGGGTAGATGATAGGTAGGTAGGTAGATAGATAGATAGACAGATAGATAGATAGATAGATAGGCATCAATATAATGTATAAGCAACAGTTAATCAAATAGTTTAACATCACTAGTGAAGACTAACATTTCTTAGATTGATCTTCTGCTTTGGAATAACAGCTAAACAATTAAAAGACAAAAAGAATAGGTTGTTAAGGGTTACATTGTACTTATTCTCTTACCTCTGATAAGTATATATTATAACATAAAAACCACAATCCTTTTGTTAATTACAAATCAGAGAAAGAGAGGATACACTAGGGTCACAATAAAAGATCAAGTTTTTATTTTCTACTCCACTCTCACGTTTTGTACATATTATAATGGTGTATAGTTAGCACACAGCTGAAGTTTGAGTCAATTCAGTGATTTAGTCTGAGCAAAGATTTAGGTTCACCAGAGCAGCCAGTCTCAAAGAATACATAGACCTAGTAACGTGAACCATGTGAAGTCCGGCTGGAAATCCTAGGTGCAAACTTTACTAAGAGCCGACTAAGAGGGAGAACATTTTTGCTTGGGCAGACTGACCTTGGGAAAATAAGAAACAGCTAGGGCAAACAGATGATCTACCTACCTGTGCGGCAGTCAAAACCCTATGTCCAACTATAAGACTGTGAGATTAAGATCTTTAAGAAGTTAGAATCTAAAAATTCAAGTTGAATTAAACAGAAACTGGAACATATGCCCCATAAAGCCATATGTCCTGCTGTTGCAGACTGAAGCTTGGTCCAAGGAATAAGACCAAACAGATTTGGGAGAGGTGGCTCCAGCAGAGTTGAGACAGCAGCAAGGCAGCACTAGATGCTAATGAGAAATGATAAAGTCCTTATACCTATGGTTGAAAGTCTGTGAAAACCATACATGCAAGGGACAAAAAATGTTTAAATACGTGCGTATGGGCCTTAAGTTAATTCAGAGATCGGGTGCAATTATTGTAATTATCAACGATCAAAATAATTTCATATATATATATATTTGACATCTGTAGACAAAATTGTATCCATTATTCTCACTAAGTTTAATGAATTCAAATATCTAGTAAATCTTGATACTAGTGAGTACATTTTCTTAATAGATGTCACAGAAAAACTATATAAAATTACTTGGCTGTAAGCCTTAAAATAATGTAAAATCCAGCTTCTTTAAACAGTGTTGCATAAATTTGGATACATTTCAATATGGTACTTCAGGTAAAATCAGGAAGTCTTAGAGAAATTTGGAGACACATGCTTGTGATTGCAAATTTCTGTTTTATATCTTTAAGTCAGCTTTGCTGTTGTTTTATTTCTTAGAATGTCTGTTGACTGTAATGGAATTTGTAGGCACATCTTGAGGTCAGGTATTTGAGATGTAGACTAAAATTATAAACTACATCATTAATAATTGAAATATGTCTTAGAGGGGAAACAGAATAATTATCTGAAAAGTAACACTACTTTTCAACCAAATACTACAATGCCTATCTTGTTAAAAGAGAAAAAAATGGTTTATTAAATATGCTAGTATTAAAATTAGATCCCAGCTTTAAATTTAAAAATAAAGTTTAATTGTTTATGTTTAGCAGATGTTGAGAGTTAGTAGGTTATTTCTACTTATATCCTGGCAAAGGTGACATCTGTGGTACATATAGGATGGAGAAAAACTGGTTCACTCCAACTTTAAGTCACTTCTTCTTGGTCACATGTTTCTTTCAAGAAGGAATATTTTCATCTTCATCGAGGGGAAAGAAGATATTTTATTTCTGTGGGGCTGGAATGTTTTGGCCTAGAGGAAGTAGCTATAAGCAATTTAGTCATATCACAATACTGATTAATCTAATCAACACTAAAAAATTTTTTTGGTTTTTTTTTTTTTTTTTTTTTTTTTTTTTTTTTGAGACAGGGTTTCTCTGTGTAGCCCTGGCTGTCCTGGAACTCACTCTGTAGACCAGGCTATCCTCAAAATCAGAAATCCACCTGCCTTTGCCTCCCAAGTACTGGGATTAAAGGCATGTGCCACCACTGTCCGGCAACACTAAAAATGTTAATATTGAATAGTTTCTTAATCTACAAAAATAATAAACAGTACAGTAAGGAAATAAGTTGCAAAAATGAAACATATGAATAAAGATTTGAGAACTTTATTCCTGGTTGTTGTAATAATATTGTCATTCACCATCTGCATTGAATAATTAAGCTTATTCTATAATAGTTTACTTGTTCCCGACAAAATCTGGATTATCCTTTAAAAGGATGAAATCTTACATAGAAGGGCATACATTTTCTGTGGCTAGAAATGTAAGTTTACTGATCTTACCCTGAGGAGCTGTCATTTCATAAGAATTAATCAAATGGTTTCCTCTCTTTTGTAAAAGAGTAAATATTTTATTTGAATTTTTAATTTTATTTAGTCAGTTTATTTCCATAATATAGTAGATAAGTTCCATTTCCTCAATAAGAAAGTGACAAGTTTTTTAAAAGGCATTCTCATTTCAAACAGAATTCATAAATGGAGATAACTAAACTTGCAATTTTTACACATTTACAATAAATTGAAGAGAAATTATCTATTGAAAAGAAAAATATATACAGTTGGTCTCATGAAATTAAATCTATCTTAAAGAAGTCTGTATTCGTATTTTAGAATGTTATATATTAAAAAAAATTACATTGAAAGCAAGAGGGTTTTGTCATGGGCAAATAGAGCTAATAGTAATGAAACGTATTTAAACAAAGATGAAATAGACAGATTGCAAATTGTATACATTGTTTACCTTAGTAGCCTAGATATCAATGGTTATTCTTATTCATTTGACAGTGTGTACTATACTGAGGAATAAATGTAGTTATTTAAGAGAAACTCCAAGCTTGCTCTTGAATTTTCTGTTAACTAGAAAGTTTGTGATGTTATTTTATGAAACAAGCAGAACCTATGGAATCAGTGAACATCAGGTGTTTGTAGTGAATCTATTCTCATATTGTTAAATATTATTCACCAGTTAGGACACAACTGTAAAGAAAGGACAGGGGGGGAGTTGTATGACAGTAAACATTTCTTTTGGAGTTTTATATCCCACTTGTGGGAAAAGTATTCAAGTTGTATTTATTTCCTTTTTGCCACTCTATTGGATATTTTATTTATTTACATTTCAAATGTTATCCCCTTTCCCTATTTCCTCTCTGGAAACTCCCTATCTCATCCCCTCTCCCCCTGCTTCTATGAGGGTGCTCCCCAACCCACCGACCCATGCCTGCCTCCCCACCTTGGCATTCCCCTACAATGGGGCATTGAAGACTTCACCAAGGGCCTCTCCTCCCTTTGCTCCATGACAAGGCCATCCTCTGCTACCTATGCAGCTGAAGCCATGGGTCCCTCTATGTGTACTCTTTGGTTTGTGGTTTAGTCCCTGGGAGCTCGGGGGGAGGGGAGGGAGGGATGGTTGATATTGTTCTTCCTATGGGTTGCAAACCCCTTTAGCTCCCTCAGTCCTTTCTCTTAACTCCACCATTGGGAGCCATGTGCTCAGTCCAATGGGTGGCTGTGAACATCTGTATTTGTCAGACTCTGGCCAAGCCTCTCAGGAGACAGTAAATCAGGCTCCTGTCAGCAAACACTTCTTGCCATCTGCCATAGTGTCTGGGCTTGGAGTCTGTATATGGGATGGATCCCCAGGTAGGGCAGTCTCTGGATGGCCTTTCCTTCAGTCTCTGCTCTACACTTTGTCTCTGTATTTCTTCCCTTGAGTATTTTGTTCCCCTTCTAAGAAGGACTAAAGCATCCACACTATGGTCTTCCTTCTTCTTGAGCTTCATGTGGTCTGTGAATTGTATCTTGGGTGTTCCTAGCATTCGGGCTAATATTCACTTATCAGTGAGAACATACCATGTGTGTTCTTTTGTGCCTGGGTTACCTCCCTCATGATGATATTTTCTATTTCTATCCATTTGCCTAAGAAGTAATCATTGTTTTTAATAGCTGAGTGTCAATTGTGTGTCCATTTTGAGTGTCCATTATGTTAATATACCACATTCTCTGTATCCATTCCTTTGTTGAGGGACATCTGGGTTCTTTCCAGCTTCTGGCTATTATAAATATGACTGCTATGAACATAGTGCAGTATGTGTCTTTATTACATGTTGGAGCATCTTCTGAGTATATGCCCAGGAGTGGTACAGCTGGGTCCTCAGGTAATACTATGTCCAATTTTCTCGGGAACTGCCAGACTGATTTCCAGAGTGGTTGTACCAGCTTGCAGTCCCACCAACAATGGAGGAGTGTTCCTCTCTCCACATCCTCGCCAGCATCTGTCATCACCTGAGTTTTTGATCTTAGCCATTCTGACTGGTGTGAGGTGGAATCTCAGACTTGTTTTGATTGGCATTTCCCTGATGACTAAGGATGTTGAACATTTCTTTAGGTGCTTCTCAGCCCTTTGAGATACCTCAGTTGAGAATTCTTTTTTAGTTCTCTACCCCATTTTTAATAGGGTTATTTGGTTCTCTGGAGTCTAACTTCTTAAGTTCTTTGTATATATTGGATATTAGCCCTTTATTGGATGTAGGATTGGTAAAGATCTTTTCCCAATCTGTTGGTTGCCATTTTGTCTTATTGACAGTGTCCTTTGCCTTACAGAAGCTTTGCAGTCTTAAGAGGTCCCATTTGTTGATTGTTAATCTTAGCGTATAAGCCACTGGTGTTCTGTTCAGGAAATTTTCCCTGTGCCCATGTGTTCGAGGATCTTCCCCACTTTCTCTTCTATTAGTTTCAGTGTATCTGGTTTTATGTGGAGGTTCTTTATCCACTTGGACTTGAGCTTTGTACAAGGAGATAAGCATGGATCAATTTGCATTCTTCTACATGCTGACCACCAGTTGAACCAGCACCATTTGTTGAAAATGCTGTCTTTTTTTCCACTTGATGGTTTTAACTCCTTTGTCAAAGTTCAAGTGACCATATGTGTGTGAGTCAAGTTACATTTAGTACAAATAAAGATCTAACTTAGCTTCAGATTATACTTTTAAATATTATCTATGGTGTAATGTTTTATAGTAACAGTACCCAATTATGGGACCAGAGCATCTTATACCTTTCTTTTAGGAGATATATGTTAAATTTATTTAAACTGTTCTCAAATAACTAGAGCATATGAGCAAAGGTTATAAAGAAATAACCTACAATGAGCATATAAAAGCACATAAGCATTTGCAGTCTTTTATAACATTTAGTCTCATATATCATTGATCTAATTTTTACTGAAATCATCCTTATTATAGATATAAGTCATAAATTATATTTTTCTTCACAATACTTGTTGACATATATCATATATTTTAAGACTGTACCAGATTCATATATACATCCACGCATATATTCACATTATATGCAAAGAACCAGACAGAGACTGATTGATTAATTGATTGATTGATTGATTGATTGATTGATTGATTGAAGTGACTGTTTGATTGAAGTGACTGATTGATTGAATTGATTGTGTGTGGTACTGGCGATTGATCTCAGAGTTAACACATTCAGGAGCAAGTCTTATACCACTGAGTTCTCATACCAGGCTTCATGGTTTAATCAATTTCACATTGTATCACTGACTCTTCACATACCATGTGGACATATAGCTACTTTAATTATGATAATATCGATTCATCCAAGTCATACTGAATTCTTGATAATACTGACATCATCCAAAATGAGAGAGCACACTAAGATTCTAGTCTATCCTACATTTACTTAGATGTCTTTTAAATAGTTCAGCTTAAGAAACTTTACTCATAGGACTTTCTCCTTCAAAAGAAATCCAGGAAGAGTTTATAGGACCATTAACTTAGTGTTGAACAAGAGTATTGTGAATAAAATTTACATCCCTCTAGGGATTAGGCTGTGTGACCACAATCTAAAAAGATAAACTTCCCTCTTATAATGTGACTCTGCTTTAGGGTGCAGGCAAATATTAGCATTTCTTCTGCCTTCACTGATGCCTTAGGTCCTTATAATTTTCACAATAAAAGAAGCAACACGTTCCTTTAGGCAACAAGTCAGTGTATTAATGTAACTTGTCCTCTGTGGTTTGGAAATATGCACTTATGGAGGGTGACTGTAAAAGTGAGTGGTTAACTAGAATACAAAAATCAACTGCTATTTTGCAGATTCCTCAAATGAGACAAGATGTTTTTGTTTCTTAATAAGCACAAATGAGCACTTACTACTGAAACACAATGTATATGATATGGTCTGAATATCTCCATCCCCTGAGTATATAGGTCATTACAGACATCAAAACAAAGGGATGAAGAAAGATTTCATGTACGCAGAGAGTTAAAATTTTAGGTTAGCAAAAAAATCAGCTTTTAGATTGAACTTTCTGGAAATTATTCATACATGACTGTTATTTGCCTACATAAATCACAATTTTAAGTACTCAGTTCAGTTGTAGGCTGATGAATGGAAAGAATGTAGCAGTGACTCAACCGTGCCTCATTCTGAGCACTCCTGCTCAAGAGCATTGGCCAGGCCACCTGGAGAGGCATGGGTATAAAGACTGGAAAGAAGTTTGGGTACCAGGTATAATAGTTGGTTATCTCCGAAATCGTGATAAAGATAGAGGTATCTTTTTAAATAGGGAGAGAAGACACTCAAGAGTATATAGGCTATATACCTCTTAAAAGGCATCTTTTAAGAAATTAAGTTCTGAACAAAGACTGTCACAGATGATAATGGACTAGAATTGATTTGGAAAAGCTGTGGCCATAAAAAGTGGTAACTATTTGAATAGAGAGATCAGTTTAAATTAATCTGAATATTTTACAATGGATATGTATATTATCTTTGCATAAACATGCAATTTTATTTTTTAATATATCTCATAGATAGCAAGTGTACTTAAAGTTTAATTTTTAAAATGCAAACACTGGTTTCTTTTTCTACTACTCTGCTATAGAAACATGATTGTTTTTTACTTGAGAGAGCAAAATTGAATGCCCTTTTCTTAAAGTATTCATTTGAAAATATTTTTCCTTAAAATGGCATCAGAACACAGACTGAAAATTAGATATAAGTAATGTTTTCAGAAAGCATTAGTCAATATTATTGTGGCTGTTGTCACTATCATTGGAGTCGCTGAGACTTGTCGTAAATTTCACCTTTCATATCTGCCATCTTCTCACGTAAAACCGAAGCCTTCTGAGGTCACACCCACAGCTACTTGAGCATTGAAAACTGTATGTGCATGTATGTATGCATATTGTATGTGTGTATGTATGTATATATGTGTGTACATATGCAAATATACGGAATTCATATATAGAGATAGATAGATACATACATACATACATACATACATACACACATACATACATAGATGTAATTCATCAGCATCACGTTTGATTATGAGCTTTCCCTGTGCCCATGATAGAGTGTAGAAGGAAGCCTTTTACATGCATATAAACCAGGAAATGCAAAACTTTCCACTCCACAACCTACAGCCTAAATTGCTTCTTTCCCACCATTTTTAGTGCACTATTTGTCCTGGCTCTCGGCATCTTATCACACTATACTAGAAAGTTCTGAACTGGCAGTCCTCCTAACACTCTTGTCCCTCTGTTTATATAGTGCAAAACAATCCTAAAACTTCAACCTTTTCATTTCCCTACTCCCAAATCATCAATAGCCTTCCCCTGAAAGCACAGACATACACATATTCTGTGACGAAGTTATCTTCACTATCTGGCTTATTCTAATTGTCTAGCTTTTTTAATTATTATGTTAGCAGAGCCCCGTAATGTTGATAATATATGCAAGAACCCCTCTCTCTATCTTTTCATTTTCACACCGTCCTGTCTCTTTTCTTTGTATAACAATTTTCCAGTACTTCAAGGCCTATCCAAAAAGATCTCCATATCACAAACTGGTCAGTTTATATTCTCAGAATCTCTCTTTGCTTCCCTAGCACTTTCTCTACTCTGGTATCCATCACTGTGTTTCTTGTATCATATTGAATACTGCATGTTTTATTTCCTCTACATAATGGTTGATTTAAAAAACTGGGCATGGAAAGATGGCTCAGAACTCAAGAGCATGTATTCTTTCAGAAGACCTGGGTTCAATTCCCAGCACTCAAATGGTGGCTGGTAACCATCCATTATGTCAATTCCTATGATTTCGATTCCCTCTACTGAAATCTGTGAGCACCAGACACACATGTGGTGTACATAAATACATTCAGGCAGAACACTCATACACCTAGAATAAAATAAATAAATCTAAAACACACAATGATCCTTTAATGAACTTATGAGGGCAAAAGCCACTGTTCCTTGTCTCTCCTCTTCCCTCTGTTTATGCATTATCAAGTGATTTATTTTTTCCAACTTATAACAAGAAATAACTTTTACCTGCCTAGAAGTACTAGACAGTTTTATTTTCTGACTTTGCTCTGAAATAATAGAAGGTATTATACCTCTCCATCATAAATTGAGTGTCCCTATACAATTATTTAAATAAGTTGTAAATATTTTTAATCTCCCAAGTACAAATTACATTAAGATATGAGGTATCATGCTTTCTTCAAGCAGAAAAATTAAATCGATTTTCTATAGTAACTGCTAAGTAGTGAATTAAAACAGAGTAGTTGAACTCATAGTCTCTTTCCTCATGGACAGATTAATTTTAAAGCATTCATAATAAAATACTGTGTTTTAGTTTGAAGAAGTATCCATTATTAACTGAATAAATAATTGACTTTAAAAATCAAAGTAGAAGTTGCTATAATATCCACTTACAAGTACATGCCGTATTTTCAATGGTGTGGGAGGACTATGAAATTTATTATAAAAGGTAGATCTTATAACCCAAGGCTTGTGTTCTTATCTCTAATAATTCAGATATCTGATAAACACTAGACTGTAACAGGCAAAAGAATGACTGGAAGGTGTATTTAATGTAAACACCTATGCTTCTACCTGTATATGTTACTAAAAAAATCTTTGTTTAAGGGCTCATAAATGAAACAATAAAGACCAGTAAACCCAAGCAGCATTTTTGTGTGTGTGTGTGTTTATAACTTTTAGTAAAGTATATCTTCAGTATTTCAAATGTTATATATTTTGTTGCTATAAACTGTTATAATCTATACTTTTGAAGTATGATCCACTTTATTATCACTGGGTTTTAAAGGACTGAAGTTTAGTGTACAGGACCATTGAAATCCTGAAGCAGAAGATACATTTCATATTGCTAAGGGAATGTGTTATGATAAATGCCTAAATCTCAAGTCCGGGAGGAGTTTTATAAGCAAGAGGGCTAGCACTTACATTCATGAGTATCTTATCGTGTCCTTGCTTTTTTCTCTTTAATAAATTCTGCTATATATATATATATATATATATATATATATATATATATATATATATATATATAAGTTTATTAGAATAATTCTCAGAGGAAAATAATCTCTCCCACCTATGAGCTAGGGTATCTGTTAATTACTGCTTTTCTTAGGACCTTTATTTCTGGCAAACTGGGATTTTTGATTATGTATCTCTTCTACGCTATATTACTGGCTCTCAGATACATAGTAAAAATCATATAGAAACACTCAATAGAGTTTTGTTAAGTTAACTTTGGCAAAGGGAAATATTGGTAATGTTGTCTGGTTTCTGAAACAAAGAAAATTGAATCTTTTAAGCTTTTTTTTTTTTTTTTGTATTTCGAAACAGGGTTTCTCTGTGTAGCCCTGGCTGTCCTGGAACTCACTCGGTAGACCAGGCTGGCCTCAAACTCAAAAATCCACCTGCCTCCCACCTCCTCTGCCTTATGTTCTTTCTCTCTCTCACTCCTCCATTCTTTCTCACAAAACAACAAAAACAATAGTAAGAACTATAACAAAATAAAACAAAACAAAAAGCGAGAAGAAATAAGAAATAAGCAAAAACCTTATAAAAAACTAATTCAAAAGAGCAATAAGATTAAAAAAAAAAGCCAAAACACCAAAACAAAGCAAAATGTCGTTGAAGCTTTGACATCTTTACAAATCTAAGGGATTTGATTCGATCACTAGCATAAAGGAAATTTTGGCATAAAACAAATTTAGTTCCTAATAGGCATATAATATATACATATAAATAAAAGGGCTATATTTCTTAAAATATGCATTTTATCTATTCTAGGTTTCCTTAGCTCAGTGAGTATTATCAGAACTGAGTAAGCCCCAA
Source organism: Uromys caudimaculatus (assembly GCA_028551405.1). Lineage (NCBI taxonomy): Eukaryota > Metazoa > Chordata > Mammalia > Rodentia > Muridae > Uromys > Uromys caudimaculatus. The sequence goes on along the minus strand of CM052700.1, from coordinate 117,634,504 downwards.
TGTGCACTGCAAATATGATACAAGCCTGGACCACTCGATGCATGTATGTTAATGATTTTAATGACAAGCTAATGATGAGCCCTGTGATAGATGACTGAGGAGAATAAATGTCGAAGCTCTCTGAGCAGTGTATGCCAATGCTGGCTCCTCTCCTTTGAAATTAACTTTCCATGTGATGTAAAATGATCTGAGACATGACCTTAGCTTTGTGGCTTTGCATTGTGATGCTCAGGAATCTGTTTGCTAATCATTCATTTGAATAATTATAGTAACAAATTGTGTTACCTATTATATTTCCTTATTCTTTTAAGAAAAGGTAGCTCATGATTATGGGTTTTGTTACTGGCATATCAGATGTGTGCCACAAGTATCTTTTGTTTTTGTGCTATGACGTTTCTGAGATACTCATTTTATTCTGAGTGAAGGACTAATATAATTGTTTTAGAAAAAAAATCCACGTTAACTATCAGTTTCTGTGTTTATAACATGCTTTCTTTCATAAAAAGAAATAAGGTTTTCAATATATTGTGACTATATCTAATATTTATATATCATTTGATACCCAGGCCTGGAATCACAGAATTCACATTTTTTGCGTATATATTTTATCAATGTAATATGTATATTTTTATACATATGTAATTTATATGTATATATGTAATAGCATTGTAAAAGATAGATATTTTTGTGTCTCTTGTCTATGACTAAAAAACCAACATGGGTAGAGTCAGATCACAGTATCCTCACTGACCCATTAGGAAAAGAGCCCAGCTTCAAATCCAAGTATCCTGTCCCCAGAGACTACCATATTCTTAACTACTCAGCCATTGCGGCATGACTGAAGATTACAAATGAGGTGACTAAACTGTTCAGTATTCCTAATGATACACTACCAAATTAATCAAAATACTAAATACATAGAAATCTATTGTCTTGAATGACTCTCTTATAATTAAAATCCATCAGAAGACTCCATCTGAGAGGAAGATCTGTAGTTAGGTACTGGGTAGCAGAAGGCAAGGTCTTTTTTACTTAAGTTGTTATGGGTTTTTCTGAGATGGAACAGGGATATTGTTCCCAAAACAAGCTTAATTATGCTACACCTGGTATATTGAAACATATGGAAAATAGATGCTACAAAAGTATTCACTAGATTTTTAATCATAAGCAAATTTAGCATCCCTGGGTTGGAAGCAAGAAGAGAAAGATATTATTATTAATATTTTTGTACTTTGCTTTCTGTGGCATTTATTTTAAAGTACATATCTTTCAGCTGTAATGTATTGGTTAAGTATAAATACTGTTTTCTAGTTACTAGAACAGAGAGGAACACAGGGCAATGCACATTGAAATGTGCTTTTTGTGGCATTTATGTTAATGTACAGTTCTTTTTTTCTTAATTTTTATTTTTTGATACTTTATTTACATTTCAAATGTTTCCCCCTTTCCAGGTCTGCACCTTGAAAACCCTCTATCCCCTCCCCCCTCCCCCTGCCTCTATGAGGGTATTCCCCCATCCACCCACCTGCCCACCGACTCTTGTCTTCTGCCCTTGGCATTCCCCTATACTGGGGCCTTTAACACCCTCAGGCCCAAGGGCCTCTCCTCC
>CM052700.1:117631600-117632795 GCA_028551405.1 Uromys caudimaculatus | reverse complement strand
TGGCCAACAAGGCCCTCCTCTGCCGAGAAAGATATTATTAACAGCCACAAGAATAAACTAATTCTCTATAAACCTATCACACAAAAGATGTGTGTGTGTGTGTGTGTGTGTGTGTGCGTGCGCGCACGTTAGAGAGAGAGACAGAGAGAGAGAGAGAGAGGCAGAGACAGAGAGTGTGTGCGTTAGAGAGAGAGACAGAGAGAGAGAGAGAGGCAGAGACAGAGAGAGACAGAGACAGAGAGACAGAGACAGAGAGTTCTATTTCGTCTATACTGAGAGGCAACATGCAAGTGAACATATGGCTCACTTTGAGTACTAAATGAGAAAACCAACAATTAGATTTCCCCAATTCAATCTAGCATTCAGAACATTTTAGCAAGCCCTAATCACTGAGGATAATTAGAGTAAACTCTTAAGGTTAATACAGTAGCTACCTTTCTCCTAATTAAGCCTGATAAATGTCCTGTGTATATTCAAATCTGTTAAGTTTAAATAGGTATTTCTAGACATTATGTAACTATCAAAACGGATAAAACAGGTATCAAGATGCATGCCTGGAATCTCAGGAACCAAGAGACTAAGGCAGAGTAATAGTGAATTTGATGCTAGCCTGGGCTACATAGTGAGATTCTGATTCTGCATACTAAAAGACATTGTCCTTAAATCCATTTTTTGCCTATGCTGATACTCCAAAACAGAGTCTTCAGATCGTAAACTGCATCTACTGTGAGGACACTTTCAACCCAAGAAACAAAACCTTGAATAAAGCATCCCGTGTTTGATGGAGTTTATGATTCAAAGACTTTATGGTTTCGAATATCAGCATAAGCAATTTTTAAAATGCTTTAGTGGGTTTAAGGAGAAGGTTGGTGTAGTTGGATGGGTCAGATAGTATATAGGGAGTTAACTCTATATGCATTAGTGCTTAAATGATGGGGCGACTGTTCCTAGGTAGGATATTGTATGGAAGGGAATTCCAGGCTCTGTGTGCATAGTGAACCACAGCTGAGTGAGCAGGAGCACACTGGGATGGGATGAGCACTAAGACCACTGTTTTGAGGAGGAAGATCTGAGTTCTCAATGTAACTTGTTACTTAGAAACATTGTTGCATAATAGTTACCTTAGATAATAGGGTGCTAGAAATACTGCAGTGTTTCATCTTATTGTTTTTGCCAACACACATGTCTAAATTCA
>CM052700.1:117596600-117626600 GCA_028551405.1 Uromys caudimaculatus | reverse complement strand
TGCCCTCTGTCACATGCAGTTTGGGAAGACACAGGGTGGTCTTCCCTTGTTCAGATGACTTCCTAGTTACAAAGTTGCTCAACTCTTCCTTGGTAGTCATTTAATAAAATTTTTTGCATCCCTGTGTTTTTCAGACATTCAATTCATGTCAAGGAAGAACCAGTAATTGCGGAGGATGAAGACTGTCCAATGTCATTAGTGACAACAGCCAATCACAGTCCAGAGTTAGAAGATGACAGAGAGATTGAGGAAGAGCCTTTATCTGAGGACCTGGAATGAAAATGAACTTGTGACACCTCAGTGTGAAGGGACATATCACTGACCTTCATAACCACTCCACAACCATGAATAGTTGACAAATTTTTACTGTGACTATTTATTAAGCATGGATAAAGGAGACAGCCCTAAAGGAACTTACTAAGCCAGCCCTTTGGGATTCAGAACCAACAGGCAAATTGCTTGTTTTCTTCTCTTTCTGTCGTTATTTTTGTTCGTTTGTTTGATTTTACCTTCTTTTCTTTTTTTCTTTATCCTTTTTTCTTTTTTAGAAAAAAAAAGGCAAAAAAACTGATTTTCTTGGGGAAAAAAAAAAACGAAAGAAAGAACTGTTCTTTCTATAATGGCTCTGCCCATTTAAAAAATGTGGCTCTCAAGGGTTCATGAAATGACTGAGTATGAGGATCCATGTCCTATAGAAAGCAACTGCGCCTCATATACTGCCAAAAATAGTGTTAGTTTCATTAATGTGAATTTTCCAGCATTCAGTAGTTGTAATGTTAGAAACAATTGCTGGTCAAGTTCAACTTGTTGCTATTGTTTTTCATTTGCACAGGAGTAGTCTCAGAAGTTAGTGTCACTGCTTGTATCTAGCTGACTTTTAAACAACAGAACCTTAGTTTTTTATGTTGGTGCCACCAACTGTAAATGACATAAGTTAGTTATTACAAACCACAGTAATTAGACTGTTGCAACCATCTAAAACCTTAGGCTTCCAGTCTGTGCTGTTAGTGTTAAGATGTAAAGTGCAATCCTAAGCTAACATTATCTGTGCAAGCACCATAGAAACATTTGCATATCTGCATAGATCTTACAACTGTACTCTTTACCTCCTCGTGATAAAGCTTTGTCTACCTGCAAACACAGTCAAAGGCTACAGCTGCAAACCAAAGCCAACTCTAACCATGGCCAAGAGCTCAAGGACAGAAGCAGCCACATGCTTTGGTCAGCCTTCTGTACAATTCGATTCTGTACAATTCTGTACAACTTCAATTAGTACAAAGGAACCTTTTCCATGAACTACCTGCTGTTTTCTGATGACCTCTGGGATCTTTTCATTTAGCCCTACACAAAGAAACAAATATGACAGAAAAAAAAAACAAAACAAAAAACAAAAACCACAACTAAAAGAGTTCATTCAGTCACAGAGTAATCTTCTGAGGCCAAAAGTCCATCTAAATGCAATGAAGATTTGCTTTCATTAAAGACAGAGGTGAGGACAAAATCTGCAGTGGAAGTTATGACATGCTAGAAAGCAACACATGTGGATCACTGACCAAAACAATTATGTACTTGATGCAAATGCAGATTGCGTATTGTTATATATATAGTACATTGCGTTTTTGTTTCCCCCCATCTTTTTGGTGGTGAGTACATGTCGTTAGAAGTACATGTCTTGTATGGTCTTAATCTCTGTTGTGTACTATTTTTTTATAGTCTTAAGTTATAATAAAACAAAAAACAAAAAACAAAAAAAAAAAAAAAAACAAAAAGTAGGAACCAAACATAAAAGGTCTAGTAAAGCCAAAAATTAATTTCCTATTGATTTTAAAGTGATCTAGCCGAGTTTTTACACTGAAAGCAAAGATTATAGTAAGTGTAGCCCATGGTATTTATTTTCAGTCAAACCAAAGTTACATATGATTCTGCCTCTGCTTCTACGGGATATGAACACTAACACACTCCCTTCAAAGACTTGTGCAGGCCAAATTGTTGGAATGCTGATTTTCTTGACAACTCTAAACCCCAAAACTATGGTAATACATTATGGTGTAGTTGGAGATAGCATAGTCAGATGTTTGCTTAAAACCTAGAGACTTTACGTGTTGCTTTTCATGTGCTGTGCCAAGTCTTGATAATACTTTTTCCCCCAACCAAGGGACCTCATAACCTGATTATGGTTATTGCTTTACAAACAGTTTTGACAGAAGGTGGCTGCTAGAGCTTAACAAACGTCCCGCGCCCATGTGATGGAGCCGGTTCTTGCAAACTAAGCTCAATGTTTATCCTTTGCTGAAGTCAGCAAATAGAGTTAGAGAGATACCCAGTCATCTATCACACCAAATAAAAGGACATAACGGCTTTCAAAAGGGTTTTCCCACTTACCCAAAAGGCTTTCTGAAAGCTTCTACCTCTGCAAAAAAGAAAAAAAGAAAAAAAAAAAGAAAAAAAAAAAAACAAGAAAAAAAAAGAGAAAAAAGTTAGAACAATTATGGCAGATTGCATGAAACATGAGAACGTCACAGTACCTGCTACTTTTCATTATGTTTGTCTTTGGGTCATGATCAACGAACCGGAAGTTATTGATATGGTATCAAAGGAGAGATTGGTATTCTGAAGGATGGTTCTCTGATGTCTAGGATACTGCTGTAAGGATAATCTGAAAGGGAAACGAGTCTTTCAGGTGCATGTTCAAAAAGCTTTGATGGACTGGAAGTAACTTGGAGAGTCGTTCCATCAGGAGGGTGGCCTAAGACTACAATGCTAAAGTATGCATACCTCAGTTTCAAAACTTTTGAAAGGAAGTCTCAGCCACAGAATGCATATACCTGTAGAGTTTTGCATGGGTTTTATATGAATACAATTTTAAAAAAATAGCTGCTTGCACATTATACCAGAAAAACCTCCAAAACTGCAATTGCTTTGAAAATAGATTTTAGGTTTTTTGGAGTTTTCTGAAATGCTTGGTCTGTATTTTGATAATTGTGCATATTATGTAAAAATGTTGGTGGACCCATAAATGACCAGACTTTTTCTAAGAAAAATGTTGCTTTAATGCATTTCATGGATTTTTACTCTTCTATCATTGCTTGCTAGTAATAGCAAACCTACTTTTCTGCATCTGCTTTGCGTAGCTATTGTAAGGCTTTGAACTAATGTATGTATTTATTGCTTGAACTTCTGTGCATACCTTATAAAGCATAATGTCTGACAATTTAAATGGCTCATGTATTCTTGCTTCTACCATAAGCTGATTATGGGGACTATGATCTTTTGTATACAGCAAATTTTAACTGTAGCACAAACATCTGTTTATGTATTGGTGGGATATACCTGTTTTATTTATCTTCTTTGAGGTAAACTAATTTTTGATACTTTTCATTACTGTGTACTATGTTCATACTTTGAATTCTCTGACGTTAGAAGTCATGGTTGAGAATTGTAACAGCTGTTATTTGTTCTGTATTCATGGCTTTCACTGCTGAATAAAATAAAGGACCAAACCTAGGATTTGAAAGAAAACTGCCTACCTCTAACACCAGGGAGTTACCAGATTCTATTTTACATAGTTTTAGTCTACAAAGACACAACTGCTTAAACCTAGTGGGCTTAAGACTTATATTCTATGTGTTGGATTCATGGCACCGTTGTATTGTTTGAAAAATCAATTAAAATTTTATGTGACTGTTACAAGTATTTGGTAGAATTGCCACTAACTGGGTTTTCTTTAGATGAGTCAGATAAAGAGAGACATCATCAGCATTCTGTGTCTACAGCTGCTCGACTTCATAGGAATGCATTTCTGTGTGATTGGGGAATCGAAGAACAGTCAGCTAGGAATGGAGCTACAGATGTACATTTAAAATAAATGATCCTGGACTTTAAGGTCCCCGGGCAGATTCAGTTGCAAAATCCAATAGACTATTTTGTAAAGTTTTGAAATTGGGCGTTTACATTTTTTGAGAATTTGTAAGACCTCCTATTACTCATGTTAATAATACCACACGCCTGGACAGTAACTTCACTGACATATTAGCTATTGAAAGAACTTACTCTTGTTGCTTCATTCATTCAGGTTGCAATGAAAGGGGCTCTTTTCCCTCTCCATCCAAGAACACTTGACAAATCTTACTTAACAGAAAAAAGGGATGTACATTTTTCTTTAGAATTAATGTATGAACAGTGTGTCACTTCTGCTGGATGTAAAAAAAATGTATATGAAACCATTTCATTCAGTTGGTTACATTTCTGAAGTACAAATAAAAAAGATCTAAGTCTTTTTGACCCATTTATAACCACTAGGATTTTATTCTTTCTGAGAGATCATTCTTCCACAGTAGAGACAAGTCATAAAGTTGTGTGCCCATGTCCTGCGATTTGTTTAAAAATAAACTCCCAGGAACTGAGGAATCCTAAAATAGATCACACCCAACTGTAGTCAATAAAGGTTTTAGCTGCTTGTCAGATGCATCTAATAAGAATTATCCTCGGCTTCAAATGTGTTCTCTAGTAGTCTTTATTGTTTATTTTCCTGTTTTTATTCAAATAGACCTCAGCATTATAAATGCCAAATCTTAAAACATAAAGAGATGAGCATTTCTTTTCTTATTTCATAAAAATGGCATACGTGCATGGGCGCCTGTGCGTTGCACACAAAATACACACAAGCACACAGACATTACCATGCTCATCACATACTAGCACTATTTAGAGAAAGCACAGGAAAAGTCGACACAAGTTTTGAAGAGTTTTGTAAGATGTTGGGGATAAATACAAGACCTTTTTAGAGGCAAACCCCAGAAATATAGGAACTCAGCAGAGAAAAGTTTGGAAAAGTACAATGAAACATTAAATGTGTTGAGTATATTTTTATTTTATGTACAACTCAACACTTTCTGTCATCCCAGTGAAAGGGTAACTTAAGGAACATGCTGTCCACAGGATAAGAATTGTTTCAAAAGAAATTTGAATGTGAGATACATTTTCTTGAACCTAAAACTCATTTTGTTTCATATTGACTAGTTGGAAGTAAATGGATATTAACTTTCCCTGTCCAGTGTATTTTGTTAAATGACTAATGCCTAATAAGAATAAAGTGCTGGGGCCTTCTATATTTTAATACATAGAACAATACTGAGGGATTAAAACTAACAGTGTAAGAAAGAAGCAAGACTGATTTGGCAAGCACTTTGTACTCAGATCTATATTCAAACTCGTGTTATCTTATAGATACGTGCACTATGCTGCAGAGATATATTTTGTGCAGTCAGATAGATAATTAAAATGATTTTAAAGTGTTGGTCACAAGTTACTTTCAAAATTTTAAAGTTAAGAATAATATAGAATATAACTTAACAAACTCCAATTACAGTGGTAAGTCACATGAATTCCTGGGACAGAAATAGTAAAGGTTAAGCAGCCTTTATTGTCAGCTATTCACATGGTCGCAAACCTTGTAGAAAATCGTATTTAGACAAATCCTAATATTGGAAGGCTGAAGAAAAAAATCTCATATGCATCTTCAAGCTATTATTTAGATTTTAAACTTTAAAGAAGACTATGAAAATTTACAAAATTACTTCAAAAGAATATGTAACCCGAGAAAGTAAAACATGACTTCACTGGGAATCTGACACAGTCCCTGGTCTAGTCACCGTCAGGACAGAATAAAATTAAACACTGTATAGATGGACAGAACCGTGGAAACAAGAGCTGAGTTTAGGATTTTGTCTTATGGGAAGTTTTCAACTTATAGATGACTCTAATATACTAAGTCAATACACACAGGGCCACACAGACATACATAATAAACCAAAGCAGGGCTGTAAGCCAAGGTATGCATTTTGTTGTGAAACTTGGCTGTGAACATTCACTCTGATAATTTAAACAAGTGTTTTCCCCTCTTCTCCTTTTTAATGTCTATGCTGCATGTGTGTGTGTGTGTGTGTGTGTGTGTGTGTGTGTGTGTGTGTGTGTGTTCCTGGATATCTGTGCACCATTATGTGTATACCTAGTACCCTCAGAGGCCAGAAGAGAGTCAGATATCCTGGAACTGGAGTCACATAGAGTTGAGAGAGTCACATACAGGTGCTAGGAACACAGCCCAGGTCCTCTACCTTCAACCTCTGAGCCTTTTCTCCAGCCCTTAATCTGTTACTTGAAATAACTCTTATCTCCCAAATTCACAGGTCATTAGCTTCCCTTGTTCTTAAAAAACATTTTGAAAAATGTTTGCCCAACATATTGACCTTCTTTTTATATTTGACATGACAATAAAGAAATGACCATGATCATTCACAAGCAGAAGTGAAGGTGAACAAAAGGAGATAAAAATGTAGAGATTTTTTAAGAAAATGGTCCTGCTAAGAACACAGTGCGATTTTAGGTCTTCCTGTCACATTTTCAATGCTGAAGACATCATGCCATGAGACTGGACTACCCTGCTTAGATGTTTGTAGATGAACTTGGGTTCATTAGGCAGCTGCCATTCCTCCATGGAAGCTGTGATGAGGAAAATGCATACTACCATTCTAACACTCAGATATACCCGTAGGAGACAAACGCCTCTAGGTATCATTCTCTTCTTTCCCATGACAGCAGCAACTTAGAGTCTTCACACATATGACACTAGGAAGAGTGTCTGATCTGACTTCCCTATCTAGTTATCCCTCAAATATATTCTAGTACTGGGCACAAATGCACAAAATTTTAAAAAATACTAGTCCTTTTGATCAAATGTACTGGACAAAAAAAAAGATCTCAGAAGAAAGTTACAAAATTTAAAACATTTTTTGCATGATATGAAATTATTATAATATTATATTCACATTATTCTCTAAGCTAAAATTTTAAGCTATTCAAAATATAAAACCCCATGAAAACTTGCATGAACACTGAGCTGAGAGTCTTGAAATTCAATGATACTCTAAAATTTAGTTCCATCTACCCAAGGACTACTCTGGTTAGCTAATCTACAAAAAAAAAAAAAAAAAAAAAAAAAAAAAAAAAAAAAAAGAACAGAGCTTAATAGAAAAAATATGTTTGCAGAAAATATAGGACACACCTTTCTTATGAGAATTTCAAACGCATCCTTCACTATATTCCTGCGTGAGCTGATAATAGAAATTACCTTAACATTATCTGAAAACTAAAGATTGCCAAGTATTAGACAAATTCTTTTTGCCTCATACCTGTACAGAGCTACATAAGCTTCATGAATCATTCATCACATTTGACTCTAACATGGTTCAGATGGAAGGCTCCTTGTATTCCTGTCAAAGGGGCATCCGATATTCATTCCTGTCTATCATCAGTTGTCTGTGTTATATGACATTATGTATCTTACCTTCCATTTTCTTACTGTTATAGGAATATTCTCATAACAATCTCTACTATAAAATGGAAATAACTCATTAATACTCTCCTCTGCAGAAATATAAAGTCATTATTGGTTAAGTATGCATCAATAGTTATCATTTTCCTGAAGTAGTATTAGACAAAAAAAAATATAACTATCCTAATTGTCTAATTGGGGGTGGCACATTTGATACTATAGCTGCTATTTTGATACACTGAAAAATTATTAGGTAACTTGAACATAAATTTAAGTGACAATCTCACTAAGATCATACATCAAAGCAGGCTTCAAGTACCTTGAAGGAAATTGAATGATATATTCAGAGAAATTTCCAAGGATTCTAAATCTATTTTTTGAGGGGAATGAGTATATCACATGCCCAGGAACTCAGAAATTATGGCTTAAAGTGTTCATTTTCTCTGATGCTGATCTCATAAGCAGTTATATTATATCCTATCAGGGGGTTAGTAGGTAACAACATTTTGTTTAATGATTATTGTCAGATAAATTTTAAGCCAAAAAGTCTTTATTTTCCTACAGAGATACCACAAATATCTGCTCACTTACTATTTTGGGGGGAATGTATGGGGTGATTCTCACTATGTAGCTCTGGCTGGAGTGGAACTTGCTTTGTAAATCAAACTCACAGAGATCCACTTTTTTCTTCCTCCTGAGTCCTGGGATTCCATATGTTACCAAATTCACCCTCCAATTGCCTTTGGCTTTCAGGAAAGATCTAATAGTATTGAATAAATCAACACATTTGTGACTAAGCTATATGACATTCCCCAGTCAGCAAAGTATGATAGATACCTACTCCAGCCTAGTGGAAAGAGGACATAAAAGGACAAATAACCATCAAGGCTGGTTATGGTTCAGGCAAGCAAGAGCTACATCGTGCATCCCTGTATCAACAACAACCAAAAGTAGAGATACATAAAATTGAATGTGAGACTTGGACCTGAACTAGAAAATAGCTTTCATTCATTTGCAACACTATTCAATTCACAAATGATTGCATAGAGAGGCTTATTAAAGTGGTGTTAGATTCTAAGACTAGAGCCTTGCATTTTGCAAGAAGGTATGTCATTGTCCATAATATTATCTGCCATAAAGGCAAGCCAGAGAACTTGATGTGAAGGCAATGATTTCTCTACCTCTGTTGGATTCCCCATTAGAATGAGTTGAGAGAAATATTTACACTGTGAAGCCAAATCTTGAAGATTAACAGTAGATATGAGCCATGAACTGGGAATAATTTCATGTTGGGATATTGGGCATTAAAGCAGAATGATTGGAGAACATAACTGATAAATGTATTAAATTTTAATAAATTCCTACCAGTCATAAAGCACCAAATGTCCATGACAACTACTCAGGAAGTATCACAACTCATTATATATTTTTTTTGAAAAATGGCATCCATTCTCAGTGGCTCTTTCAGATACAGCAAGGTTTTCCCTCTTTGTGCTGCAGGACAACTTCCTCTTCTCTCATTTGCAAACCAAACTTTTAAAGCATTATTATTTGGAACAAATCTATCTCTTTCTCAAAATCATTAATATACAATGTATGGTCCCAACAACTTCTCCTATAGCATCACTTACCAGGTAAGTACTTGGGATAAAAATCTTTGAGGTCTTACAGTTGTAATCCGGACATATTTACTCATGTTTATAGACAAGTCTTCCCCTCCCTTCTTTAGACCGAATGGTAGATGATATCTCTCTCCTAGCAGTAGCCTCCAAGTACAGTTCCCATTATGCATTGAACAGAATGCCAAGATCTAGTGGCTCTTACCTTTCTGAGAGCTCACTGGACTCATCAGCAGGGTGTTATCTGATAACTCTTACTTATCTATGAGGGAAATCCTATTAAATGTTGTTAAATGCTTAATCATTCCTGCATTTTCTGGTATGTGACTGCCACCCTGTAGCTACTTGTCTTGAAAATATTTACTTCTGTCTCAGCTGCTATTTGTAAACTTTTACTGGAGAGAGAGAGAGAGAGAGAGAGAGAGAGAGAGAGAGAGAGAGAGAATAAACAGATGACATGGCACACATATGGAGGGGTTCAAAGAACAACTTACAATAGTCAGTTTTCTCCTTCCATCATGTAGGTTCCAGGAACTGAATTTGGGTTTTCACAGTTAATAGAAAGCACCTTTACTGTCTAAGCCATCTCACTAGTACTGTCCTTTGGAAATTTTGTAGCCTAAACTTCCAAAACAGACTTGAAACTATGTGTATTATCATGGAGTTTTCTTGTTTGATTCACACTCTCAAATATTTCTTTACACTTAGTAACCTGGCTTCTATTCTTTAAGAGGCCAGCCTGGGTCAAAAGATAACATCAAAATTTCTAAGTCTAGCAAAAAACCTTTCAGTTGTAATAAATAGTGTTGTGACATTAAGATGATGCCTTTTGTTAAAACACAATTTCAAATCTAAACCCATTCCATTTACAGAGTGAGTTCCAGGAGAGCCAGGGCTACACAGAGAAACCCTGTCTCGAAAAACCAAAAAAAGAAAAGAAAAGAAAAAAAGAAAAAAGATGATGCCTTTTTCACTTCCAAACTTTATAAAAGGGAGAAACTCACTTCCTGTTTGGATAATATTCCAGATGTTGGTTGATTCTGCAAAATAACCTCCACTACCTCATCTGTTATTAGGACCTATGAAATCCTCAAGAAACTGTTAACAAGTGCTACAGGTATATTCAAATCACATGGGAGAATAAACTCACTCGAACTCTATCCTTTACCATTTCACAGAAGAACTTGACATTACAGCCAGATCCCAAGTTGCTGCTGCTGCTCCTCAGTCCATAAGACTTTTCTTTTTTGTATTCTTCTTCCATGGCATATGGGTTGCTCATGTCAGACAGACAGTGTTGACTTGTCAAGCATTAACAAAACTTTGTTCATTTGAGGTTGGGTTAGGATTTGGACTTCCTCATAGCCAAAAGATGCCATTGATATATCCAAGAATCATACTACAGAAATCAGTTTTATGAGCAATTCGTGGAGTTCTTCAAGGTTTTTATGGGAAATTAACTTTCTAATGCTTATTTGAGGGTTTAAACTGTGGGATAGAATCTGCTCCAAGACTGAGGAATTACATATGACCTTAGTAGAAATGAAAGCGTTTTAAAAATCCTAGGAGTCTCATGTGGCAGCACATGCCTTTAATCTCAGCATTCCAGACACAAAGGCAGAGGCAGAATAATCTCTGTGATTGTGTGGCAGACTGGTCTTCATGGTGAGTTGAGTTCCAGGACATACAGGGCTACACAGATAGAGAGGCCCTGTCTCAAAACAATAAACAAACAAAACAAAAGCCCAAGAGCTGAGTAAATAAAGCTATACATTAAGGTACACATAGTGGGTCCTATTTTTATTTCTGTTCCTATGATAAAATAACCTGACCAAAATCCCTACAGTTTGGCAGTTCTAGGAAGTCATAGCAGAATCTCAAAGCATATTGCCATATCACATCTAATAGCAAAGAAAGAAATGAATACACTCATGTCTATGTGTGCTCAGGACCTTCTACATACTTACGGAGTCCAGGATTCCCTGCCTAGGGAATGTTGCTACCCACAGTGGTCCAGGACTTTCCACATCAATTAACAACTAAAATCAAGACAAGCCTCCAAAGACGTGTCCATAGCCCAACTTGATGTGACAAATCCTGTCTGATACTCTTTTGGGGAGTAATTCTAGGTTGTGCCAAGTTGACAACTAAAATTAATGATCAAACCAGGAAACAAGGGAACCAGAACTCAAATCCTTACCAATAGATAACTATTTGGTGGATGTGGCAATTTACCTATAATTCTAGACATGAAGGTAGAAACAGAAGTTCCCAGGAGCAAGTGGCTTGCAAGATTAACTCTATCAACAAGCTTTGGGTTTGATTTAGAGACCCTGCCTTTAAAAATAAGGAGGAAGAGCAATAGAGAATAATTTTCAGTGTTAACCTTGAGCTATCATGTGCACAAAAACAAATGTGAATGAGCACTCACACAAATGTGTGTCTGGGAAAATGTCAGCATGTATTTACACACGTGACACACACACAGAGAGACACACATACAGACACAGACACACACACACACACACATACACACACACACACACACACACACACACACATTGGATGTGGGGGAGGAAGCCCAAGTATCAGTGCAAATTAATGAGCCAGGGAAACCTAGAGGATTCTCCAGGTCTATCAGGTATGGTACTTCCCTCTTGGTAATTTTTGAAAACACATACTAGATGGGTGTATGAGACCTTAAGCTGGGTCCCTAGAGACTTAGTTTCAAACCTGACTTGTTTCCTGATTCAGTGGCAATGCCTCAAAAAGATTACTTTACTCTCTGTGTAACAGTATGTTTATACGTACAAAGAAAAATAACAAAGTATTTGAGCAGATGCCCTTGAAGGTCATTTTCAGCTTTAAAATCCTTTGATTCACTCAAATCTAAATTCAATGACTAAATTTAGTAATCATGATCTAAGAAATTGTTTTTCCAAAGGTAAAAAGAAAGCAAGTGTGTGCAGCTTTTGAGAGCTGATCAATATCTAACTTCAATAAATGATGAGTTATTTGTTCAGATCGAGGGAAGCTGGTTTGAAATGAGGAGACTGGATGATTCAGAAATCTTGGTCTTTGAGCTCCTTCACCACTAATTGGCTGCACAGATAACAGCTGTGGGTCACAGAAGCTGCCTGATCCTTTTGTACCAAGTGCTTTGAGAGAGAAAGAACTTTATCTGGTAGGAAAGAAAAGGAAATCGGATCCCAGTAGATTCTGACTTCATATGCAGAAGCCTGGGTTCCTCAGCCTTTCAGTGCTATAGCCAGAGATTTTCATATAAAAAGCTAGGTCAAGCAGCTCCGACAAGGGAGATTCATCCGTGTGTGTGGAACGTGCCAAATGAAGCAGTAAATAATGGTGAAGAGCAAGAGATTTATTCAGCGCTTCCAAATTCTAAAGAGGAACAAATAATGGGGCCCAGGGACCCCTGAGTCCACATTCAGGGAACAAAATGAGCTCCAGGGAGAGTCTGGGCAAGGAGCAATGGGTATACCTAATTAAGCAATTCTTATCTATGTGATCTCACCCATCATTGACTCAGTTTCTGATCTGCAGTGTTTGTCGCCTGAGAGTCTACACCTAGTTCCTAGGAAATGGCTGCTTCTGCTCCATGGTGCACTCTCCCTTTATTGGTCTGTCCTGTGGAACTTTGTTCTTCCTAGACTCTAAAGTAACAGGTGTTTAGGACAATGACTTAGCTCTGTGCCTTTAGCCAAAGTAAAAGAGACAGATACTTAAGGAAGGTAGAGAGGTCAGGATTTTGTACTGCTTTCAGGTCCAAGTAAGGAATCCAAGCTTTGTAACCAAAGCTGTAAAAAATAACTTTTATTCTCTGACACAGTTCTTGTCTCCAAGGCTTATTGCCTGTGTCTGCTAACCTAGGCCTAATCTGAAAGCATCTAGCCTTTGTACAATCTAATTTAAGCCTAGAATGTTTTCAGCCTCCAAGACTTAATGCAGAACAAGCTCACCCTTTCTACTTCTTTCTTTATTCTGGTTGGCTGGTTCAACTCAGCTGTTTAGCCTCAAACTCCTTTCAAACTGGCTGACTCCATCTGGCCTCTCTCAGTTTCTGACTGAATTGTTCTGTTTGGCCTCAAACTAACTTTGGTAATTTGTCCTAATCTTCTGGCTCCTTCTCACTCTCTGGCTTTAGCTGCCTCTGCTGCCCTGCATTCAACTGCATGAACTCATGAAGGAACTCAACTCCAGTGCACTGCACAAATTGCACTGACTGTCAACTGACTCCCAGCTCAATCAAATCACTGAACAGAACTGACTGAACTCCATTCACCCAACTCCCTCCTGTTAGACATCACTTTCAAACATGACTATGTCCTTCTATAAACTAACCTCACCTACATTGTTAGGGATTAATGGTGTATACTAAGGGCATGTCTGTATTCCAACCTGTGCACACAAATATCTTTGGATGTGATCCCTCACTAGAGCAGCCATGTTGCTGAATTAAAATTCCTCTACAAAAAGCAGCTGTAAAGTATTTCTGTTCCAGTTTGGGCTTCATAATTGCAGGATGGGATGATTACTATGGCGATTTCTGAGGGCTTCTTAAACAAAGATGAAATGAGTTCATTCAGTCATTTATTTATTTGGTATCAGTGACAAATCAGATGGTGATCTAGTCCCTGACAGAGTAATTAATAAAGTCTAGAAAAGAGCCTTTGCTTCTGGTGACCTTGCATCCTAGTAAGCCTAACATAGTCAGGAGGACAAAGCTACTTGAGCAAAGCACCTGGCACACAAGAACTGCTCAGTATGTGTTAGGACCTTTCTTGTTACATTGTGTTTGAGTGTGTGTGTGTGTGTGTGTGTGTGTGTGTGTGTGTGTGTGTGTGTGTGTAACATTTTAAAAATGTCCTTAGAAACTTCTTTGGGTGGAACTTAATACTTTTTTCTTTTTGAAAACTATTTCTTTTTTTTGATATTATAGTACAATTATATTTTTTCCTTTCCTCTTTCCTCCCTCCAGATGATCCTAAATTCCTCTCCTTGCTTTCTTTCAAACATGGCTTCTTTTTTCCTTGATAGCTGTTAAATCCATGTATGTATATCTGTTTACAAATATATCCATAAATATAGCATGCTCAGTTTGTGTAGTGTTATTTGTATGTACGTTCTCAGGGCTGAGCACTTGGTATTTGACAACCACTTGGTGTGTTCTTTCCTGGGAAAGAACCTAATTTTTCAACATCAATAGGTCATTCACCTTCTCCACAAATGTCATCCCGTTTCTTTTTCATTCTCCGTGGTTTGGTTTTATTGAATATATGCAGTTCATGTGTGCACTGCCAGCTGAAAGGAAGGCTGTAGATTTACCAATTAGTTAAGAAGGATACAAATATAAAGAGAATGGACCCACATGGAAGTCAGGCTAAATAGAATGTATTACCTCAGGTGATGGGCATATGCCATCCTACCCAAATCTATCATTATGACCTTCATCTCTTCAAGATTCCAACAGGGAGGCCATGAGGATACACTGACTTTCTTTCTGTTTGGAATTGTGGCCATGGCAATCCTTATGCAGTTGTAGGCAGAGTTGGTTTCTCTACTTGAGGAACCAAAAAAAAAAATCTGAGAAGCTCACTGACCACTATATTTAACATAATCATAAATCGTCTCTAATATGGGTAGCATAGCATGTGTTGTATATATTAAACTTATAACATTTTCTAAATATTGGGTAATAGTTCAAGTTCACAGCACTTTATAGGCTACTCCAAACCAACAAAACAAACAAACAAAAACAAAACAAAATAAAACAAAACAAAAAGGAACTAAGGAAAGAAAGTAAGCAAGCAAGAGTCTTCTCTCTACAAGTTGTTGGATAAACAGAATAAACTGAGTCCTTCAGATCTATTGGAGGGGCAGGTCACTGAGAGTTTGACCATACTCTAGTGAGTATAGAGTCACTGAACTTGTGGTGGGATACGGCATGGGAGGATTGGGAAGTGACTTTGATTGGGGTATATGATATGAAATTTCTAAAGTATCAATCAAAATATTTTGTGGGGAAAAAACTAGGACAAATAAGATGGTTCATTGGGAAAATGTGTCTGCTGAAGAGCTGACAGCGTGAGTTTAGTTCTGGAATCCACATGGTGGAAGAAGAGAACCAACTCCCAAAAGTTGTCACTGACTCAAAACAAACAAACAAACAAACAAACAGACAAACAAAAACAAACAAAAACATAACTCTTACCTCAAAAGAAATAAAAATGGATTATTTTGGAGCCAAATTTGTATCACATGGCCTGTGATACAAGGAGCTAAGCTACCCCAAATAGCACATTCCTACATGGAAGCAGTTTCATGAAGTTTTATAACATCAGAATGAAGAAAGTCATGAATCAAGGAAATTTTAAAATGCAACGGTACAAACATCAGAGGCAGTTACATTCACAAGTTACTCTGTTGGGGGGTATCCCTTAGGTAGCTCAGATGTTGTTGACATTCTTAGTCCTTCCATTGCAGAGAATAGTGCTTTTTGAAGGTAATGTCTTCCAAAGCTTTTTATCAGTTTATCAGGATCTGATAAGAGCTTTGAAGGGATGCCCTTCAGTAGCTTGAAGACAGCCCCAAAGAAATTTTAATTATGCTGTGATTAAGGGTTTTTAACAAGTTGCTTAACATATGGACAGCTTCTTTCCAGGATTTCTTGTTCACATTGTCCTCATGAAACTCCAACCCCAACCCTAAACACACAGTATATAAATTTAGTCTAATATGTAAATGACAAAAGCTTTTACATGCACTGCTACGAATAGGTCTGCAAATGAATGTACTCAATGATTGTGGAGTTTGTTTTTTTGTATAATTCTTCTGAGGATGGTGAATTTGGAATCATGGGAATAACCAACACATTTTCATCTTTTAAATATCAGTGTTTCACAGACTGAGCATTTTTTTTTTTTATGTTGAGACACGGGGCAAACTTGCATGTCATCTCATTGGAAGCTCATTGCTATTATGTGCTATGTGAAATATCCTCTTTTATCAGATAGGAAAATGAAAGCTGGAAAGACTACAGGGACATCAATGAAGTCAGAGCTGTGATGAAAAGTCAGAAATGAAGTACACTTCCCACTGCTTATGTAGAAACTATGAGCTTGGATCTACATAGGCAGACATGACAGATTCTCATCAACAGTTAAATGTATAAAGCATATAGGTTACCAAGACTGAAGGAATGTTACATGCAATAAATATTAGGTAGAAATTACAAGCACATATGTTTTGAGAGGCACCAAATCCCATAGTTTATGACAAATATCATTGTTTTTTAACTTATTTAAGGATTACTTAGAGTCCAAATGAACTCAGGTAACAGCATGAATATTGTTGCCTTCATTTTCCATTAATCAGTGTGGAAAAGTTTTGAAATCAATTAGCAATATGGCATGTTACTTAGTGGAAGCCTATATGACTAGCTATATTTTGCTTCTCTTAGTGTTTCCTGGAGCCACAGGTGATTTAGGTATCAAGCCAACATTAGACAAATGCACCATTAAGAGACATTTCTTTTTTCTTTTTTGATACTTTATTTACATTTCCAATGTTTCCCTCTTTCTAGGTCTCCTCTTTGGAAACCACCTATCCCTTCCCCCTCCCCCACCTCTATGAGGGAATTCACCTCCCACCCACCCGCCCACCCACTCCCGTATTCCCACCTTGACATTCCCCTTTACTGGGTCCTCTCCTCCCCCTGATGGCCAACAAGGCCCTCCTCTGCCACGATGTGGTCCGACCCATGGGTCCCTCGATGTGTATTCTTTGATTGGTGGTCCAAACTCCAGGAGGACCATTCTTAAAGTCAAGATCCATATGCAGTATCCACTCAGTTAACACTGTATCTAGTACCAAGAAGTACTCAGTAAAAGTGATCCTACATAAGCCATATGATGTAGTACAAAATACAGAAACTTTTCTCAGAAACTTTTTCACTATTACTAAAACGACTCTCAATATCATCTAAGTTTTCTGTTTATTAGCAGTTGGTTTCAGTGTTTGTGGGTATAATAAATGCTGAATCAGTTGGCCAGCTTAACTGGAAAATATTGAGTATCATTTCAATATCAATTTCTACCCTCTGCTAGTTCAGTTGTAAGGAAAGGAGAACAAAAGCATTACCGACAAGGCTTTTAGCAAGAACATAATTGCTTACACAACCAAATATATCAAGCAAGTTTGCAATGCACGATTAGGCAGTCAATTGTGTTGAAAATATGCTAGCTCATTCACAGAAGACCACACCCCAGGCTCATGCTCTCCCTAGTCTTCAGTTCAGTTAGCACCAAACCATCACCTCTGTGTGTGTTTGTGTGTGTGTGTGTGTGTGTGTACACAAATTAGGTTACCAGTAGTTAAGAGTCACAAGGATTCGTGAGACACAATGTAGTCAACCATCCATTGTAGCCCAGAAGTCTTGTCTCCAGGATGTTTCCACCTTTCTGGTCATTACCCTCTATCAAAGCACACTGTTGGGCAACAGATAAACGCCAGAAAGTATGCTGAGTGAACCATTTCTGAAAACAGTGATACTACAAAACCCGATTATTTTTCTTCTATATATGTCACATGGAAACTGAGGCCCCATTGTATGTTTAATCTCAGGTGCATTTCCCCATTTTTATCTCTTGGCCAATGTTTTATCTGTTTGCTGGTTTGGAAACCCATTTTCTATGTCCTAGAATTCTTTCCAAGGCTACCATTCACTTTTGAATCACCTTAAATACAGCAGTGCAAATCAGAGTCAAGCAAGAAGCAGTGATATTTTTTTTTCATTGTTTTTGTTTGGATTGGTTGGCTTGGTACATAAAGAGAAGTCTCTTACAAAGAATGGACTTGAGGTCTGCAGAAAACCTCATGTCACATGACAGTTCACCCCTTTGCCAATCTCTTGCTTCGGTTGCTTTTAGCTATATGGCTGACTAGTTAGCAGGTCATTCCTTAGGATCTGCTCTTTAGGCTTGGGCTTGACTACATGCTAGGGGCTAGGTCTTCTAAGTGCTAAATATTGTTCCCATTCCCAACAGGTTACCACATAAAGTGTAGAAGATGAAATCTCAATGCTAACTGGCTGACCAAGCAGAAAGAATAACCCGACTTCCACTTAAGCAACAAATTTCTTTTTCCCAGGTGCTTGCTGATTTCCTGAAGTGCTTGTTGATTGCCTGTCCATCATTACCCAAATTCAAATGCACAGAGTACACAATTTCACAAGGTACTGTTTACTTTGTGTCAACCTTACACAAACTCTGGAGACAGCTTCTGTTGAGGAACTGCCTCTACCATATTGGCCTGTGACCATTTCTGTAAGGCATTTTTGTAATTGCCAGACACAGAACCAAGCCATTGTGGGACATAAAACCATGCCAGGAAGTTTGGTAAGGTAGAGCAGGTCAACACCCAGAGACTCAATGGGCACATACCTGATGCTTAGGCTACTCTCAGCTATCTACCAGACTCCTGACTTAGAACACACGCCATGCTTCTCACACAAAAGAAATGTGACCACAGGTCATGTAGGCCCCAAACACAGTTCTCCATGCTAATGAGGTACCTAGAGGCACGGAGATCTTAGCCAATAAGCTTCCCTTCCCAGACATTCCTCCTGCAAAGGGTATTTAATCTCATGCCCACCCTGAGAAGTGGAGTATGGTTTTACAAATCCACTTTCTGACGTGATAATAAACTGTTTAGAACCATAGTCTGTCTTTCTCATGAAGGTTCTCTGTAGGGAGCCATGAAGAAGGCCTTCAACTTCAGAGCCACCAAAGCTTTCTAAGCCACAGACAATAATCACCACTGGGACAAACCAGAGCTTTCCTTTCCCTGTCCCAGGCCCCAGGCTAGAGGCTGTCCTCAGCCCACTCCCTCTTTTCTCTGCTCTTCTGAGACACTCAGCAGCACTTGGATGTCCAAGAGTTTGCGAACCCCTTGGGGTACCTAAACCAGCTTCAGCGTTCCCTCATCTCAGACTGCAATTTCCCACTGCAGGAGTGGTGTCTCAGTGCTTCTCTACAGCCCTAGTTCCACCTCCCCAAGTGGCCCAGTGGCAGAGCAGACAAGGGCCTACAACCCTACAAGCCCTTTGTAGCTGGGCCCGTCCCATTCAGATGAATGGAGGTTAAATAAAAGAAAGGGAGCTAAGCAAGCCATGGGAAACAAGCCAGTAGGAATTCTTCCATGGATTCTGCTTCTGTTCTTGCCTTGGCTTTCCCCAACGATGGGCTATAACCTATAAGCTCAACAAACCCTTTACTTCCCAAATTCCTTTCGGTTAGAATATTTTATTTAAGACAATAGTGAAGGGGAGTCTATTCATTCCATTTTGTCTCCACACAGAAACTAGGCCATAAATCATCCATGCCAGGAGCAGACCATGAAACTAGGCCATAATCCATCTGCTCCAGCAGTAGATCCCAGAGCCTAGGATCAAGACAATAAAATCCCCTACCCAAGGAACAGCCTGAAGATAGCCACATAAATGGGAGACACCTTCTCTCAGGATAGGCCATCTGTGCTGGAAAGGTGATCTGGTAATCATTCATGATTCAGGAATGCTGGCAATCTGGGACATCCCAGCACCCACCTATGAGATTTTAGATGACCTAATCCTAACATAGTAGTCAACCAAAATTGTACTAATGTCAGGGCTTTGGCACCTACGAATCACATTAGAGATTACCTAATCCTTCTAGAGAATTACCCCAGTTCCCTATAAGAAAGCCTGTATGCCTTTGTCTGGGGTCACCATTTTGATGTGGTGGTGACCCCTGCATACTGATTGTTTCTGTAGAATAAATACTCTTTGGTCTTGCATACTATTTGAGTCTGGGGTGTCCCTTCAGTGATTCCAAACCCTAACAATAGGAAAGCAAACTAGGACACCCATCATGCTGACCACCAGTTTCTTTGTTAACAATCAGTTGCAGCTGCAACACAAAACTATCTGAGCTCAGAAAACAAGCCAGATACACTGTTGTGGTTTCAATATAAAATGTCTCCATGGGTTAGCCTGGTTGAGCATGTAATCCTCAAAAGATGACACTATTTGGGAAGACTGGAACCTAGGAGGTTATTATAGGAAGTGAGTCACTGGGGACAGGCCTTGAGGTACATAGCTGACCTTACCTCCTGTTCTCTTTCTGTATACTGACTAGGAAAACAATGGAACCAGGTGTCTCTTACTCTTGCTACAAGTTGCCTTTTGTTAGGTTTTGGTCACAGCAGTGAGAAAAGTAACCCATCCTCCTACCCTTCTGCTTTTCTTCCAAAGTCTCAGTGAACTAAATTTATGGTGTCAAACAGGCTGCTGTTTATTTCTTGGAGACCTTCTGCTTCAGCTTCTAGATGCCTCTCATTCTGAGCTAGGATTACGACCCTTTGCCCATCTTTAAAACAGCACGATGACATTGAATCTTTGTGACCTCTGTGATAATGCTGAGCCTCTGTGGATAATCAAAAATAACCTCTCTGTTTTAGGTTTATGTGATCAACATACTTAATTTCCTCCTCTTCCCCCTATTTAATTCTCCTTTGCCATGTAACAATGTATTCTCTGTTCCTGGTATTAAGATGTGCATATCCTAGGGAAGAGCTTATTATTTTGCCTACATGGGTTTATTCTCATTTTTCCTGGTAACGATGAAAGCCAATTTCAACTAATATCCCCACAAAACAAAAGTTACCTGGCCATTGTACACAGGCAAGTACATCTCACAGCCGCGTGTCTTCATTGCCCTTTGCTCTCCCCCACTGTTTTAAATGGCTTCGCATATAGCCATCAGATTTTAAGATTCAACGATCTTTGCTTCCATATTGTCTGTGTTCTAACTTCAGTAAGCCCCTTGCCTTCCTACCTGCCTTTGTGTGGGCAGTGCGGCTCTGCTCTCAGTAACGAGCCCCTCTGCCACAGAGCAGACCTTTTGAAGAGTACCTACTTTTCATCATGCCAACGTATGAGCTCACACACATCCACACTTGCCTTTGTTCCCTACAGGCTTCCATACCTCATGAGTTGCCTCTTAGCTTTCACAGGGAATCAAGGTAGCAGACCTCAACAGCATTCTGTTTCAGGGTTGAGGGAAAGGCAGTGGAGAGGGGATTTAGGTTATATCCAATGGCCACCTCTTTCCTGGGTTTGCCCTCGCAGCAGCTGGAGAGCTTGGAGGTGCTAAGCCCTCTGATTTAGAACTACACAGGTTTGAAGGCTGAGCATTTTCTGTGAAGAGCCTTCATCTCTGGAATTCCCTCTCCACGGCTATTGACCTAGATGGCCTGAAGTAAAATCTATCTCACTAGTAAAGTGAATTTTAGAGTTAATATGGTCAGGTTATTTATTTTGAATGTTAGCCACAGTCGTGAGAGTTTCAGATGTATGCAGAATCTTCAGGAATCTCAGGAGTAAATAAATAACCCTGCCAAGGGCAGAGGAGCTTTTGGTATCATTGTCTAATGCCGGGAAGAGATGTGTTTGTTTCTGCTGTTTTGGTTTGGTCACACTCTCTGATCTGTTCCCACATTTTTTTTTTTTTTTTTTTTTTTTTTTTTTTTTTTTTTTTTTTTTTTTTTTTTTTTTTGCTTAGGCTGTCTCGATGGTAAATTTCAGGTGAAAACAAAGGTAAATAAGGAACTTACCACAGCTGCATGTGGAGTTAGTCACACTAGTCTGTATGTGGCAACTGGAGTAAGGTGAACATGAAGGAAGTTATTAGCTCTCCAGCAGGGGCAAAGAGAAAAGCCAGTTCTGTCAAAAGTGAATGTTGAAACAAAAGAAAATAACCCCGTCCCAAATGTTCTGGGCTGAGTCAGCCTTCCTGGGGTCTTCTTCTGGTTCAGAGGTAGTACTGTCCTTGAAGTCCTCTCTGTTGGGTGACATGAGTCCATGGTATCAAGTAGTGTTTAAAATACCTAGATTAAAAGCCTTGTGCATTTTAAAGTCTCAGCTCCAACAGGTATATAAATCAAAATGAACTTGCAAATTTCATTGAAGTTTTATCCTCTAGCCCAGGCTAGTCCCTAATGTCACAATTTCCACCTACATGATAAAGAATCTTTTACTCTAACCAAGTTCCTATTCACAGTTGGAAGCTGGCCCATCCTGCAGGGGAAGGTGACTTTCGTAGTGTCCCCACTCTTGCAGAGGTTCAGGTTAACATCCTCCTTGGGCAATGAGGGGACTAATATTCTGTTCTTTGTTCAAAGCGCTGGAAGATCAATGTAAGTGATGTGCTACTCAATTTGATGCTATTCCTGTCCTGAACCCATTAACTCCATTTCTCTTCCCAGTGGAAGAGGGAAGTGAGTATTAGCTCAGCACTGTTCAAGTCAATGCAGGTTTTAAAATCAAATTTCACCCTGAAAAACATTAATGTTTCAATTAAAATGAATAGACAACAGAGATTCTTAGAGAGTTTTACTAATTCAAAGGGAGCCATGGATTTCAACTACATTCAGAGCTTCTATAATACCACTCCATACATACAGTGATTTAACCACACATGGATAAAAGCATTTCCCTTTGAACTAGTGGCTCAAGCTGTTCTTGGAAGTGTCCCCAACACATTCTTCGTCTCCGACATAATTTCTCCTTGAATGCATGGCCTATGTGTACATTTGATAACTCATCCATCACTAATATGACAATGTTAGTAAAACCTGATTTCTTACAGTTTTGACAACAGAACAGAAAGTCTCAGTTTGAGTTAATATGAGGGTTCCCTTCTCTGAGCCTACCCCCTGGAAAATGAGGGTTGTCATGAAAGAGGTCAGAAGTAGCTGAAACCAGAGTAGGGTCAACTGGACCTGTCAAAGTGGAGTGTACTCAGTACTGAGTACAAACATGGAGCTCAACAGTCACAAAGTCCCTCTCTTAACATTCAACTCTTTATAACAGGAAGAGGAGTGTCTTGGAGGGCTATCTGGGCCCCAACTTTGGGTCATATGGATATGGTTCAAGTAGGCCATTCATGTCAACTCATTATGCCAATTTTGAAACCATCAGGCAATAGCTATGGTTTGTAGAAGAGAGTGACCACTGACTCTAGTATATGAACAGCACGATTTCCTGACCTTTTCCCACTCTCTGCTTATTCTGCCTCATAGTGGTGCCCTTTCTGTCTTCTATCAGTCCACCCCCACCTGTGGCTCATCAAGCCACCTAGAACTAAATGGCTATGAGGTAGAGAAGATGTTGAGTATCTTTGGGACTATTTATTTCCGGTTAGTAAATGGGGAAATTCAAAGGGTTTTCATTTCGCATATATGACTTAAGGAAGCAACTTGGAGCAGCCATCACTTCTGTGCTTGTAATTAAAACCATTTTCTGACAACCAGGAAAACATCTTAGTTTCAAATTTTCTTGCTTCTCTTTAATCCTACTTAGTGAATAGCCATTGTAGCTCATATAAAGAGATATTTTCTCTGTGTAAATGAAGTTAGAGAGCCATTATAAATGGCTCTGTAGAAATCCAGAATCTTTGTTGGGAACACGTCCTATTAGCCCTCTGGCAGGCAGAACCTTTCCTTTTCACCTTGTCAGGTCTTAGCATCCCTTCATGGGATAGTCTTCAAAAGAAGTCTAGCTTTTAACTTCTTAACTGTGCCTGGATGCTCCTTTCGTTTGAATGATATTGTGGTTCAAAATTTACCTCTTCACTATTTTATTTTATTTTTTTAGCTTTCTTTCTGTTAAAAAGACTTCCAGCAGCTCAGTGGTATTCTCCTTGTGGTCTCATTACTGTCTGATTTGGAACTGGACATTTTTTTCTCTGATTTTTGATTCACTACAGGTGTTTCCACATTGTGGAATATTTTATTGCATTCTCTTATTGTAATTAGATATTGGGTTAAAGGTTCTACATTTTCTCCTCCTAATTTTTGGACCTTGGTGACTTTGTCAAATTACCATTGAGAATGTAGTCACAGGAAGTGACTCTAGTCCTCAGCATCCCCCACCTTTAAGTTCTATTTATATCTTGCCTCTCTGTGTTTCTGCTGACGAAGTCATACTTGATTTAATTGCCCATCTTACATTGAAATTAGCTGCAACTCCTCCAGACTCTCCACTCACCTCTCAACCCCTCAAGGCTCTGTTCCTGTTGTCTGATTATGCAGTGGCTCATAAGTAATGAATCAGAAATGAATCAGGTCATTTAAGGTTGTATCTGTACAAATAAACACTGGGGTGGAGATTAAACTTCAGAACTAGGTTCTGAACCACAGGTTGTAATCTGAAAACAGGCATTATCTCTTTCTCGAAGGATGCTGATGTGGAAGGCAAACAAAGATTGGTTCCTGATTTTAACCACATGAGATTCTGACCATCCTGCCTCAAGTTGGCAACCTTGATCAGTTCAAGAGTTCTTTTGGATGATTCTTTAAATAGTTGGGGAGAATCTTTGGTTTTCAGAGTACTCCTTAATTACTCCTTCATTTAGAATACTTAAAAGTGAACTTCAACTCTCATCTTTAGTGGAAGACACACTGAACTCAGCAGTGGACTGATTTTTATAGCCTTTTAGTTGCATATGACATGATTACTATTTAGATATTTGGGAGCTTATTCCTACATGGAAATGGGACTTCAGCCTAAGGAAACTCTTTGGGATAACTCTGATGGTAATGTCTCCAAATTAAGAAGGAAGATCCACAGAGGAATGAATCCTTCCAGCCCTTTTGGCATGTGCATCCTTGTAGCTCCAAGTTCAGAGACTCTTTTGAAAGCCGTATCCATGCTCATTGTCCCCAATGTCTGAGAATCTGCCTGAGGAGGGCACTACGCACAACTTAGAAGCTTCATTCTGTACCAACATCTTGAAACACAAAATAGTAACATAGAATGTAATAAATTCATAAACACACTAAAATGTGGAGCTAAGATTGAGAAATGAGATGAAGGTAGACCATGACCAGGAGCAAATATGACCAAAAAAGAGAGAAAGGATGGCAATGGTGGGCAAATCAGAACAGTGGAAGTCATGGAGAAGAAATTATAAAAACAACAAAACCTCCCTCCCTTTTCCATACCTTTCCTCCCAAATTTGAAGATAAGGATTGTGGGATAGTGAGATGAGCCAGAAACTATCTGGATAGAATAAAACTTACCAGCAGAATATCTAAGGATAGCTCACGTTGCTGATGCCCTGGTCTCCTTTCACCACACTATTGCTAGAGTCTAGGTTGAAGTCCTAAAGATATCGTTCATGAAAATAAGCATCCAACCAACCACTGCATGTTGGTTGGCTTGCCATTGCTGAAGCCATACCTGAGAAAACCAATTACAACAATTACTGTTTATTTTGGCTCAGAGTTTCCTTTTCCACCATACAGTCAGTCGATCCTATTATTTTTATGCCTAAAATAAGGTAACACCTGAGAGGAACACACAGTAAAGCAAAACCACTCCTTACATGGTCAATGAGAGACAGAGAAAAAAGGGGGAAAGCCTCTAATGACCTAAAGTCCTTACACTGGCCCTTATGTAGCTAAAACTTCTACCCTTTAACACATGGACCTTTGGGGACACTTACCCAAATCTCAGCATATTCCCTTAATCATAAAACTTGAAGAAAATGAAACAAAACAAAAAAAAACAGTTTTCCAGCCTGGTGCTAAGAGGTATCTTTACTTTTCAAAATTATGTATCTGTATGCTATATATTAATTTAATGCATTATCAATACTATAAAACCTAAAATGGAGATTATTATAAGAGCAAGAAATTCCAAGTAGAACGTGTAATATGAGCTTCTCTCAATTGATTTAAACATATTTCTGAAAGATTAGGTGTTCCACATGAAAATACTAATCATGAGCCTATTCTTCTTATATAACTGAAAATAATTGTAATGTGTCAATGTAAAACTCCAGACCAGCTTCCTAAACATAGCTAAAATAGTAAACCAACTAAACTTAAGTAAACTTTTACATTAAGGCATGGAATGCTGAAAATATCATCTCTAATTTCAGAAAAATGATCAATAGAGAAATACTCACTTTGAATATAATAAGCTATGGGAGTGTCATGGCCCAGGATTATGCTCTGAGTCCTGTAAAATTATAACTGCCTGTTTCTATAGCTGTTATTTGGTCACTACATTTTTTACCTTTTTTTTTTTAATTCTTTTTTTAAAAACAGTATTATTTTGTTTAACCCTAGGTCCCTTGGCTATCTAGTATTGGGTTCTTGATCACCCAAGCAGTGTCAGATATGGTAGCATCTCATGAAGTTAAATTAGTTATTGACTGGTTACTCCCATAACTTTGTGCTACCCTTACCCTTGCAGGCAGGACATCATCGTAAATAAAGGTTTTGTGGCTGACATGGTGTTTATGTTTCTTTTTTCAGAGAGTATACTGAAACTTAGGGATGAAGGCTCTGTGTAGGCTCAACATCTCCATCTTCAATGAGTTATGTATGTGTTGTCTTAAGCAATGGAGCTCTGCTGAAAGTCTGTGGTCAGCAACCTATAGTCTAGGCAACTGCTTGAATTGTTTGGGGATTCCTGTTGGGCACCTTTGGCCTATAATTCAATTAGAGTGAATTTCAGGAAATAATTTTATTGAAATGTTAGAGAAAAAAAAATAAACAGAGATCTTGTATACTAGGAGTGGGTCCCAGGAAGGAGTTGCTCATGAACATCCTACTGTCAGGATGGAGTGTCACTGGGTTTAGGCATTGAGATGCTGCCCAGTCTACTTGACCTACATATAAGTATTCATGTTCTTCTCCATGTCAGGGTCTAGACCACAGTTCAAGCAGACCATTCAGACACCTATTCCTGTATAGTTTCCAGGTTGCTCTATAAAAGGGGAAGGAAGCTAAAACAAGGCACTAGAAGAGAAACCAGTGCCCCTAAATAATTTTTGTATTTCTGTTCTCCAGCCAGGACAAAGTGCAGTAGAATCAAGGGCATTTCTGGCTTCTGACTAAAACAGAATGAGTTGTCAAGGATGAGAAACAGAGCTGTTTATCTTCCAGGTCCCTGCCCCTGAAGTGTTGAACTGGTTTCTTTTTTCCTGTTCTTATCATTGAGATATCTAAATATCTCAAGAATGGATATTAAAAATAAGAAATTACTCTGCTGGAGGAAACATTACTCAGAAACACTCTATGTGATATATCTGTGGTTTCTTCTATTATCCAGTTGATGAACTTGTGTTCTGTGAAGTTAAAGTATCCCATTTGAAAGGTCCTGTTATCTAAAGATATTGTGTGGGTTACCCACCAAACTAGCAGTCAGCTTTTCCTTTTAGAGAAGAATATGAACCAGATATAGACAGATTGCAGCATTTTTTTGATCATTTTTTATCATTAATGATCATGTGAGGACAAAAGGAAGCATAAAGAGGAAGATAGAGATGAACATATGAAAGCAACAGCGCTGGAAAATGAAAATTTTAAGAAAACGTTTTTTTTTTGTTGTTTAAAGTAATTTCTGTCTTACAGTGATTGAAAAACTGTAATATTATATAAAAAGAATAGGTTATTTAGTGAAAGGATCAATCAGAAAAAAAATGACAAAATCTTAAAACTCAGTAGCAGAAATGAATTAACAAAATGGCAAAAGGTTGAGAAAATAACACAGAACAGAGAGGGGTCAATATAAAAAGGAGAAAATCCAAGGACAGAGAGCCAAAGCAAAATAAAACAAACAAATAAAAAAACCCACAAAAAACCAAAAAGAAAATAGGCTAAATGTTTTACATGTTACTACATTTATAGTAAATTAACATAAATTTAGTCTCTCAACCGATGTAGAAATATTTTAGTTGTCACCGATGTAGAAATATTTTAGTTGTCACCGATGTAGAAATATTTTAGTTGTTCAGTATTTTTTCTTGCTGCTGAGGATGGAGACACTTTTGGTTAATGGTAAGCATGTGGCATACTACTGAGCTACACCACCTAACTCTGCTTGTAATTTGTTGAAAAAGAAAATATAAGAAAGGTTTTCTTTTGCTTTAAACTGTAAATCTCTTAGGGAGGACGCTTAAGTGTCTGCCTGACTCATTGAAATATCAGGGGAGAGATCAGTAAAATCAATAAAAATAGCCATGGAGTGGCTGCTGAGGACAAACTTACTAGTTGCTAAGAAAGTCACTCCCTGTGTCATAAGACATAAGAATTTACTGATGCAGGTCAAAGCCTCAGGTATTTGATGGTAGATATATTTAATCAGAAATGTTCTCGCTAATGTTCCAGGTACCCATTCAGCTCTATGCATGGGCACTTTACCGTCTCACTCTCAAACCACTGTTATGCAGGCAGGATGATTTAGATATCTGTTATGGCGGCAAGTGGGGGAGGGAGTGTAGGAGGGGTCAGTTTCACATCCTCTGCAGGAAGCATTCTACAAAATATCATGGTTCCTGTTATTACCGGTTCCCAGAGCAGTAGATGATGGAAGAAATTCCAGAAAGTAGAACCGAGAGACACTTAGCAGTCCCCAGTTTTTCAGAGTAGCTCTGAAAAAAGGCAGGCCAAATACATCCTGGGATCCATTCAGGACTAAGAAACTGTCACTACAGTGGTCAGAATGAGTGTAGGACATACCTTGAGGTCTATACCATCCTGAAAGCTCCAGGAGGTGTCTGTAGTCTTTGTAAATGATGATGACGGACTCTCCAAGTTAAACTACCTTCAGAGTCTTTCCTCTCACCTAAAGGGCCACAACTAATCAAATTTTGGATGCATGATAACAATAACCACCACCACAACAACCAAAAAAACCCCAACAAACAAACAAACAAAAAACCCAACAAAACAAAACAAAACAAAACAAAAACCACAAAAACAAACAAACAAACAACTCCATGGCAATATTTATTTGTAACTAGGTAATGTGGTATCTTCCAAAATTTAGTTTTGCAGTATCTGTCACCCAAGACATCTGTGATTATCCAGTTCTCACAGTCCCTCAAAAAACACGATGTGCAATGTGTAATTTTCTTCACATTTGTTATTTGATACAGCATTACATCATTGTTAAAGATGTTCTACGTTATTTACTAGTCATTAACTATGGTCCTATTTATCTGGTGCTTGAGTATACAAATTATAATACAAATTTATTAATGCTATTACTTTTTCTCATAAAACTAGTGTAATTCATGATGCCTTTCTTGCATTTTGCTTTATCACATATTTTACCACAATAAATGTATCTGACTGGGTATTACAATTAAAATATTTAACAATTTAAATGAATAATAATCACACTTGAAAATAGCTTTGGGGTTTAAACCAACAGATTTTTAAACAAAATATCAACTAACTTTGTACTCCAATTAGTCTATAATAATACATTTGATGCTGGCAGAATATCTGTAGTACCAGAACATTTCCTGATTACACAAAGATGAAAAAACACACAGAAATAACATGAGAAAGATTGAACTGAGAAAAAATGTTATTCTAAACACTTTTTAATTAAAGGAAATTTATAGCAGATTAGTTTTGCCATTACTTTCAGTAATTTTCAAAAACACAACAAAACTGCATTATTGCTTGGTGCTTTCTATTATCTTATCTTCATATGTATTAATATGTTAATTACACTTTATGTAAATCAATGGAAAACAGCTTAATTTATCTAAGCATGGTAAAATTTCTCAGCCTGCTAATAATCATTGCCTAGCTTTACTTAATTTCTCAGTTGCTTGAAAAGTAGTGTCTTTTTTTTTTTTTTTTTTTTGGTTTTTGTTTTATTTTATTTGTTTTTATTTTTGAGAAAGTTTTCAATATGTCACTCAAGCTGGTCTGGAACTGTGGATCTGT
This sequence comes from Uromys caudimaculatus, assembly GCA_028551405.1. NCBI lineage: Eukaryota > Metazoa > Chordata > Mammalia > Rodentia > Muridae > Uromys > Uromys caudimaculatus. The sequence continues at coordinate 117,596,840 of CM052700.1, read as the reverse complement.
CTGTCTCTTCCTCCCACAAGCTGGAATCATAGGCATGTGCCACCATGTGCCATCCAGCTCAAAACATTTCATTGTTAAATTTTTTTGTTATTAATTTCTTTTTATTTTTATTTTTTTTTTATTTTTTTTATTTTTGATACTTTATTTACATTTCCGATGATTCCCCTTTTCTTTGGAAACCCCGTGTCCCCTCCCCCTCCCCGCCTCTGTGAGGGAATTCCTCCTCCCACCTACCCGCCC
>CM052700.1:117573993-117596100 GCA_028551405.1 Uromys caudimaculatus | reverse complement strand
TACATGCTCCACTATGTTCATAGCAGCCATATTTATAATAGCCAGAAGCTGGAAACAACCCAGATGTCCCTCATCAGAGGAATGGATACAGAAAATGTGGTACATTTACACAATGGAGTACTACTCAGCTATTAAAAGTAGTGTCTTAAAGTAAAACAATACAGCAAATATAGTGTTTATTTAATCACAACATGTCCAAATAGAAGTTTTCAGGTATGAAGCATCTTAGTTCAGTCATGATTGTATAGTCAACTAATGCACTTATAGCAACTGTTTCTCCCATATCTGAGTTAGGATTCCCCATGTCATTCCCACTTTCTTGTTAACTATGACCTGTCCATTCTTAACAAAAGATGGTATCTGGGAACCTGAAAACAACACATTTGTAGTTTATCTGCACAAGAAAATAATTTGGGGCTTTATTCTGGGTAAACATCTGACATTATTCTGAAGTCCGAGAAGTTTCTAGAATGAGATGAGTGAAGGACACAATTCCACCTACCCACGCCTCACAGACTCTCACGAATGTGACCCTTGTTTGAAATCATCTTGGCAGACATTTAATTAGTAATGAAAAAGCCTTGATGGTCTAAGGTAGGTTAACTATCACTGAGCAGTGTTCCCATCGTGCAATAAAGTTGCATGTCTGGTCTTGTCAACCAAAGGATTATCCGGAGAACAGAAAAAGTCTTATCTATGGTCTGTCCTGGACATACGGTTTTATTTGTTGGCCTTGTTATCCGTTTTGTTGTTTGCTTTGCTTAGTTCCCCTCCCCCCTTTCGGCCACACAGCAGTCATTTCCTCTTTTCTAACAAAGCATCCTTGTTTTCGTTTGCAGAATCCTCATTATTCTAGAGAGCTGAATTCCCGGAGAAGATATCAACAAAAATATCATACTCTGCCCTAGGTTCCCATGAGATGGTGTCTTTGATCTTTATTCTCATCTCTAAACTTTTTTTTCCCCCAGAAACATGCCATGTGATCCTTCCTTCACCTGCAATAAAAGAGAGAAACATTCCTGAACCAAAGACCCAAGTGTCCAGAGAAATATCAGAAAAAAAAAAAAACCCTTGCTCAATTCCTTAGTGCAATGTCTTTGCTCACATCCTCTCTTCCAGTCACAGTTCCCATCATTTCTTTATCAAACTTAAATCCAAAATGCTTTCTTTGATTTTCATGTTCAAAGTCTCCCACCTCACATAAAATTGACCAAAATAATTTTGTAAAATGTTTATCTGGTTTATCATTTTTTTTCTTTATAAGGACTCTAGTCATGAACCAGAGATGAAGAACTACAACATTTCTTATTTTCTACATGTTTTAAATCCCAAGCCAGCGTCAGAATAATAATGTAAGAACAAGGAGAGCAGGATAGAGGAGATTAATGCTATAGTTGACACCTGGTTTTTCTCTTTCTGAGCATTCATTGTTTTTCATTTTTCCCCCTCCATTTCCAAGGCTAGGTCTGACATCGAACCATCTGTCAGCAACCCTAGACCCTTCAAATAAATTGCTTGGCCCAGAAGAATGATAATTGATGTATCTTCAAAGTATAGCTAATTGTTCTGCATGATGAAATGCCTGTTCAGAGTGACTGTTAGTGCTCATGGGAATTCATGCTGGCCAGTTTAAATGTAAAGCTTTCCAGAGTCCTTATTGTACTTTTTGGAAGGCCTAACAGTCTCAGTTCCCTGAGGTAAACTGGCACATTAAGGGAGCCACTATTCCTACAGTAAAACAGTGTTATAAATGTACTTTTATTGCAATAGATACTAGCATACCCTCTTCTTGAGTTCTCGTTGTAACCCTTTGCCGTTGCTGCCATTCATGTGTTTCGCTTATCACAACCAGCAAAATGGAAGCCTCAAGCCACAGTCAACAGATTGCTTTCATTCTGTTTTATTTGTTTCTTTCTTTCTCTCTTTCTTTCTCTTGTCCTTCCTTTCTTCCTTCCTTCTATCCTAACTTCCTTCCTACCTATATCCCCCTTTCCTCCCTCCTTTCTTTTGTCTGTCTTTCTTTCTTTTGTCTGTCTTTCTTTTTTCTTCCTTCCTTCCTTCCTTCCTTCCTTCCTTCCTTCCTTCCTCCCTCCCTCCCTCCCTCCCTCCCTCCCTCCCTTCCTTCCTTCTTTCCTTCCTTCCTTTCTCTCTCTCTCTCTCTCTCTCTCTCTTTCTTTCTTTCTTTCTTTCTTTCTTTCTTTCTTTCTTTCTTTCTTTTCTTCTTTCCTTCTTTCTTGCATGCTTTATTCCTTTTTCTTTTTTTCATCTTTGCATAAAATGGAGCTGGGGATTTGAATACTAACCTAGACACCGAGCAGGCAAGGCACCTGTACTTTAAAAATGATAAGCAAAATTTTAAAAAAAATGTGGGCCACCTTGATATTGACAGACATATAGAACTGAGTTTTAGTGAATCAACTAGTAAAGTACTGAAAACAACATGAGTGTAGTAAATGGGAATTGTGCCCATATTTCTTTATTTCTGTACCTATTCCTTTTTGTGTGTAATGTTAAAGCTTCCCCCACTATGACAGAAGTGCACACATCCTTGCAATAGACTCTTTAAATAGCTATGTGCTGTGATCTGCACATTAGTATCTCTCTCAAAATCCACATTGTAACTTATTCTGGTTTAGCACTGCTAAGATGTATAACCTTGGATAAATGACCTAAGCATAAAGGCCGTGTCCTCCTCAATGAGATACATAGCCTTATAAAAGGACTCAGTGTTGGGAGAATACTCTCTTGTTGTTTGTCCTTGTGTAATGACAGTATTCCCCCTCTCTAGAGAATGCGGCCTATAGGTACTCCCTGGGAAGTAAAAACCAGATCATCATCTGGAACCATACCTACAACAAATTGATCTTGCAATATTTCCAAACAGAAAAAATTAAATTCTGTTGTTTATGAGTTTTCTAGATTCTCTAATCTTGTAATATTAACACAAACATACTGAGGTAACATGTGACCTTCTTTTTCAAGAGGTATTAGCAGACATGACACTAACAAAGGTGTAAAAACACAGGTCCTTGTTGGAGTTATGATCTGTCTCTTTGTCCTTGCCTTGAGAGCAGAAATAAGCAGCTATAGAAAAGTACAAAATGTCTGGGCATCAGCAAAGCTAGTTTGGTAAGTCAATCACATTCAATTAACCCTCTGTAGAACCTGATGTATGAACTGAATAAATATTTATTGATATAGAATAATGAAATGTTTTTTTAATTTTAATTTTATTTATTATTATATATCATGGCTAACTGATACAGAGAAGGAAAAAAATAGGGGTCAAGATTTCTACTCAGTACTCTATGAATCTTTTAAGAAGGCAAATTTACAAAGAGAAACACATAATAAGTGCATAATTCACAGAAAACAACTAGTAACTTCCATTTAAAAACTAATAATCTATTATCAATTGCATTCATACATCATAGATTATGCACCTATACTTTATGTCAATGTGAAGAATATTCTACTGAATCATTTTCACATAGGAGGAACATTCCCTATGACCAGCTACACAATTTTACTAATTATCTCTTCCTTGATGTTCTATTCTGTTCTATTTCAAGCTGTGTCTTGGTTTGAACACAATATTGAATTTACTCATGTCATAAACCAGGCAAACACACTTGGGCATACCATTCAAAGTGAGGGTCAGAATAATCCACTTCTACTCTATTGTTCCATAAAATACAATGACATAATCCTTGACAAATTTAGCTAATATTTTGACTCTTTGAGATATGCTGAATTATTTAATTTGTGGAAATGCAAAGATAGTGTTTCTCCAATACAACTTTATCAAGTGGCACTAGACTAGGTTCTAATTAGGAAGATTTGGAAGTTTTTAGTTTAAGTCATCAGGATCATTTTCCATATTGTTTGGAGATCTGATTTTCATGCTCTGGGGCATGTCTAAAGTATAAAGATGTCAGGTCATGGCCTTTTGGTTATGCATTTCTTCCATCATTTTTTGGAATTAGAAACTAATCATTCACAGATTTCAAAGTCACTGTGACTGTTCATCAATGTTAAAGTGTGATAGCTGATGATGATACAGCTGTTAGAGAACAAATAACTCTCTATCCTGCCTCTGATATTCTGAGATTTAATTAAGTACAGACTGTGATAGTGTCAGTAGAACACCTCCTAATTACTTACCAATCAATATTTGGGGAAAAAACATTATCAGATACTAGAGTAGCAACAGAAAATGAATGATTAGGGTTCTTATGTTAAAAGAATTATAATTCCATGTGGAAAATACAAACGTTAGCATAAGAAAACGCAAGCTGTAGGTGAACACAGTCTGGACTTGTCCAGTCTTGTTTACGATTAGAATGAACACTTTAGAGTATGGGTCACTTCTTGACTGTTCATGGTGAAAAAGGAAGCACTGAAAATATGGGTAAGCTGAGAAGACTTACTGAATGAGGAGGGCATCATACTGGACCTCCAAGGTTGAATTGGGTTAATTATCTAAACAGAGCAACAGACAAGGTGGCAGTTGAGAAATGGCCTGAGCTTCTTTTACACCCTTAAACAATTCTTAAATATCTTTAGCGAGTCACTTAGAATGTGACAAGTCCCACCCTAATCTATATATTATATGCTTAATAAGATTTCAAATGTTAATTAACCCTTTTAAAAATATTATATGTTTGAATTTCTTACAACAACATATATATACCATGAACCATGTAGTTGAAACAGACATTTTCTTTCTGATAGTGTTGGAACCTGAAAGTGGATGAGTACTGGGAAGAAAGGTTTCTTATGAGGCTTTGCCCTTGCTTCCAGATGCCCACCCTGTGCTTCTTCTTCATCAGGCTTTTCTCTATGCCTGTGTATTCTTGCCTCTCTGTCTAAATGGTTTCTTTTAGGATTAGCTTAGAAAGCATCCCATAGACAGCACTAACTTAACTACTTCTATAGGTTATTCCCAAATACAGTCACATTCTGAGATACTTGGAAATAAAACTATATTATGTGAATATGGAGGAGTCATTATTCTGCCAAAAATAATTTCTGAAGTAAATTCTCTTGCTCACTAATGATGCTTAGCTAACAGAAATGGCTATCTAGAACACTCAAAGACAGGAAATAGACGCAACTATCCTGAGGGAAGTGGCTCCATTTGCTTTGAATCATGCATGAAAGCAGAGTGAGATATTTGGCAATACTAGTCTATCTATATACTTCCCTCATCACAAAATTCTCATACTCTCAGGGAGAATTAAGAATTATAAAGATGTCAGAATAACTAAGATCAAAAACTCAGGTGACAGCAGACACTGGCGAGAATGTGGAGAAAGAGGATGTGGGATTGCAAGAAGGTACAACCACTCTGGAAATCTGTCTGGCAGTTCCTCAGAAAATTGGAGATAGTATTACCTGAGGACCCAGCTATACCACTCCTTGGTATATACCCAAAAGATGCTCCAACATATAACAAGGACACATGCTGCACTATGTTCATAGTGGCCATATTTATAATAGCCAGAAGCTGGAAACAACCCAGATGTCTCTCAACAGAGGAATGGATACAGAAAATGTGGTACAGTTACACAATGGAGTACTACTCAGCTATTAAAGACAATGACTTCATGAAATTCTTAGGCAAATGGATGTAACTAACAAATATCATTCTGAGTGAGGTAATCCAGTCACAAAAGAACATGCATAGTAGTGTATACACTGATAAGTGGATATTAGCCAAAAAAGCTTGGAATACCCATGATACAACTCACAGAACATATGAAACAAAAGAAGAAGGAAGAACAAAGTACTGATGCTTCAGTCCTACTCAGAAGGGGGAAGAAAATAATCAGGGGGAGGGGGTAGAAAAAGGGAGGGATCTGGGAGGGAGAGAGAAGGGGGTGGGGAAAGGGGGCAGGATCAGGTATGGGGTAGATAAGGGAGAAGTACAGAGGGTCAGGAAATTCAATGGAGGTTTGTTGCAGTGGGGATGGGGAACTGGCGGTAGCCACTAGAAAGTCTCAGATGCCAGGGACCCAAGAGGTTCCCAGGACCCAACAGGGATGGCATTAGCCGAAATACCCAATAAAGGGGAGATAGAACCTGTAGAGAGCATATCAGTGGATAGGCATGGTCCCCAACTGAGGGTTGGCTGATGCCAAGAAGCACTTGCTGACAGGAGCCTGGAATAGTTGTGCCCTGAGAGGCATGCATGTAGCCAACCATCTGACTGATTTCAGGGAGCCCAATGGGGCAGTTAGGGGAAGGACTAAAGGAGCTGAAAGGGTTTGCAACCCCATAGAAAGAACAACAATATCAACTAACCAGACCCACAGAGCTCTCAGGGACTAAACCACCAACCAAAGAGTACATATGGAGGGACCCATGGCTCCAGGCACATGTAGCAGAGGACGGCATTGTCTGGCATCAATAGGAGGAGAGGCCCTTGGCCTAGTGAAGGCTCGATTCTCCAGTGTAGGGGAATGCCAAGGCAATGGAGTGGGACTTGGTGGGTGAGTGGGTAAGCACCCTCATAGAAGCAGGAGGAGGGGAGGGAATAGGGAGTTTCTAGAGGAGAAACTGGGAATGGGAAAGCATTGAAATGTAACTAAATAAAACAGCCAATAAAAAAGAATTATAAAGATATGCTTCTCTCTTTCCTCTCTCCTTTCTTTCTTTCCTCTCCCCTTTCTCCTCTCTCCTCTCTCCTCTCTCCTTTCTCTCTCTCTCTCTCTCTCTCTCTCTCTCTCTCTCTCTCTCTCTCTCTCTCTCTCTCATATGAATGTGTGTGTGTGTGTGTGTGTGTGTGTGTGTGTGTGTGTGTGTGTGTGTAAGTTCCTAAGGAGGCCAGAAAAGGAGGTTGTATCCACTGGAGTGTGTCTGATTGTGAACCACTCAACTTGGGTGCTAGAAGCTCTGCTCCTTGGAAGAGCAGGGTGCTGGCTAAATTTATGTCTACTTGACACAATCTAGAGATTGGGTAGTAATTATCCACCCAATTGGCCTGTGGGAAAAGCTGTGGGGGAAAGTTTAGTAATTGATGATGATGTGAAAAGGCCCAGCTCAGTGTGGAAAGTGTCAACCCTGGGCTCACAGTCCTGAGTTGCATAAGAAAGCATACTGATAAATCCAGTGAGCTGTACTCCTCCATAGCCTTAGCATCATTTCCTACCTTTAGATTCCTGCCATGAGTTTCTGGCCTGCTTCCCTGCATGACTGACTGCAAGCTGTAAGATGAACTAAACCCCTTCCTCCCCACATGGCTTACAATCATGGTGTTTTATAGCAGCTTTAGAAAGCAAGGTTAAAACAAACAGTAAGTGGTTGTAATCCAGGAGTCATCTCTACAGCTCCAGAATTAAGATTTTTAGAGCAGAAACAAGTTGTGTTGCTTATTGACACAGCATTCTCTTTGCACAGATGAGGACAAGTTAAAAAAAATAAAACATTAGAGCAGAAATAGGAGGCCTTTGCTTTGTTTGGCCCCCAAATTATATCATTCCAAATCAAAGGGAGAGTTCAATGGAACTGGCTCTTAGACATCCTTTCATAATGAAAAGTGACATAAAATATGTAAATTTGGAGAAGCTAAGACAGTCATTAGGATTCTATTTTGCAAAGTTTTCAACAGACCTTGACAATTACAGTCATTGCCCATCCATCAAATTCAGTAGGAGTACTTTCCATAACCCTGGGCTCTACACACTGAGAACCTAGAGGAAATACATACTCCCACTAACACTTAGGAAATTAGGATCTTGATTCTTCTTGGGACAGAGACTTAATCTTTGGAAAGTGGGGTTCAGACATTCAGTGAGAAAGTCTGTCCATTGGAAAAACATAGCTAGTTAATTCATCCTGATATACCAAGATCATTTCCCCAAACCAGGCATGTATTTTCATATTTATGTTCAGGTTAATGAAATATACAATGATACAGTACAAAAGGAAAATAGACAAATTATATTTCAGATAATTTCTATATTTCTATAATTTCTATAATTGCTATATTTCTGATAGCAGCCATACTTGGCAAAAGCTCAGAGTCTTTTTAAGTAGACCTTCTCCAAGGTAACTCACAGGTTTCCATATGCTCAATAATGATGTCAATAACAAAGGACAAATATCAAGACTGTTAAAGGAACAGACGTATTGTGGAGACTATTTCTCACTCCTAGAAATGGTACATGGACTCCTAATCAAGACAAACAACTAAAAATCAGTTTGAGAATCTTTGTGCAATAAAAAGCAAATTGAGGATATATTTTAATATTTGAACTTCTCTTGGTTTACAAAGCTGTTCAATTTCATGAGCCTTTATACAGCCATCTTTTTTAACTTCTGAAGTGAAGACAGATTGTGTAGGTTCTCGGATTCAAAAAAACCCAAAGGAAACCCAGCCAATATTAGGAGAAATATAATCACTGAGATTATATAGAGTTGATTTGAGAAATCAGACAAGATCATGATAGAATATGGAGATCAAGGAGTCCTGCACAGTGCTTTAATCACATGGCTAACTTGACATCCCCTGTGACCTAAGGTGCTGGGCCACACTAGTATAGATGAGGATTAGACTCTCCAATTTTGTCTTTGTCATCATTTTTTGGAGGTTTCTTGCACACTTTTATTCAAGTAGGAATATATGTCAGTGACAGGTTGATGCAATGCTCTAATGTTAAAATCTCTGGATTCAATGTCATAACCAAAGGTGAACTATTAAGTCTGTTTAATGCCTTTAAATTTTTTATTAGTGATAACATATCTGGCTGGTCCATTTCTTTTGGGGAAATGGTATTTCCTTCATCTTGCTGCTCTCAACTTGCTACATTCTTTGTTTTCTTCATCAGTGATGTATACCTCAAACCCAGAGAGCCACTATTCATTTCTGCCATGAGTACAAACACCTGTGCTACCCTAGCAACAAGCCAAGCTCTTCAGAGATCTCCAACTGCTCTGAATGTTCCTGTTTATTTTCCTTATTTTCTTATAACTCAGTGTGCTCACACACTAGATCCTGGTGACTGGTTATCATTTATCCTCCTATGATAAGAACTTAACTACTTGATTATTTCCTTCTATTGGGGGTTTTCCTCATTTATGACCAACTCCCAGCATCTTCTTTTTATTATAAGTCAAACTCCTTTTTGGAAGAGCAGTACACTACACATAATCCAGCTCTGTGTCAGTCCACTGTTGAAGGTAGTTTTTCCAAGTGTTTCTCTGTTTAACTTCCTTCCTTGGCTTTGACTGTGAAGATGTCATCAAGTGGTGTCTTAAGTAAGGACATTACAGCAAGAGGAGCTGGTTTACTTCCATATTTGTTCTAATTTGCTCTGTCTTTTGAAAACCCAACATAATTCAATGTGGACAATGACACCTTAAGCGACATTGTACTACACGCTTAAGCTTCCCAGCAGCAAACACTTGCAATTGCTCTGTCCATATATATTATGGTTTCTACATTTTAATATTATTCTAATTTCCCACTGTTATTTTATTTGACAATGAGAGTAGGAAAGACTATTTAGTACTTACAAGTGCATGTCTAGATCTCAGGGTTCCAAACATGGCAAGATTCTTTTGCCTCAGTCAGATGTGAGAAGAAGAATTTTAATCTGTGGCTTGGAGATTGTCTTTGTGATATATTGTATATATTGGCAAAGAATGTGACTGCTACTTGTGCTTGTCTAAAACATCTAGCTGAGGCCAAATTGAAGAGTTTTGGGCTTAATTACATTGGCAAGGAAATCTCATAATAGCCTAGTATTGACTCTGTTATGTGGTCATTATTGTTCACTCTTATAACAAGATCAATAATGAAAAGGAGCAAGCTGAGCAAGAAAAAAAATACAAACTATAGAGTTCAAGGAGAAAAGGGACATCAGAAAGTGGAACAGAGCTAAAGCCAGTGTTCGAGGAGATAAACAGATTAAAGGAAAACATGATATTAAATGGAATAAAGGGAGTAGTGACCTCAGGCAAGACCCCACCCAGCTAAGCTTCCTACTTGTGAAAAAAATTAAAGAAAAATCTCAGAGCTAGTGTGATAGCAAATGCCTTTAATCCCAGCACTCACAAGACAGAGAAAGGCAAGTACACCTCTGAGTTCAAGGACAGCCTGGTTTATAGTTCCAGAAGAGCCAAATTTAGACAATGAAGGAAACCATTGAACACAGCTGTGTTCTGGTGAAAATGTAGTTGAACAAGTGGCAGGGGTGTATGTTCCAGCCTCAGCAAGCAGCAGAACATGGCAGCTTTAACTATATGGTCCTGGCTTTAGAATGAAGGATAGAAGAAAAGGGTTATGGAATCTCCCTTTGAGACTAGGAAAGCTGCTGAGGCCAGGCATGTGTCAGAGGTGACCCTGCATGGAAGCCTAGGGAGGTCATTGTATCAGGCTATGAAGTTGAAGCCTGGATTGCCCTGAAGACCCAAAGATATTGGAGATGGTGGAGCAATGGGATCCCTGTCAAGGAGAGCTGCTAACAGGAAGTAGAACCAGCTCAAGAGAGAGGTCTGTGTTGCAGTCAACAAAACTAAAAGAACTTGGAGATCTGAAAAATGCTTTGACATCAGACATTGAGATGAAAAGTTTGGTGTTTGCTCAGCTGGTTTGCTGTCTTGCTCCCTCACTAGGTCCCCTTTCCTATCTCTTTTAACAGTAATGTATGTTGTATGCCATTGTGTGGTTGCTTTTGAATTTTGACTTTACAGGAATTACAGTTAAGAGATCACATGAATCTCAGAAGAGCCTTTGAACTTTGCACTTTTAAATAAGTTGGAGATTTTTGAAACTGGACTGAACGCTTTTCTTTTGTGGTATGGCTACAAGCCTATGAAAGCCAAGAAGAGAAATGTGGTTTGGATAGGAATGATCCCTGTAGACTCATGTGTTTTGCCCATAGGGAGTGACATTATCAGAAGGTATGGCCTTGTTGGAGGAAGTGTGTCACTGGGAGGGAAAGCTTTGAGGTCGCTTATGCTCAAGCTATGTCCAGTATGACAGACACACTGTTGCTTCTCCTGCCTAGTCCTATGGATTAGGATCTAGAACTCTCAGCTCCTTCTCCAGCACCCTGTCTGCCTGCATGCCACCATGATGATAAGGGATCAAACCTCTGAAACTGTAAACCAACCTCAATTAAATGTGTTCCTTTATAAGATTTACCACAGTCATGGTGTCTCTTCACAGCAATAGAAGCCCTAACTAAGATTCTATGCTTGACAAACATCAGCTTTTGCCTCATTTACATCTTAATTTATTTATCTCCTTCTCCTTCTTTCTGTTCTTTATTTCAGGAGATAATACTCCCTCACATTTGGTTCTCTACCACTGTATACCTCACCTTTGTGTCACTATACAGCAAAGACGTGGTAACTTCTACCTGGGAACTTCAATCAGCCAGATGGAAATAATCAATGGAGAGTCAAGTAAAGCAAAGCTATCAGTTTGCAAAACACAAGACCCTCCAAGTGATGGTTCTTTCATGGGTTAAGTACATGGGGTTTATTTATATTTCTACACTCTAAAACTATAAGTAACATAAAAACTACTGTGGATTTTTAATATTAAAATGTCTAAGCATTTTAAGATCTTGCAGGCACCATTTTTGAAACCCATTGACAAGGTATCCAACATGCAAAGATTTGACTTTTTTATTGATTCATGTCGTTGTTTTATTTCTAATTTCTAACAATTGACTCCATTAGTCTTTGGGGTTTTGTTATCTGTTTACTGCTGCCTGTGTTCATCCTGTCCACCTTCCTTAAATGGCCAGTGCTCAGAAGGGACCTTGCTAAAGGCAGCTTGATGGACAGATAGGAGGATGTCAGAGACTGTGCACATGTGTAAGTCCTTCCCATGAGAAACTCTTAATATCCCTCTTTTCTATACAAAACCTTCTCCAGTTTGGACACATGTGCTATATTCATTGGTTTGGATTTGGCTGATTTCATATATAGCTTTCTTTCTGTCCATCCACTTTCTTTCTCTCTGTGTCTCTCTGTCTCTGTTTCTGTCTCTCTCTATCTCTCTGTCTCTGTGTGTGTGTCTATCTCTGTCTCAGTCTCTGTCTCTCTCTGTCTGTCTCTGTTGCTGTCTCTCTCTTTCTTTCTCTCTCTCATATAAATGGCTACATGTGGGGCCTGAGAAGGTGGCTTAATTGGTAAAGCATTTGTTATGCGAATATGAGTTGAAATACCAAACACTGATATAAAATACCAGGCATGGTAGTCTGTACCTGTATTTGTAGTGCTCGGGAGGTAGGGAGAGAAAGATCCACAAAGTTCAGGGGCCAGCTGGTGCTGCTGAAGTACTGAGCTCTAGGATCACTGAACAACCCTGTCTCAAAGACAAGGTGAGGAGTACACATGCACCCCCACACCCCTATATATATGTACACACAAACACACACACACCCCATAGGTTAAAATATAGTTAAGGAAATCAATGAAGCTGGAGCAGTGTTGGAAGATGAATGAGAAACCATTATGTGATCCATGATAACTACATAGTCCTCAACATGCTCCTTTGGTGTTATGTGGAAAAGCACTGTTGAATTTTCATGTGAGTCACCAAAGTATCAGAAACTGCATATGTTAAAGCTGACAAAATGACCCAAGATGTACAGCTATTCAAATAGAGGCCAAAGCAGGATAATGAACCTCTGTTGTTTATTAACCTAAAGGCTACCTACCCATGTTTTCCCTAGGCTTAACACCTTCAGATGGCTAACCCATCAATTACAGAAAAGATTTGGGGTTGATGACAGTAATAGATAAGATGTTCCAATCAGTGAATATTACAGTGCCTCTTACTCTGCACTTTGTCCTTTACCCAAAAGGCCATGGACTACTTTCTCTCAATTTCCCTTCCTACCAGTTGCTATGTTCCTGGAAGACACGGCATTCAGATCTTTTGTTAAGTTTTTGCTCTAACCTTGCTGTCCCTGCTAGTTTACCAAGCACTTCAGCTCTTCCGACCTCACACTGCAATGCCCAGGAATCATCTTAATCCAACACCCCACATCCAATTCAGCATCAAGCACCAAGGATATATTTCTACTGCAGAGTTGGAACTATCATAGAGAACCATTACTACGGACGGACCAGTGTGCCGCACTAAAGTTAGAGGGAAAGATTTGCCAAATAAAGCTTGCTATGTAGAAAAGCTCAGCATTCCTTAATGAGTGTGCTAGAAAGTGTTCTGTTTTCCTTGTGAAGCCCATGAGCTGCTATGTGTGATTCATCCATAGTCTACTTGAAAGCCATATTTCCCACATACATAGAGTAAAGATGCTCATGATGTGAAACAATGAAAGATTTCTTTTATAAGAATCAGATTTTATGAAGGCAAATAGGCAAGGCCTGTGTTGTTAATCTTTCCTCCAAAAGGTAAGTAATAAGAATTTTCTGCTCCAACTTTAGAAATGGAAGCTCACAGTTGGAAAATACTGTTTACCTTTCTCATAATTATCCAGCCAGGACCTGTTTCTCCCAGAATGAGACACTGAACAAATTGCACATAATACATACAAACATTCTGAAAAATGCTACATATTTGGAACAGAAACACATTTATGTCTCAGAGTGATGCCAACTAGTTCTATGCTGTTTTTGTTAAGCATAATTGCAGTTCGTCACAAAAAGCCTGGAGAAGGGGAACAAATACTTGGCATATTTCTTTTGGTTGTTCAGCATGTGCGTAATTTATTTGTTTGCCACTGAGAAGCACTCTGTTTTTCCTGCTGAGCGCCATGGCATTGTGATAGCTGCTACGGTTTCCATTGCGTGCTCTTGTACTTTCAGGCTCCTGAATTTACAAAGTTGAAGTAACAGTTCAAAGTACGTTTTCTGGTGTCCAGAGTTGTCCCTGTTTTATCTCCCCCCACCCCGTGTCTTCTTCAAACGGTGCCTAGTGGCCAGTTGACATGATGAAGTCTTCCTCTCGCAGAGGTCAGGAGCATAGTAAATCACACAAGGGCAGGGCCCGAGGGAAAGCTGCTCAGAGTACATCTGGTCATGAAGGTGAGGGTAGTACATCTTTTCCAAAAAGGGAGGGTAGCAAAGCTTTGAGGGTTGTCTTGATTCATATATTATAAACTAAATTCTATGAATATGCATTAGTTACCTCTTTTGAACCTCCTTGAAACAAATTCTCATAAATAAACAAGGACGGCACATACTAACTGACAGAGTCATTTAGACGAGATGTACTGTGCTAATGGAGTGAAAAGAATAAAAATTTTCAAGGGCTTCCACCCTCAATTTTAATAAATTTCATGGAAATCGGATCAAGTCCTAATTGCTAATTCATCTGAAATTATTAAAAAGAGATTTCAATTACATACTACCATTGAATTTTGATGCAGCAAATTAAATTAAGATACGAGATTGGAGATTGTTTCTTTTCTTAAATCCGGACCTATCTAAAAAAAAAAAAAAAAAAAAAAACCTTCCTCTGTAAATTCTGAAAAAGAACTTTGTGTTTAGCTATGGTGCTATTAAAAAAAAAAAAAAAAGAAAGAACGAAAGAAAGAAAAGAAAAAGAAAAAATTCCAGCACTAATACGAAATAGTAGGTTAAATCTCTTAGTGAAGATTTTTAATGACATTTCAGTGTTCCTCTTATAATTACTCTTCATCTAAGATATCCCATAATGATGTTGGACACTCCTGGTTCAGGCTCACTGGCCTGCTTCATTAGCATGTCATTCCCATTCCACATCACAAGATTTAATTGTAATGCCGGATATGCACAGCTCTCCACAGAAGTCTAATCAAAGTGGATTCACTTGTATTATTAATATCAAAAATCAGTCCACTTGCTATTTTTATAAATAAAAGAATCCAGATACATAAATCAGCTGTCATTTATTAGCATGTTACTGGCATATCTGCCAGACATATGAGCAGCCCTATCAGAGTTCCTTAGGATTGTTTTCATCAAGATTAAAACCCTTCTACATTAAATATACATACTAATTCCTCCATAAAGTAATCAGATTACAGAGCAGGTGACATTGTGTGCTGGAATTCAAATGATTTGCAGTAATGAGCTGGAAAGGTGTGCTTGGAGTCAGGGAGAGAAAAGGGAAGAGGAAAGACAAGAGAAGGAGGAAGGCTTTCGTTTAAATTCGGGCTTGCACACGTGTTGTTTCATTGTGTTTGTTAACTTCTAGCTATTTATTTATTTATTTATTTTAATAAGTAAAGGGCTTAGACAAGCATCCGTGATCTTTAACAACATACAGTGTCAATCACATGCACTATCAAATACTTCTGGCGAACTAGGTCCTCATGCCTTCTTTGTCCACATGCAACCTGAACTTGGTCAAGTAGAATTCACCCATGCATGCTAGAGGACATTTTTACTGTCAATCAAAATATTTTAGTTTCTTGCAGAGCAGATCTATACTTTTCTGTTTTGGATTTTTTTTTTTTTTACTTCTAATGAGGATTCAGCAAAATGTGAAAAATATATAGTACATAATGAAGATATTCTTAGATCCATAAAATAAATTGTAGCATAATACTTTGGAACTGAAATAAGATGACTATAGGTTAACCAAAACCATAACTGTATGCCTAATAGTGCTGGTAAAGTGTCAGGTTGAGACCCTAGAAGGTTACTGATAAAAATACAATGCTGTGACAGAAAAAATGATTTTCCACTTCTATTCAAGATGATTGTTTCTTTTACAAAAAGGAATCTCAATATTAATTTTATACAGACATACACATAGGTATTATAAGAACCCCAACAATGCCAAATTATACGGAAATAAACTCAGTTCCTTGGATTTTTGAAACATACCCGTCTCTTCAAAATCTGGGGTTGTTGTGTATAGATGTTATAATTTTAGATTTCTAATAATGAGCAACTTCATTTCATCGCAACAAAGACATGGACCTATGATTATCATTTTTGAATTCTTTTTAATATTTCTTCTCTATTACTTATAAAATGTTTCTTTTTTTATTATTATGGTTAGGTAAATTTTGATGTAACACTTATTTATGAGCATATATTTTAACCCCTGAACTACATGTGGTATGGATGAAGTGACTGTATACATGAAGGAAACATTTTAGGTGTAAAAATCTTCAATAGTGATAATTGTGGTCAGCAGAGTAGCTGCCTGTTCTCCGTTGTATATGAATATCAGGTCTGACCACTGAAACACAGTCTTTTGCAGAGTTGTGATATTAAATTGGACATCTTTCAAATGAGCCAGCTAAATATCTAGCCAATTAAAATACTTACTACATTGCTAACAAGAATCATATATACTAATATGCCACTGCACGAAGCATTTGGGGCTCCAATTTATTATTCAATAAGAATTCATTTGACCTCTGCATGTTGATGATTTTTTTCCAGTAACTATATTCTGCAGCCAGGCTAATCTTAACTGTGTACAGTTCATCTGGAATAATTTCTCATCTAATTCCTTTAACTGTTTGGAGAGAGAAAGAGGGCCGGTCTTTTGTAGAATAAGAAGCAAACAGCAGTTCCATTGTATGATAAGCAAATAGAAGAGCTAACAGCTAATATGCTGATTCAGTAACCATTTCTATACTATCATTTTAACTTACAGACATTCTGAGCATGTTTTAAATAGTTCCGTAAGAGATTCTGAGGTAGCTCAGCAAAGCAATGCGAAGAGAAAATCCAGAACAATTTCAGTATTATTTTTAAAAGTAGATTATTTTTCTGATTGTCTATGAAGGATACAGGGTTTAAGAGGCTTTTTTTTTTTTTATTAATGATGATTACAGGGACACTATAAGAAATGTCAAAATTTAACATGAGAAGGATTGGCATTAAAGAAGAAACTTTAGGACCAGTATTTGTAAGCCCATCCTACATTTATTCTGCAAGCAAAATATCAGCCCTATTAAAATATAGCAGCCAATCCATCCCAGAATACATGTGTGGCTCATAGTCACTCACTCCCATGTTTATCTTGGTATAATTCACCATTCTCAATGATTATTAGAAAGAGTGTCATAATCTATTGTTGCCACTTTCAAAGCTCATTTATTGTATTTAAAATATTAATCAACAACATATGTCTATCTCAAAATATCAGAAATGAACTGAGTTTGGTGCTTATCTGAAGAGATACCTATAGCATACTATGAATGTAAAACTGGTATTTTTGAAGGAAAAATGAAGACAAAAGGTGAGCGGCATTTTGAGAAATAAGAACTGCAGTGTTTTGTCCTGTAACTTGACAGGGAGAATGTACCAGAAGTTCTAGTTGCCCAAGTAGTACCATTGTACAGTGTATTTTACCCTATTTTGCACATTATCCAAACAACTGAAAGAGGATTAATTTCTGAGCCACCTCAACTCAGAAACATTGATGAGTCTTGGGCCTGCTCCCTGACTCTGCATTGTTGAGTATATATTACCAAGGTGGTCTAACCTATACATGTACGCAAGACTTGGTGTGCACCACTTTGACCAACTGTGAAGTTAAACAAGTGGCAAAGGCATTTGCAAACCCCGTCGGGAAATGAACTCACTTCTGAAAACTCCTGATAAGGATTTCAGTGGAAGATACACTGTCAATGGCAGGAGGCCAAGGGCCCTCTGGAGAATCATGGGGGCTACTACATTCTGCTGTGGAAATTTAGGTGCTTCAGAGAAAACCAGGTTTTGTCAAATCATTCAAACCATGGAATGTGTCACATAAGCAATCATAACATAATAATGGGAAAATTAAATCTCTCGTGACATTCACGCCTAATGTCTCAGTCCATCTTCTGCAATATTACAATAGCAAAATTTTGTTTTCTGCAAGATGCACCTCTGTGAAGACATTTGCTTTCAATGTACTATTTTTTAAAAATCTCATTTGGAGTGTGGGTTTTTTTAATGTGTTGATTCAACATAGACAAGCAGTATCATAGCTCCTTTCCATGCTCTGTGCAGAATAAAAACCTCAAGATTCCTTTAGCCCTTAAACCAAAAACTACTTCAACAAGTGATTCTAGGCAAAAAAAAAACAAAAAAAACAAAACAAAAAAACAAAACAAAAAAACAATGAAAAGAAATTGTCTTTTTAAAATAGCACTTTATTAAGTCACTCAAGATTGACTATGTGCTTGTATCTGAAGTACTCATGTGTGCTTTGTGTAGATTCTGTCAAGATGCCATTATTGTGCTAGAAAAATTCACCCATGTAATTTTTGATAGAACCTTTTTATGTTCTACTAATAGATACTTTTTCATAAGATAATTCCCATACAGAATAAGGTCATATGTCTGGTCATTGACCTTATGCTTCTGTTGAATATTACTTGTCTCTTGCAGTACTTACTTAATTTAAGCAAATGTCCATCCTCTTTTTACGTATTTCAACATTGACTATGTTCTATAAGTAATATATGAATTAATTTGGGGTACCTAGCAAAATAGTTGAGTTCAGAAGCATGTTCTTAAAAATACCTAATCATTTTATCAACATCCTAATAAAACTACGCTCAGAACAATCTCTAGACATGTTAGTACCACAGGATTCTTTAATGGCATAGATCCTTGTCTCATTAGGACAATGATAATTTTCAAAGTTGGCTTAAGTTTTTGTAAGGAAGTCACCTGGACTTTGTTTCCACACATGGTGTCATCGGGTTTAAGAGAATAATACAGCACTTCATCAAGAAACTCTCCAGTTGTCTAGACTGAAGTCTGTTCCTTACCAGCTAATAATCTTCCCCATGAGAACAAAGCTTATCAGATCTTCAGGCATCTAAGACAAAGATAGATACAGGTTCCAGCTTACTTCATGCCCTTTCCCTTCCTAGCTAAGTCAAGCAATATTGTGCCCAAGTTTCTAACACCTGCCTGTGGTTCTGGCCCTGAGCTTTACCTAGGACTTCTGAGCAGAGTGTTTGTAACTCTGATAGCAGTGAAGAGATTTTGTTTGCTTGTTTCAGAGATGATGCTAAGAAATGATCAAGCTGGGGCGGAGAGTGGTGATCAAAGGCACTGTAGGAGATCCTGCAGGAATTAATAAAGATGCTTTTTTTGAAACTGAAGTGACCAAAACATGTTTACAAACACGAAGAAATATAATCACCTACTACCAGAAAGATTTTTAAATAACCATTTATCCTCTAACTAGATCTAATTTCTAAATTTCAAAGGTTGTATTTCTTGCAAGTTTTGCTAAATTGACAAATTTCAAAATATTCATTCCAAATAAGAGCAATAATTTAGGGTTAAAGGTGAGTGATTTTTATAGGAAATGATTTATATTCTTAAAATATTTGTAGCTCCATGTATTATCTTATTAGTAGCCTGCATTGGAAAGTAACAGGCCATTCATTGGTTTGTTATGCTGTCTTTCTCCATTGTCCTACAGCTGTGTCCCTCCTGGGTAAGCAGAGGACATTTTTCACTGGGAACTATTGAACCTCCTTTGTTCGTCACAAGTCTTTTCTACATACCTGCCATGAATAGACTCCACAACAGGCTCTCTAGTGCCATGAGAAAGGGGTATTCTCAATGGCGTCCTCACTATTGCTCTGCCCCTTGGGTTTTCAGATACTACAGTGCTTGTGTAGGTTCTGCACAGAGCAGAGGAAAATGGGTTGCCATTCTGACCCACCTTGTCATCAAGACCCAAGAAGCAGCAATCCACACCCCCACACTTACAGCAAGATCCTTTTTGAAAGTTTCATCTACTTCTGACTTGGAAACCTTTACTCAAGAAGAACAAATATCTGCTCAAAAATGTTTGCAGGTAGAATACTTGCGCAACTCCCTCTTAGTATATGGCATACAAGACACAGAAAATCATATTCTTTCCTAGGGAAACTTAAAATGGCCCTTTCCATGAAAACAGAATATTCAGACAGGAAGTAATCATGATAGTAATGAGATATTTCACATCTTCGCAATGAAATACTGTTTTAGGTATTATATTCCTATGACATCCAAGATCTTCCCATACTACAAAGGGCCCTTGTCTAGAAAAAAGACAGGGCATGCCCACCTACAGTATTTGCAGTAAGAGTGCAGTATTATGAAATGTATTAAAATACTTCTAATGGCTCTTGTCCTAAGTAACAAATGTAAACTGTTAGAGCCAGGGAATGTAGAAAAAACAGTAATCCCTTTCTCTTAAAATTATTTTATCTTGTTCCTAATGTATTTTAACAAGTAATTTTTCCATTTGATTATTTTTTCATAGGTTCTCATCTTTCACCTTTAATTCTCCATTCTGAGAATTCTGACAGAGGGAAAAAATGTACAAATTTAGGATATGATAAAGGTAGCCTTTCAAAGCATCACGGAAAAGATGGATTATTCAATAAAGGGTATTGCGACAGCTGGCTGATCATTTTGAAAAAGACGTGAGAGGGGCTTTATTTCATTCCTTATTCAAAATGAATCTTAGTTGGTTCCAAAATTTGAGCATAAGAATAAAATCATTAAAGGTCATTAATTAAACCATTAATAGATAAAACCAAATGAAAGATTTAAAATATCTTCTTAAACAGAAACATTTTCATAAAGTTTTTATAAAGACAACAAAAGACAGAGGAAAATATATGTAATTTAGAGAGTTACAAAGGTAACATATGTATGTATAGGTGGATATTAATATAGATAAATATTTAATCAGGGCTGGCTTACAGTTTCAGAGGTTTTGTCTATTTTCATCATGAAGAAAGCATGACGGCACTCAGGCAGATCTGGTGTTGGAGAAGTAGCTGAGAGTTCTTCATACAGACCCAAAGGCAGCAAGAAGAGAATAATACATTGGACCTGGCTTGAGCATTTGAAGTCCCTAACCCCTCCTTCGGTGACATACTCCCTCCAACAAGGCTTTACCTCCTGACCCTTGCCAACAATCTCTACTCTCTAATGACCAAAGATTCAAATATATGAGCATATTGGATCTGTTTTTATATAAACCACTATACTCTGTGTGTGTGTGTGTGTGTGTGTGTGTGTGTGTGTGTGTGTGTGTGTGTGATTTGTAAAGGAGCAACGGTCTATGAGTTAATAGGATTGAATAATGAGTCAAAACAAAACAAAAAAAAAACAACAAAAACAACAACAACAACAAAAACAAATGAAAATGCATGGCTTTTCTTTTAGAAACCAAAAATAGCCAAGCTAATCAAGTTAATATTGTATGAAATGCAATAAGTTAGGTCAAGCCTCAAACAAGTATGTTAAAGGATTACACAAAGAAATAGTAAGATGTATCCAGCTTTCTATCAAGATAACTTACAAACAGTCCTACTTCAAGAAGGCATCATAAAGATACTCTTGGAAAATAATTCAGTCATATATGACCATGTGCTTCTGAAGGCTGTCATAGTGAATAAAACATTTGAAAAACTCTTTATGAACTTGAATGGGAAAGTTGTAGAAAGTCCATGATGTGGAATATTACTCAGAATACACAAAAGAATTACCAGTGTGTCTGCATGGCGGATCGGTGGAGCCTCAAGTGTCTTGCCTTGCTACACCTCCTCTTTGGCTTTTCTGTCATGAAATTATAAAGAGGGGTGGAGGGCAATACTGATGGAAGCCAGGTACCCACAGATACAAACAAATGAGAAGAAAATACCCTACTATGAGTCTTCTTATCAATGACCAGGCAAAGTTAATGAATAAAGGCTGAGTTAGTTAGAAACTGCTTCTGTTCACTCAATCCTGATACTGGGATACCTTTAGACTGGATGATTTGGTGACTTCCTAATTACAAGAAATTCAAATTTCTCTAAGGAAGTGAAAAGTTGTGGATCTGTGTCTTTATTATAAATGAGAAGCTTCAGACCCTGTATGTTTGAGGCATGTGATCAATAGTAGAGTTTGGTCTAAAAATTAAGTACTGGTACCTCCTTGTGAGACGACTGTCACTGCCTTCCCAATGACCAATCAGGAACATGAGACAAAGCACTGAGGCATAGGTGATCTTCAGATGACTGTGATTTACAATTGAACATATGAGGATTGATCCATTCCTATCTCCTTGTACAAAGCTCAAATCCAAGTGGATCAAGGACCTCCACATAAAACCAGTTACACTGAATCTAATAGAAGAGAAAGTGGGGAAAACTCTCGAACACCTGGGTACAGGGGAAAAGTTCCTGA
>CM052700.1:117492374-117573493 GCA_028551405.1 Uromys caudimaculatus | reverse complement strand
GGTACATTTATACAATGGAGTACTACTCAGCTATTAAAAACAATGACTTAATGAAATTTGCAGGCAAATGGATGGAACTTGAAAATATCATCCTGAGCGAGGTAACTCAGTCACAAAAGAAGGAACATGGTATGTACTCACTGATAAGCGGATATTAGCCCAAAAGTTCAGAATGTCCAAGTTTCACTTAACAGTAACCACTGGACTGAGAGTGAGGTACCAGATGGAGGGGTTGGAGAAAGGTCTGAAGGAGCGGAGGGAAGTGGTAGCCCCATGGAGGGAGCAGGAGCGTCAATGGGCCTGACCCTCCCCCTGGTCGTCCTAGAGTTCAGACCACCAACCAAAGAATACACATCAATTGACCCATGGTTTGGACTACATATGTGGTAGAGGATGACCTCGATGGCCATCAAGGAGAAAGGAGAGGACTTTGGGCCTGAGGGTGCTAGTGGCCCCAGTAAAGGGGAATGTCAAGGTGGGAATATGGGAATGGGTGGGCAGGTAGGTGGGAGGAGGAATTCCCTCACAGAGGCGGGGAGGGGAAGGGGATAGGGGGTTTCTAAAGAGGAGACCCAGAAAAGGGGAAACATTGGAAATGTAAATAAAGTATCAAAAATAAAAAAAATAAAAAAAAAATCAAGGTTAAATTGCTCATCCGTGCTCCTGTCAACCAGAACACAGTGAGCCTTTACCTAGAATAGGCAAATACTGGAAATGGGATATATTAGAGTTACCTAGTAGAGGAGCATAATTCACACTGATAATCAGACATAAAGTAAGTTTTTTTAAAAAATGAAAAAAGGGAAAAAAGGAAAAGACAGATTTCCAACACTCTTTCCCCCCAGTACATTGTTTAATGTGGCAAAGCCATGGGTGTTACACTTCTAGTCTCTAAGCTTCATTAGAATCTGAAAGATGTAAGAACTTCAGTTCATTTAACATATAAGAAATCAGAAGCAGAACTATTT
Source organism: Uromys caudimaculatus (assembly GCA_028551405.1). Classification (NCBI taxonomy): domain Eukaryota; kingdom Metazoa; phylum Chordata; class Mammalia; order Rodentia; family Muridae; genus Uromys; species Uromys caudimaculatus. The sequence continues at coordinate 117,572,525 of CM052700.1, read as the reverse complement.
AAAACATTTGTGATCCAAGTTATCTCAAATAGTTCTTATATTTTATTTCACTGGTGAATATTTATCTTTGGAATACATTCTAGCTATGTGTACCAGACTAACCTTGATCTACCAATCCTCCTGCCTCAGCCTTCTGAGTGGTGGATTTACAAGCATTCACCCTCAGCCAAGCATTATGAACATTATTTTAATGAAAAAGAACATTCTCCAAAAAGTGAGAATTGTGTCATTTTCATTTTAAAAATTAATATTTTAATTGGAACATAACAGTTACACACATTTATGGGGTAGATGCATATATTACACAATTTTAATTACCTTATAAATCATTTATTCAAGTCAAGTATCTCTTAAAAAACATTTATTATATTTTTTGGAAAAGATATTTCTACCAATTCTTTGTTTTTCAGAAATAGTTTCACACATACCAGGCTGGCCATGAGCTGGCTGTGACTCTCACTATGTAGCATTATGTGTGTTAATAACACTAGTCTCTTTTGAAGAACCATTAAACACTAGAAAGCTACCAAGATGTTTGGAATAAATGAACATTTTATAAAATTCTTTTTTTAAAAAAAATTGAATTCGGTCATTGACAAAATATTCTCTACTGGTGCCTTGAAATGGTTGGCACATTTGGGGCACTTTCGATAAATCCTCACTAAACATCATATCTGAATAACCTTTCTTGGTCTAGAAAATGATCCTTAAGTAAAAATGATGTTCCCTAAGAAGGTAGCTGGTTTCACCTTCAACAGTAACACAAACGGCCTTTCCTCAAGGTCACTATCATACTGCAATACATAGCAATAGAGCATTTTTCATATCTCTCATGCTCTCACATGGAGTGTTAATAAACAATCCATTCAAGGATTAATTTTTATAGAACTTAAAACTTAATTGGACAAGATAAGTGGTTGTTACTCTTCCTCTAAGGTCACTGTTAAATGAAGGTAAAATTTGCTTTTATATAGTGGGTATGCTTTAGGGCAAAAATACAGATTGTTGCTGTCCTGATCTGGATGTGGGCTAAGGCACAAAGAGTATTGCCCATCATCACAGATTCTGTGCCATGAGCACAAATATGAGCTGAGCATAAAAGGCAAAGAGAAGTTTGTATGGTGATGGATGATACAGATGGTCAACCAACAGGTCAAACGACCTAGGAAGCAAACCTCTGGGGACGTATGTGAGGGAGTTTCTAAATTGAGATAGGAAGATCCAGTCTGAATGTGAGTGTGGCACTGTTCCTTGGTTTGGGGTCCCTGACTAAAAAAATGAAAGGAAATTTTACACTACTGTTTACCTTTTGCTTCCTGAACTGCGGATGTGAGGAGCAGAGTGTACCACTTCTGTACCTGCTACAGTGCTTCCTTGTCAAGATGGACATGTTCTCAAAATGTGTATTAAATTAAACATTTCCTCCTTTACATTGCTTTACATTTCCTTTACATGGAAACAAAAGGAACTAACAGATAAAATTATAAGATAGCTCAAAACACTTAAAAGGGTTAAAAGGGCCTTAAAAGACATCCAAGACTCCACGGACCATGAGTAATTTATAATAATAGATACTGGGGATGAGTGATAAAAAGTCCTGTTCAATAATTTGCTAATTTGAAAGTAAAGTTCTGTCCTGAAATCTAGAAGGAATCAGAACTTGCATTTGTTCAACTGTGTTTTAGCTCAGACTTTTAGAGTCAGTGCTACTGTCTGGTTTTAATGTCTTTCTCCTACGAATTTAATTTTGTTTCCAATATTCACTCAATATACAATTATTGCTACATAACACAACCACTTGCACATGTGTGCACATGTATACACACCAATAGCTATTGACATTTATGAGACTTGCCTGTGTCAATCATCTCTGTCCCCCATGCAATGAAACACGTGACTATCTGAAGTCCCACTGCTTCCCTTCTTGGTTATTTTATTTTGTCTGATATTGCTTCATACTATGGTATCAGACTCCATGTATCAGACTGTTCTTATCAACACAGAATCCTTCTCTGCCATCTTCTACATTAAATAAATAAATAAATAAATAAATAAATAAATAAATAAATAAATAAATCAGAGTATTGTATGCTACTCAGTGGCAGAGTGTTTGACTGGTACATGTGAGTTCCTGGGTTTTATCCCTAGTTCCACACAAAATGAAAAGAAAAATAATTAAGTATATAATACAATAAAGACAATAAAAGAAGAAGGGAAAGAGAGTGTGATGGTTTGTATATGTTTGGCCCAGGAAATGGCACTGTTGGGAGGTGTGGCCTTGTTAGAGTAGGTGTGGCCTTGTGGGTTTGGACTTTAATATTCTTGTCCTTGCTGCCTGGGAGCTAGTATTCTGCTAGTAGCCTTCAGATGAAGATGTAGAACTCTCACCTCCTCCTGTACCATGCCTGCCTGGGTGCTGTCTTGATGATAATGGACTGAACCTCTGAACCTGTAAGCCAACCCCAATTAATGTCCTTTATAAGATTTGCCTTGGTCATGGTGTCTGTTCACAGCAATAAAACCCTAACTAAGACATAGAGAGAAGAAAACATACAGAAGGCAAGGAAAATTTTATATTATTATTTTCTGCCATTTTATATGCAATGACAGTTTCTTATTCTGGAACAGATGGAGTTTAATCTGAAGTGTCTCTCTTATCATCCTATGGAAGACCAAGTCAAAGCATTGTATCCTCACTCTGCCTGAGCTCCCAGAGCCACACAAGAATGTGACAAGTCTTAGAATGACCTGTTTACAACTACGCTTTCTTGTAGGATTCTCGATTGCCCACTGGTGACATCTTACACTGTCCTTCATGGTTTGGGCTTCTCCCAAGCTCACATTCAAGGAGCCTCAAGATTCTGGATTCTTTTCTTTCTCTATCTTGTATCTAGGTAACTTTTGACACTGCTATATTGATGAGCCCTCGTGTGATAGTTTGAATATGCTTGGTCCAGAAAGTGGCACTATTAGGAGGTTGGAGTGGATATAACCTTGTTCAAGGAAGTGTGTCACTGTGGGCGTGGCCTTTGAGACCCTCTTTCTAGCCCAGTGGGAGACAGTCTACTCTTATTGGCCTTTGGAATAAGATGTAGAACTCTGAGCTCCTCCAGTATCAAGTGTGACTGGACACGGCCATGGTCCCCCTTTGATGATAATGGATTGAACCTCTGAACCTGGAACCCATCCCCAATTAAATGTTATCCTTTATAAGATTTGCCTTGGTCATGGTGTCTCTTCTCAGCAATGGAAACCCTAACTAAGAAGCCACTCTTTTTACATTTTTACCCCAGCATTTTCTCTGACCACTATTCATATATTTTCAATAGCCTTTTTGACAATGCTATTTTTTTGAATCAGGATTAGTTAGAATTTTCAATATACAATTTCCAAAATGTAAATTTTTATTTCTTCTCTCCAATATCTCTTCTCCACCTCTGCATCACAGGAAATGATGCTGTCTTTCACAGGCTTGCTTCAACTAAGCACTAAAAACTTCCCCCAGAGGCCCAGGTCTTCCATGGTTTTAAGAATGTTTGAGTATTCAGACACTCCCTGTCTCACACTGATTGTGAGCTTTACTGTAAGCTATTGCATGTATCCACACTGTCTTTTTAAAGCTTGATACATCACATGTGGATAAGAAGATGCAGCATGGGTTGCTCCTCAGTTTCTTTAGCTTATAATTCAAGCAATTGGTAGTGCAGGTATTGGGTAGATGCTACAAAGGAGGTGCCTTGCAGAGTCCTGTTCTTTAAAATTAGCTTATTGGGTTCTCATATCTTTTAATCCATAAGAAGCAAAACAATACCATAAGGAGTTTGTAGTATTCCTAGCAATCTTTTTCATTTCCTATGTTCATAAGTGATACTATTATGAAATAATCTTCATTGCTATTGCTCAATGTTTCTACTTATCCCAGGCAAAGCACTCTCATAAAAAAAATGGCTTCACCCTCTATTAAGCACAGTGAAAGCACTGAGAAGTCATGTAGTCTTCTAGAACTAATAACAGATGCCATGTACACCTCTGTTCTCTCTTCTGCACGGCACTACTGTTGGTCTCTCAACAACTGGAAGGTCTCTTTTCATGATATCTCATGATTTCCCTTCCAAAGTGTTGTTCTACCATTGATGTCCCCACATTTTGTCTTAGAGACTTTAAGCTTCAGATGATATAAGTAACCTCATATATATATATATATATATATATATATATATATTTTTTTTTTTTTTTTTTTTTTTTTGGTTCAGATCAATCTTTAAAAAAAAAAATCTTTTCAGTGTGTTAAACTGCTGGCTTGTTTCTTTGTTCTTTCAGTACTCGTAGATGAAGGATAAATCTATTTCAAAGGACCGGTTGGTTTTCACATATTCCCACTGACACGGATAGGTATTAAGTTATGTGGATAATGGATGCAGAAAACCAGAGAAGGCAAGGCATCAGAAAGCCCCGTCTATTTCCCCATGGTTAACACATGGGCGCGAAGTACTTACTTTTCATGAAATGGCTTTTGCTGAGTCTGAACTGCTTGTTTAGCCTCTCCTTGCAAAGCTTGAGAGATTTTTATTACTGCTGCTCCTAAAAGAACAAACAACTTGAATTTTGGTGAGACATGAACACATTGGTAACATTTTTTTCCTCTCTGAACTGGCGATTTTCCTTCAAAATCCAGTTGTCATTGGAATGCTATCCTGTAGTATAAGAGATGTGTGACTTTTAAGACATCAGAATCAAATGTATCTTGGTTATTTTGTTTGCTTGTTCTTTGTTTTGTTTTGAAATGTGCTTTTCAAAGTACCTTACACAAAGTACCTTCAAAACAAACTTGTATTTCCTGATGATTCTTGAGAATTGTGCTGCAGTACTGTGTGAGAGCTTTGAATTACAACCATAAAAGAAAAACAAATTTTCCTAATGCTTGTAATGTGCCACGTGAGGAAACGCCCTTACCTTATCTCAATCTACTCACAAACAGGTCTCAGTTAAAACCAAGTCACCAGAACAACACAGAGGGCTTTCTTTCATCACTGGAGCAGTCTTCCCCAGTAGGAAGATCAGTGAGTTTGCCCTGGCGTGAACTTTTTATTGCACCATATATTCTGAACCTGGCAGCAGAAAGTACAGAAGGGTGTTTCAAGATAACTAACATGCATCTTGTGCCATGCTAAGGGGCTTTACAATGCTTCAGTGTATATATTTATATATGGTGGCAAACTAGGCAGATAGTTATCTGATCAAAAAAAAAAAAAGTGCTTCTAACTGATCTCCCCCTCCACCCCCTGAAATGCAGTCTGTAACCATGGTAGAATCCAGCAGCAAGGTCTCACATACTCATATCTATACAGGGGCCCCCAAAGCAAGGCTCCATCAGACTCCATATTGCTGGTTTATTTTGTGACATAGAGATCTCTGACTCTATGAAGGATACTCCTGGAATGGTGTTAAAAAGGCAGAGAATGTGCCAGGACCAAAGTGACTCTGAAAGTAATCAAAACAAAAGTAGAATGCCTTAAAACAAAACAAATTTCTCCTTTGTGTTAAATCAATCGATTTTGCTCTCAGTGTGGGTTATAGTTTTCTGAGTACACTGAAAACTAATTCTGGAAACCCACAAGCAAAGCATCCCGCTCCCCTTTGCTCCTTTTTAATTTTATGGAAGATATGCATAAACTGTTGAGAGTGACTGAGAAGAGAGCTGCGTGCAAAGCAAATCCCTGTCAAGTGCTCTGTGCACTGCTATTGCCCATGGCGATGGACAGTCCAGAGATAAAGGTAAGGGTAAGCCTAAAACCCATCAATCCCAGAAATCTCTTGGTCAGCAGTACCCAAGGGCAAAATAACACGCAGCTTCTATGGACAGAAAGTGAGACTCTTTTGCAAATTTAGGGTCCAATTCTCTTGGCCTCTCTCTAGTTAAAAACTAAACATTTTTTTCCCCAACATAGCTTCCAATTGCAAAGCCTGTTGAAAACTCATTATCTTCAAATAGGATTACACTCCGTTAATATGAGAACATGCATATTACAATATCTGGTAAAAATCAAGAGTTCCAATTTGCTCACTACATGTAAATCCAATTCAAAATATTTCCATAACATCTATCTGCTGGATGTTACCCTATTTGTGTGTCACTCTGGAATGGATTAACTCCATGACAGGCTAGGCTCAGTTTTCCTGCATTTGGTGTTTTTAAACAGTTTATATTTGTTATCATATCAAAGACAGGCTTGCAGTTTTCAAAAGGAAGAAGAGAACACAGCGCCCAAGGCTCTGCCAGCATTACATTTCTTATTCCATTTTATCTTTCTTGGTTTTGACTAATGTCAGTAACAGCTACTAGTAATAAACTGCTTGTTACAGCCTGCTGTTGCCTTGAAGCCTGGCTTTGATACATTGTCAGCCAATCGGAAGCATTTCCTGATTACATTTCCAAATTGCTTGTTTATTGATCTAGAGTTAATAAAGCAAAAGACAACTTTACGGCTTAAATTAAATGAAAGTTTCCTTTGATGTTCAAATTATCCAATCAACCAACGGGCAGCAAAATGTAAGCATTTGTAAGTTTTATCTGTAAAGGGGAGAAATGCAGGAGATAAATGGATGCTAGTACTGACACAGTAGCTAAGTGCTAATGAAAAATATGTGCAACTTAGCATACCGCGATTTCATTTAATTCCTAGGCAAAGGAAAGAATGTTTTGTTCTATCTATCCTATTCCTCGTGTGTGAGCAAGGAAAAAATTTCTAGGACGTTGTTGATTTGGATGATCTGATTTCTTAATAGCAGATTTATAAATCCAGGGAGATATCGATACTTCATTTGTCAAGATGGTTCTGCTATTAATAAATTAGGAGCATTTCTAATGTTATTTCATTTATTTTTGCATTTATTTAATATGTGTGTATATGTGTGTGAGGTGGGGAGGGAATGAGCAATGGAGGTGCACCTGCCATGGCTTTCCAGTTCAAGCAAGCAGACTTGTCGGAGCTGGTTCTCTCCTTCCTCCTCGTGGTCCCTATGATCCACCTCGGGTGACCAGGCTTGGGAGTATGCACGTTTACCCCCTGAGCCATCCACACAGCCTCGCATTTCTTAATTTTAAAAATAATTAGCATACATTATACTTAAAATGGGAAAGAAACATTGTTTTGGAATTAAATTTACCAAAAAGAGAGAGAGAGAGAGAGAGAGAGAGAGAGAGAGAGAGAGAGAGAGAGAGAGAGAAAGAAAGAAGGAAGGAAAGAAGGAAAGAAAAGCAAAGAAAAAGAAATACATTTTAGCTCTTTGTTGATAGCAAAATCTAAAATGTTATGCTGGGGCCAGGTTATCTTAGCAATCCCCATATATTATCTAGATGTCTGAATTTATATGTCAAATACTTGAACATGCACATACTAATTGTTCTATTTAGTCATTGTTGCTGTTGTTTGCCCCCTTTGTTTCTGCTATTGAACTAAAACTTTTCAAAGAGAATTCTTCAAATTGTATTATGGCTCTGTACTGGTTAAGAAAATGGGACCACAAACCACTCCTGGATCAGCGTCCTTCTTGGTCTAGCTACTTGATCATGTCCCCACTACAGTCCCCATTGGTCAGGGTTTACAGAGCTGCTTTCTGCAACCTTCCAGATACATCCCACCACAGGATGGCCATCCTTCCTTCAACCACCGGGTCTTCCTTTCAGTTTTGTTTTATGAATTTGCAATTGATGTATTGTTGCCCTTAGCACATCTCTTCGTCATTTCTCTCAGCATTCAGGAGACAGAGGCAGAATGATCCAGAACTTGAGACCAACATGGGCTCCATGCAGAACTTACATCTGTGCTGAGCATCCTGAGTGGCACAAGCCAAACACCAAACCAGATATGTGTTTAAGGGAGCAAATAAACACTAAATGAGATGCCAGATAAATTGGTTGTCTAGTAATCAAAGTTATTCTTTATTCTTTTGGGCATGTTTCTGGAATATCTACAATCGTTCGCTAGTTTGTCGCTGTATTTTTTTCAAACAAACATTTTTTTTATTATTTCTTGACATTGTAATATAATGACATCATTTGTCTGTTCCCTTTTCTTCTTCCCTCTAAATCTTTTCATTTGCCCCATCCTTCATTTTCAAAATTATGGCCTCTTTTCTCATTAAGTGCTGATACACAATTAAATGTGTGTGTATATATTTTTTCTTTCATTGAATAGTTTCTTTATTTACATTTCAAATGTTATCCCTTTTCCAGGTCGCCCCTCCAGAAACCCCACCCCATCTCCCCTCCCCCTGCCTCTGTGAGGGTGCTTCCCCACACACCCACACACTCCTGCCTTCCGCCCTGGCATTCCCCTACTCTGGGGCATTGAACCCCCACAGGACCAACAGCCTCTCCTCCCACTGATTTCCAACAAGGCCATCCTCTGCCACATATGCAGCCAGAGCCAGGGCTCTCTCCATGTGTACTCTTTGGTTGGTGGTCCAGTCCCTGGGTGTTCCTGGGGGTGTTGCGGGTTGACACCGTTGCTTCCCCCACGGGGTTGCAAATCTCCTCAGCTCCTTCAGTCCCTTCTCCAACTCCTCCATCGGGGACCCTGTGCTCAGTCCAACGGTTGGCTGCGAGCATCTGACTCTGTATTTGTCAGGCTCTGGCAGAGCCTCTCAGGAGACAGCCATAACAGGCTCCTGTCACTTCCCTTCCCGGGATGGTCGCTATTTTCTTACAGCTCTACAGTGTTTCTGGAACATCTACGATCCGATCGTTCATTAGTCTGTCGCTATTTTCTTGCACCTTTACAGTGTTTATGGCACATTTAAGCATCACAGGAGATGAAACGATGAAGTTGACAGTGGCTTTGTTCTAAGAGTTCATGCTATTAATCTGCATTTCCCTTTGTCAAAGTTATCCACTCTTTGATCAAAGCATGAATGGGCACTTAAAAGTGGGGCGCGCTTACACTTCAGTAATTGCGTGTCTATTCCCACACACTAGATTTTAGGCCCAGTTCAGGAATTATTCATTTCTCTCTGCTACTCACTCACCACCTCCTCACCCCCAGATGACTTTCCTCAAGCCCTGTGAACTTAGTTCTGAATATACTTGACTACACTGAATCAGATCCACTTTCTCTGTCACCACTTGGTCTAATCAACATCCATCATTTGGGGCTTTATCATTCTTGCAATCTTTTTTGTCCCCTGGACCGCTATAAGAGACTGATAGTTTTAAGACTTTACGTTCATTGATGTTGTTCTATTAACTGGTATACTGTTGAAATAGCCAACCACCTTAATTGTCTTCTTTTCCTTTGCTGCCAGCCACAAACCTTCTCCCAACCCCAAAACCTTGACTATGACTTTTCTTCATGTCTGAAATGCTTCAACACTTCATTTCTGAATGGGTATTTGCATTCAAATCAGAGAAACTGATAGGTACAGAGAGTAGGAGAAATAGTCCTCTCCGGGACATCAGATGCTCAGCACAGAAAACATGCATACAAGTAACATTATGGAGATGGAACAGGTTGTATTCAAGAATGTATGTATGTATTTATGCATGTATTAAATTAATGTACCAACAATTAATGGAAAAAGAGCCATGAGTTTGAAAAAGCAAAAGGAGGGATATGTGGAAATGATTGGAGAAGGAAAGAGGAAGGAGAAATGATGTAACTGTATTGCAATGTTGCAAAGAAAAACCCATCTCCATCATCCGCTTCTGATTAGCTGCCATAGGTGTCACAGACCTCAGCTTCTATGTGCCTGTATCCCTGTATCCTACATCAGTTTCAAGGGCCTACCTCATTCAAGGTGGAGAAGCTGCCTTGGTTGCCACATTCTTCTACTTTGATTTGAGAGTGGATATTATGATGGCTTTGTCTGACTATCTTGAGTTTTTATTGGTTTTGCATGAGTATTAGGGTTTTGTTTTTTCCATCTTCATAAAGAAAGTCACTGTATTTTGATGAGAAATGAACAGAATATGTAAACTACTTCTGGTGGTTATGGACATTGTAGAACTATGAGTCCTCCAATTCATGAATATGGGCTATCTTTCCATTTTCCAGTGCCCCTTCCATATTTTTCCTTGATATATTTTTGATGACTGTCACTGTAAAAAATTCAATTTGGGTGATAAATTTATTTCTATTTTCCTTTATTATAGCTAATAAGAATGAGCTTGACATCTTGTTTATTTGTGATCCTGGTATGGATTTATTACTGTATCCTTTCTGTCTCTCCTTAGGGCTTCAGTATACTCTGTGAGAGCAACTTCCCTGTCTCTTCTTTACTGCTGTTCTTTATTGTGTTTGAGACAGGGTCTGAAACTCATCCTGTGAATATCAAATATCACCTTCAACTTGAAATCTTGCTGCCTCTACTAAAAGTGAAAACATCTTTGAAATCCTGTTTAAAAAAAAAAAATATCAGGAAACATGAAGTAATGAGTCCCAGCTTCTAAGCTTGCTCCTCTGTGTTCAGCTTCTTTGTGTCTTTCAACCGCCCCTATTGTTTTTGGAATCAGTGCAATGTCTGTTCACACATAACTTTCACACAGCTTCCTGCTGAGTAAGTGGATGGATGGATGGAAGAGTTTGTCTGTATAGTAACAGGAGGAAAAATACATCTGGATGTTAGTCACAGATTATTTCAGATACCAAAGTATTATTTTTGAATAGTATAGTCGAGTCTTTAGATTAATTCATTTAGTTCAGCAACAGTGGTTCTAGTCAGTTGACCTAGTATACGCATAGCAGAGCTTTTTCATTGAGTGCAAAGAGTTCATTTATTATTTTTAATTGTGATTAGAATTGTCACAGCTGCTATGTGAGTAGATACACACAAATGTCTGTAAACAGTATAGGTATGGGACTTTGAAACTTATTTACTAACAGTGAAAGTATCTCTGAAGACCCTGATAATACTTTCAAAAACCAAAATATCAGTAACGAGAAATCAATGGGTTATATCATATTTAATATACTTTTCTTCTGAGGATTTTGAACCCTATTAAAACATTTTCTAATAGGAAAATCATTCCGGTTATTAGATGGTCTATGATTTTAATTCCTTTCTCTGTTTATATAATGAATCAGAAAAACTGATATTTGGTTTAGTAAAAATCAGGCAGACCCAAAGTAAATGTCACATTCTTCAGTCTGTAGAGTTAATATAATAACAACAATAATTATAATTACTGCTATGAGAGATAATGGCTTCAGAGCACTCAGTATATGTCAGGGACTCTTCAAATTGTTTTACCTCTTTTGATTATTTCAAGCCAAAAACAACCACATGAGGTAAGTAATATTATTATCAGCAGCCAGGGGTACCAAATTAAAGAGAAATTAAATAACTTCTCTAGATAGCCTGTAAAAGTAGAATTACTATCAAGGCATCCTCTCTTCAGAATCCACATTGGGTCTTCATAGTACTGCACATTCTGCACATTGTACACTGTTCTTTGGAATAGCCTCATATGCATCTCCTTCTTATCAAAGCATTCAGTAAAGAGAGAAAAGGAGGAGGATTTTTGGTTATAAGCTAGGCACTTTAGAATTCTGCTACAGAGTTCAAGGCTCATGACAGTATATAAATATATGAGAAAACTTCCATAGAAAGTTTCCAAGAGTCCTGTTGTGCATCTATCTGTGGTAAGACTTGTTCACACCAGAATGGGAAGAAGCATTTACCAAACAAACTGTGATTGTAGCTGAGGGTGGGGTTGGAGGACAGGGAAGATAGGGGGCAGAGCTCAGGAGAGGAAATGGGTTAGTCTGGTTATTGTGCTGAGAGGAGGAAGATCATTTCAAGAAGGGCAGGCATCTGGGTGAAATCAACTTGTAAAAACTGTAGCTGGATCAAAGAAGAAAAGAACTGGCTAGCAGGGCTCTGTGGAGCCCACTGCTGCTTGTGGCCACAGGCAAGAGCATGCGGACTCACACTTACCTCTTGTATACTGTAGGGCACCTGAAAGTTGGTATGGCCTCTCTTACTAGGCAGCATGTCAAAGCACATCTTCAACGTCTTAAGATGCGTTGTACATCAGAGCCACACTCCACAAAAAAAAAAAAAAAAAAAAAAAAAAAAAAAAAAAAAAAAAAGAGATGTAGCTGAAGCAATTCTTGCATTTTATTCTCTAATGCATCTTTCAGGGTACATATTGGTAAGCTACTGCTCACATAGAAAATGTCCTATTTTTATCATTTATTACACTTTTGATTTTAAGAATTCACCCTTCTTCCTATACTTTGGATCCCTTTGCTATCTTTCACAGATTGACACAGAGAAAAACTTGGCATTGCTAAAACGATTACAAATATTTCAACCTCTGTAGAATTCCTCTACATTCAGATGTGACTGTGAGATCTACCCACTTACCAGAAAGGACATATTTAATCCCCAGGATAATGTGAGCTCGAGGAAGAGAAGATCAAAGAGGGAACTTAACAGGTGACATTGGCAGAAAACTTTTGAGTTTACATGTCGGTTCAAAATGAAGAAATCTGTGTAAAGAAATAAAAGAGCAATTCTTTAATGATTAATAATGAGTATCGATTGACAGAATCTGGGAAAACCTAGAACACAAGCCTTTGGACAGATCTCAGAAGGTTCATCTCGGTTGGGTTAACTGAGATGGAAAGACCCAATACAAAGTGGGCATTAGCATCCTTTGGGCTTTGGCCTGTATACATAAGAAGAAAGCCAGCTCAGCATTGCTGCTGCTTGAAGATAGAGAGTAAGATGCTATGTGATAGCTCCCACAAGCTCCTGTTATCCCTGCCATGATGGGCTGTACCAGGAGCCAAGACAAATTCTTTTTCTCCCTTTATTTTGTAAGGGCATTTTCTCATGGCAAAAGATGGTAACTAATGTACCCTCTTACTCCTTGTTCCATGTTTTTCTACCCCTCTAAGTTGTGACAATAATTTGAGCTAATCAGACAGCTAAAGGGTCTGCGTGGTCAGTTGGCATTCTGTTATCATGTTTAATTCATGATATATTCAATAAATTAAATGTAGCTTTAAAAAAACTAAAAAGTTTTTTAAGCTTTTAAAATGGCAAGATGCCTGTTTATTGTAAAGCAATTAATTTACAGACTTCTCTGGTTCCTAAAGGAGTACTGTGAGTTTTGAAGGGATAAAGGTAACGTGAAAAATAGGCCCTTTGAACTTAGAAGTGATATTCATAAAAGTAAAGAATTATGCAAATTTTATATATGTTTATATTAAAGGATGACTTACTAGCAGTGACTGACATACATGAGTATATGAAAGGACTGTGAAATTAGCCAAAACTTTCCTCTGACTCACCTCTTCCTTGGTGGAGTGGGAGCCACCTAACACTGTCACTTTCCCTCCTGCATGTCCCCATCATACCCTCCCACTCCCAGTGGGAAGCTTCTAACATCACCAGCAAGTAACCAGGCCTGAATTTTATGTAAATATAAATCAATCAATATGTACTTTTTATGGCTTAAGCATTCACTCAGTGTATCTCTGAGGTTCAACCATGATATACACATAAGCAGCTAATTTCTATTTCTTTATGGTATGTAATTGTAGGATTATAAAATGTAGTTACTCAATCTCTTAGGACAGATAATCACAGCAGCAGTGATGAAAAAGCTATGGAACACTCTTGACTAATCTTTTCTTTTTGATTTTGAGATAAAATGAATATTGTTTCATCCCTACCATTAAAACAGATCAAAGAGCTAGGAATAGTGGTGCAAATTTTTATTCCCAGCACTCAGGAAGCAGAGACAGGTTAATCTCTGTGAGCTTGACATTAGCCTGATCTACATAGTGAGTTCTGGTCAGCCAGAGAGTTCCAGTGAGGCATATTCTCTATAAACAAACAAACAAACAAACAAACAAGTAAACAGGCATTAATGTTTGTGGTGATCAGAAGTATTGTTTCAATTCTTAAATATCAAAAATTAAATAAGAATAGAATCTGTAATTGGTGGATAATGGGGGAATACAGCTGGATTCAGTGCTAGCACTCTGTTAAAGATAGGATGCTGAGAAATACAATGACATGAATAAAAGTCACTAAAAGTGGTAAGATATCAAACAAAAATGTACCCAACATAAAAAGATGTAAAAAAAATTGCTCATAGCTAGTTGACCGATTATAGTTCCAAAATTAAAAACTAAAACAACAACCTATAAAATCCTGTCCATCTCATTTATTTGGTGGCACAGGTAAGGACCCAGCTATCCTAAGAGTAACCAGCATTCTTAGTCTCTCTCATGCCTGGCATTTATAGACAAGTTCACCTTTAAAAATTTCCCAACATCATGTAGCTAGTAAGTGGCGGACTTGCGGCGCTAACTTCTGTGTGTCCCTATCACATCCTGATTACACCTCATCAGGAAAAGCTACACTCAACATGATTACTTCTGACCAGGGGTGTTTAATTTTTAATATTTTTAAAGCTGTGTCTCGTACTTTGGAGGTTTCTTCTAATTAGAAATAATTACCTGCATGTGCATCTGCTCTACCCTTGTCAGTGGGTTTTAAACTTTCCTCTCTTATACTTGTCAGTCACGTTAGCAAAGAGCCTGCACCTTGTGAGGGGAGGGCCTCCTGCTGCACCAATGATGACATTTACGAGTGACAAACTTGTAAATACATACTCTGCTCTTACAGTCTTCACTCATGGGAAATTCAGCAAAATGAAAACAAATTTTTTTTTTCTTAATCTTATACTGTAATTTTAAATTTCTCAAAGCTTTTAAAAGGGCAGTGTATCTGATTACTTTATAATGATCAAGCTAAAATAGGCATGCCTATAATACCAGGATGAGTGAGAGAGACCCAGATAGGAAGATGAGGAGTTCGAGGACAACTTGGAATAAATTATGAAGATTGTGGCCAATTTGGGCTACATGAAATTCTGTCTCTAAACAGACAAAGACTGAGAAGATAGTGTTGTGGGTAAAATGGTCACTGTTGTGTATGCGTGAAGACATCACTTGTATCCCCAAACCTATGCAAAGAACAATTGTAAGATGATGCCAATAAACCTAGTGCTGAAGCAGAAACAAGAGGACATCAGAATTTGCTGGAGAGACAGCTTAGCAGCAACAGTAACCCTGAGTTTGTTAAGAGAGGCACTGAAAAACACTGGGAAGAATGAGAGAGTAAGAAACTCCATCTGAGCCTCTGGATTCTTCAAGTGCACACACAGGAGCACAGACACACAAAATCAAGACCAGCCTCAGTTAAATAGTGAGTTCAAGGTCAGTATGGGCTACAAAAAGACTTTCACCCACAAAATAAATAAAATTAAATTAAAACCAGAAAAATAAATAATGAAAAATAAAGTAAAATAAGCTAGTATCATCTAAAGGAATCACATTTACAACATTTAAAGCATTTCTAGAAGAACGAAATCTGAGAAAACTCCACTCTAGACATTTTCCTCTCACTATCATTAGGAAGTCATTTCACCAACTCTTAAAAATCACATAACCAACAAATGGTGCTGGTTCAACTGTTGGTGAACATGTAGAAGAATGCAAATTGATCCATTCCTATCTCCCTGTACAAAGCTAAAGTCCAAGTGGATCAAGAACCTCCACATAAAACCAGATACACTGAATCTAATAGAAGAGAAAGTGGGAAAAAGTCTCAAACACATGGGCACAGGGGAAAAGTTCCTGAACAGAACACCAATGGCTTATGCTCTAAGATCAAGAATTGATAAATGGGACCACATAAAATTGCAAAGCTTCTGTAAGGCAAAGGACACTGTCAATAGGACAAAACAGCAACCAACAGATTAGGAAAAGATCTTTACTAATCTCACATCTGATAGAGGGCTAATATCTAATATATATAAAAAACTCAAGAAGTTAGACTCCAGAGAACCAAATAACCCTATCCAAAAAATGGGGAACAGAGCTAAACAGAGAATTCTCAACTGAGAAAACTCAAAGGGCTGAGAAGTACCTAAAGAAGTGTTCAACATCCTTAATCATCCCGGAAATGCAAATCAAAACAATCCTGAGATTCCACCTCACACCAGTCAGAATGGCTAAGATCTACTCAGGTGGCATCAGATGCTGGTGAGGATGTGGAGAAAGAGGAACACTCTTCCATTGCCTGTGGGATTGCAAGCTGGTACAACCACTCTGGAAATCAGTTTGGTGAATCCTCAGAAAATTGGATATAGTATTATCTGAGACTCAGCTATACCACTCCTGGGCATATACCCAGAAGATGCTCCAACATGTTATAAGGACACATGCTCCACTATGTTCATAGAAGCCATATTTATAATAGCCAGAAGTTGGAAACAACCCAGATGTCCCTCAACAGAGGAATGGATACAGAAAATGTGGTACATTTACACAATGGAATACTACTCAGCTATTAAAAACAATGACTTCATGAAATTCGCAGGCCAATGGATGGAACTTGAAAATATCAGTCTCAGTAAGGTAACTCAGTCACAAAAGAACAAACACAGTATGTACTCACTGATAAGTGGATATTAGCCCAAAAGTTCAGAATACCCAAGACTCAATTCACAGACCATATGAAGCCTAAGAAGAAGGAACACCAAAAAGTGGATGCTTCAGTGTTTCTTAGAAGGGGAACAAAATACTCACAGGAGGAAATACTGAGACAAAGAGTGAAGCAGAGACTCAAGAAAAGATCATCCAGAGACTGCCCCACCTGGGGATACATCCCATATATAGCCACCAAACCCGGACATTCTTGTGGATGCTGGGAAATGCTTGCTGATGGAAGCATGATAAGCTGTCTTCAGAGAGGCTCAGGCACAGCCTGACAAATACAGAGGCGGATGCTCATAGCCAACCATTGGACTGAGCATGGGGTGCCGGATGGAGGAGTTGGAGAAGGGACTGAAGGAGTTGAGAGGTTTTGCTGCTCCATAGAGAGAGCAACAGTGTCAACTGGCCAGAACCCTGGAGACTGGACCACCAACCAAAGAATACATATGGAGGGACCCATGGTGCAGGCCAAAAATGTGGTAGAGGAGATCCTTGTTGGACATCAGTGAGAGGAGAGAACCTTGGGCCTGAGGGTATTCGATGCCCCAGTGTAGGGGAATGCTAGGGAGGGAGGACGGGAGTGGGTGGGTGGGTGGGGGAGCACCCTCATAGAGACAGGGGGAGAGGGGCTGGGTGTCCAAAGGGGAGAACATTTGAAATGTAAATAAAGTAAATATCCAAAAATAAAAAAGAGTAAAAAAAAAAATCACATAAATAAAATATCCAAAAAAAAAAAAAAAGAAAGAAAAAAGAAAAAAATGAAAATAAAAAGAAAAAAGAAATCACATAAATGCATAGCATTAACAAATAGTAGTGGTTCGGTATATTTTACTCTGCCCAAACAAGAAAATTCACCCCTACAGAAAATTAATAGGATTGAATATAAGGTGGATCTTCTAAGCAGAGTACTTGGTGATAGAAGGAAAAGCAAATTAAACACCATGTGAGAGAGGGAGCAGCAGCCAAGTCAGAGCTAAGCTACCTGGGAGTAACCAAGCTTGGGCTCCTTCTAGTCCAAGCGTTCGTGCTCAGTGAGAACAGTGACAAAGGACTTGGACTCATTATGTCTATCAGTGCTGAGATGTCTTCTGAGGGGCAGCACACACCACTTACCCTGCATCTGCTACTGCTGCTGTCACATCAGGATTGGTCTCTTGCTGGTCATACCTAGCAGAGAAAGGTGTTCTCTACTCAACATGTCTGTGCAAAAATCTTTTGCTGCTCTGGCTTTCTGGCAGGATTGCTTGCCTGACAGAATACATTTGCAAATAGTTTTGTTTATTTTTGCTAGCTATGAAAAAAATCACACTCTATTCAGCCTGAAGTTAGAAACTTGGAACTGTGCCCATAGCAGCAAAGACATGTTGCTCTATTGAGTTCTGTTGGTCTGTCATCTCTTCATATGTGCAGTGGTTCATTGTACTCTTTGTCTGACAAGCTGAGCTGTTTTTTCCCCTTCTGTATGGCTAAATTTGTTATCCTTCTTCCTTATCAGTGAATATTTTAATTTGCCATGTTACTGCTTCCTTATTTACGCTTAAAACAATTTCTTATTTCATACATTTTAATCTTGATAGAGTGGGAAAAAATCATCTACTCATTAAAATTAAACAGCCTTTTTATTTAAAAGGACACAGTAAATTTCAATAGGCTGGATATTGGTAAATAGAGTGGTTTTACATATTTAAAGTTCACTTGTGAGTTCTGATTGGTATAAAAAGAAGAGTGCCTTGTTGGAGAGGAGTTTTAGTACAGCAATAGGATCACTCTGTCAAGGCATCACATCCAAAGACCTGCCTCTGTGTGATCCAGCTGAAATGCAGACACAGCCCACCTTTAATCCGTCTAGCTGGAATATAGACGTGCCTTTAGGACACACCTTTATTTTCTCCAACTAGAATACAGACGTGTTTTATGCACAAATCTTTAATCCCCCCAAAATATTTTTAACTGAGGGACAAAATAATGAATCAGGAAAGATTCAACAGAATGAATCCGAAATAGTATATGTTGAACTCTCAGGTGAACAGACAGGAAAGAGGCTATTTTAGAGGGGCAGAATAAGTCAGGGGAATGCAGGTCAGGCAATGCAGTGGAGTACAGTTGAGTTCTGGCAATGCAGTGGAGTTCAACTGAGTTATGTTGAGTTTAGTTTGCAGTTCAGTTGAATGCAGTTGAGTTCAGTTGAGTTCTTCTAGTTCTGTTTAGCTCATAGAATCAGTGTGCACAGTGCAGTTCAGTTTGTGGCACTGAGAGGCAGCCTTTCCAAGCAGAACAATTCAGTGAGAAGCCAAGTGTGTCCAGTTTGAATCAGTCAGGTAGGAGAGGAGTTTTGAGCCAGAACAGCTGAGTAGAAGCAACTAGCCAGAGTTCTGGTTAGAACTAGAAAAAGTGAGCTTATTCAGCAGTAAACTTCTGAGAGTATGTGGGGCAGTGGTCTGTAACAGGCAATCTGATATCTGGTTGAGCAAAGGCTGAAAATTCTGGGAGACCCCGTGAAATATTCATGAGGGACCAAATTATATTTTTAGCCAACACTCCCGGACGACTCCTGTAAAATCAGTCACAGCCTTCACAACCTCTGTATAGAGAGAGGCCTGGCGTGTGAGACTTGAAAAGCAGCCCTGACCCCTCCCATAGGCAAATGTGGCACTAGAGGGCTCCTAGCCTAAAGAAAGCACCGGTTGCCAATCCCCCTGACTCCTCCCAACCAGTATATCAGATTGTCCCACCTGTGTAGCTCTCTCTCTGTGCGGCTATGCTCTCTCTCTCTCTCTCTCTCTCTCTCTCTCTCTCTCTCTCTGCAGCTCTGACTGCCTGCTCTCTCTCTTTGCACAGCTCTGCCCACCTGCTCTCTGCACAGCTCTCTGCCTGCGCCCGGCTCTCTGCCTGCCTGCTCTCTGTGCTGCTCTCTACGCTGCTCTCCGCCCACCCCTGCCTGCCAGCCTGCTCTGTCCCCGCTTCCACCTGTCCAGAAGGAATAAAGCTGCAAAACTACTTTGGCGTCAGAGAACTTTGTCTAAGGGGCTGTAACACTTGGGCCCGTGAGGAGATCTGCTCTCCGGGCCCCATGCATGTGTCAACAGCAGCTGGGGGTCTCCCGGAACCACCAGAAGTCTCCCGCACTCCGTAGGCTAGCCAGCCTCTCACAAGTCTAGCCCTGGGCTGACTCAGCAGGGTGGTGAGCACTGAGCAGGCTGGTCCGACAAGACTACAATCACATCTGGTGAATAAAAGTTATTTTTATATGTTACAAACATAAAGGTATATAATACATTTATATTTATTTGTCCATTTGTTCTACATATATAGGTTTTGGTTTCAAAAAGCAAAATAATTTAGAGAATGACTACTGCGTGTGAATCATATGACTTGAGGTTCATTCAGCCTTTCTATTCTAAAATTCTTTTAACTAGTACTTTTGGTAATATTAACTATAATTTTAGTAGTCTAAAACTAGGCTACTTAGAAGTGAGTTGTGTTTCTATATCTGATTGCCTATCTAAATTTGAGTCAGTTAGTTAATTTTGCGGGGTTAACCATTCTTATGTGTCTGCTCTGAGGATTCATTTAGCTCAACACATATACTACACTAAGACCATTTATGTTAAGTAGTGGCAGAGTGTTTATTATGTTGCAGTCATCATTATTGCTATCAGCAGCAGCAGCAGCACGCAAGATGCAATAGAAAAATGAGTCTAGTTATGTGAACAATAAACAGACAAGAAATCCAAAAAAAGATCTATAAAAGTGTTAATCTCCATCAGTAATCATCAGCAGACACACAGTTAGATAATAATACCATATATCACATGTCTAGTTGGCGAAAATTTAAGTCTGTCATTACTAGTATTGTTTCATTGAGTTCTACTATTGTGACAAAATATCTGATTTAGAAAACTTAGTATGAGCAATAGTTTATTTTGACTCATGGTTCCATAAATCTCAGGTTACATTCACTTGGCTTTGTTGCTTTGAGGATCATGGTAAGGCAGCACACCTGGAAAAGACTGAAAATGTCAATTGTGAAGAAAGAGGAAATGCATTTCCATCATAAATTAACAAAAGACACAAATATATTCTACTCTATGAGCTCTTTAAGGTCAAACCATACTTTCTAGACTGGATACATTAGTGCGTAGCTCTAATCCCAACATTTGAAAGAGAGACAAAAAGAGTGTAAGGTTGAAGCCAACCTGTAAATTCAGGCAAGCTGGAACTAGGCAGTGAAAGCCCTGTTTCAGAAACCAAACCAAACCAAGTGAAATGTCAACAAAGCATGCTATGCTTTGTTCTTCATTATTTCTTTCAGCTCTCAGTTCTGTGTTTAATATATAAAAAGTATTGAAAACCAACACCAAAATGTCCTAAAATATAGTTTTTATATGCTATAAACATTCAATTTTATAAATAATACAGTAAATAAACTAGATCATTATAACATAAAGAATGACACATCATTCTATAAATGTGAACAAATCTTAAAATCAACAATACTCAACATTGATGGAGATACAAGAAAACAACTTAACTAAAAATCTTTATTAGTAATTTTAAATGCAAAGTGTTTGGCAAAAAAAAAATGGAAGTAGTCTATTTTTAAAAACTTATTCTAAACACTAATGCCAACAAGAAAACATATATATATGTTAATATTTTATATATTATATACGTGTATATAACTTAATATTTTATATAAAATAAATATATTAAATGTGCTTTCAACAGCATTATTTGTGGTATAAAGCAGAAACAGAAAATGTTTACTAATCACAAAATCACTAATTAACAATAATGTAGCTATCAGAATTCTATGTAGCTAGTAAGGCAGCAGTTATATACTGTCTGGATTGAACATCCAATTCTCAACTCTGTAACACTTGGATTATATAGCAATTATGAATGCACTGTGTGTTTTAGTCACTTTTCAATTGCTATGATAATATACCTTGACAAAGGTAACCATACAAGGATGTGTTTAATTTAGGCATACACTTCCAAAGGGCTAGAGTCTATGATACCTGAGCAAAGGCATGGAACAGCTGAGAACTTACATCTTAGTCTGCAAATAAAAAGCAGAGAGAGTGAAACACATACGGAAGTAATAATGTAAATCTTTTGAAACTTCAAAGACTACCTCCAATAAAACACCTCCTCCAACAAAGCTACACCTCCCAATCCTTCTCAAACAGTTCCACCAACTAGAAGCACATTTTCAAATATATGAGCCTATTGGGGGACCATTCTCATTCAAATTATCATATAGTACAGAAAATATGACATCATTCTAGATGGGAAAGATGAGCAACTAAAATTTTATTTGTTCCTGATACAGCACCATAAATTCCTGTATGTGTTTACAAGTGTTTTTGCCTAAAAATGAGTATTAGTTATAATTATTTTGAAAAATACAGTAATCTACAAAAGGATGCATGTAACTCAACAAAATAGTGCATGATTACTCTTACTCGTTTAAGGCCTCAGTTTATTATTAATAAAATATAAAATGGAAGATTTTGTTATTTGTCTTTCAGTAAAAAATGATCACAATTTCATAAATCAATATCTAAACTTCTTTAGACATATTATAAATTATCTTCTACCAGAAATATGCTACTAACTACAGTTCAATGTGTTTATTGAGCTTGACAGAATATAAATACCTGTCTCAACAAGCATTCTAATAGATTACCATAAATAATTGATATTTTAACTGGCAATAAAGCCAGTTAAAAATCATACACATATGTCTATGTGTGCTTGAATAAAATATATATGGTTCTTTTAAGTGTATTTAAAATAAGCATAGAAAGAATGTTAATAGTATACAAAATATTCTCAATATATTGTGTAAGATTACTACAGAATAAAAAACATTAACTAAAGCAGAACAAGAGAGAAATGCATGATTTCTACTTTAAATCGGAGACATGGAGAGACCAATTGATCTTTTTCAGAGGATGCTATCCCTCGATGCTGTGTCTCATTTACACATTACCTAAGAGAGCACCGTGCGGCTGCATATTCTCAGCTCTTGAATGTGCTTTGCTCATTTTCAGCAGGAGGACAGGTTTAATGCTTTCTTGGCAGTGTGTACTTTTTCACTTTGGCTGTTTCTATTTACCTGTCTGCTTACTTATTTATTGTTTGCTTTTAGCTTGCCCTGCAAGTGCTTTTGAGAATTGTAGGGCAGATAGACAATACTTACAAATAAATCTCCTTGTCTCTTCTCCTATGTTATCCTAGGTTCGTTTGAGGATTCACTTCTTTATCCCGTTTCTTGAACTTGAAATTGTCTAAAGGATCAAGAAATATTTTAACAAAACAAGAGGGATGTAGCTTTCTTTTTCAAATTTATGAAGCCTGCCCTTAGACTTCAAAATTCTTCCAAAGGAAGTTAAATTTTAATGAATAACTTTATCCTTCACATAGAAGAATGTTTTTACCCTCATGTAAAAGATAATGCTTGTTCCAATGTCCATTGCTAAAATGATTCTCAGATTCATCAGCAAAAATTAAAAGTGGAATAATATGAGTCCTCTGATTCAATTACAGCTTTTCAGTTTCCCAAATCTCTTAGTCCAGGAAACTTCCAGAGAGGAGGTTGCATGGGTAGATTAAACTTTGAAAGATGGAGTAAAGTGAATAAATATGTAGCAAACAGTTGGAAGGCAGACATGGGAAACATTCCCAACCCTGGCTATGTCAATAGCCATAGACCATGTTAATGATTTTGGAGGGAAGCTCAGCAAAATGCTAATTTATTTAATAAATATTTAATAGTGTATTATTTCAATAAATAAATTAGTGTTTACACAGTAAAGAATACAAATGTTTTGTGCATACATTCGTGACCTTCTTTCATAGTCCTCTTTGGATATTTCCCTAAGAATTATTTTAAAAAGAAATGAACATCAAAATATGTATGTTTATACCAGCTTATGATTGGTTGTTAAATCTATAAAATAATCCAATGGGCTTATCCTTCTTATCTTGAGAATGTTTAATCAACTTTGGTATTTGCTTTACATTAGCACTGTCAAATGTACATTTGTATAAAATCCCTCAAATCATGAAAGATTTATCATTTGAAATGTATTTGGATTATTCTCCAGTTAATCAGCTCGATAAAAATTAGGAGACCTGTAACTAGAACAATTACTTGAGCAGAGAGCTATAAAAAATGTAAAAATAGCATAGTGTTCTGAAGCTATACAAATGAAATTAAAAGCCCATTTGTTACCAAAAATTAAAACTAGTATGAGGAGAAACATGTTCTTTACAGGAACCTGGATTAACAGTGAAGGCAGAGGTCAGAAGAGAAGGCTATGAAAGAAGCATGTTAATATTACGACTGTGATTCATAGACAACTGTGTTAACTAGCTCTGAAATGACTGGATTTATGAATTACGCAGTACTGAGACCACTAAGAATAGGCCCAAAGTGAATCTTAGGAGGAATGCTTTAAAAATGAGAAATCCTACTTACCCATCACTTCTCTCCGAGGCGTGGTCCTGCGCCGAGTGCCTGGCTTCATCCCTTACTGTTTCTTTCTTCAGATGAAGAACCTGAAAGAGACAAGAGACATGACACCTCCACAACTTGTTATTTTAAAACAATTATACAAGGGCATCATTGTGCTTGAGTTCATTTCAACATGGCGCTTTTAAAACTTACTTCTCTGAGAAATAGAAAGGAAGAAGATTGCTTCTTCTATATTCAAAAAGAACTTTATATTTACACACCCCAAATAATTTTATTTTCTCGTATATTCAAGTATGGAATGCATACTGTGTCAAGCAACGATGTATAAAATTACAGTTAAAGTTAATATTAAAAATAAATGTCAATAAGAGGAACCAAAGTTAACTAAAACGTTTGATGACTGGACCTGGTGCAGCAGCTCAGTGGTATAAGAACGCAATCTTACTACTCTTCAAGAGGATTAGAGTATTTCCTAGCATTCACACCACACAGCTTACAACTGTCTGCAACTCTAGTTCCAGAAGATCTACCACTGTTTCCTGTCATGGGCACTCCCCACATACATAAATAAAAATAAAACAAAGCTTTAAAAAGTATTTTGGTACTCATACAACAGCAGTTCCTTGACATCAATGATTTAAAATACCTGAAAGACATATAAAATATATAATTATTTTAAAGTGGAATTAAATACGTGAATAAATGAGATAGTACACAAAATGAATGCTAAGTATTATTAAACATGTAAGGCATCACCAAGATACTTTTGTTGCGTATGCACACATACACATATATTCAGGCAAAAATATAGAAACCTACTCATCATTAAATCAGCCCTTCTTTTTTCAAGACTACAGCCACTCATTTTAATTACCATATATTTTATACATCTTTTCATATAAAATATAAATGAATACATACTTTTGATGAGTATTTGGAGATTGAGTGTGCAAATTTTATTTATTTATTTATTTATTTATTTTTGAGCCAGGATCACCCTTATTATGTAGCCTTGGCTTGCCTGGAATTTCATAAGTAGACTAATCTCACTGGGAACTCATAGAGATTCTTTTGCTTTGTTTTCTGATTAACGCTGATATTAAAGGCATGTGACACCTGTCTGACTGATGGTTCAATTTTATATAGATGTTGCTAACTGATTTTCCAAAGTCACTGCTTCACTCTTTCACAGTCACACACAAAAGTTTCCTTTATTATTTATTAAGTGATTGTTTATGGCATAGCACATAGGGCTTTTTCTACTTTATGACCTACATAGATCTTCTGATAGTCCATCCTGATAAATGGCCATTGCTAGTTTTCTCCAATCTAGCATACCAACTTCCTGCTTAATAGCTTAATGCTTTTTGTTTTTGAATTGTGTACAAATTGCATACAAAGTTCTGAAAGCTAAACTCTAAATGTTATGTTTTATGGATGTTATTGTTCTTTTTTGTATTTTAAGCCAAAATGCATTCATAACATATATGGGGACTTAAATGGCTGTGAGAAGGAGTTGAGATCCATAATTTTTCTCCATAAGGATACACAAATAATCTGAGCTGAGATCCATATTTTTCTCCATATGGAAATTCAAAGATCTGGTACTCTTGATTGGAAAGGCCCTTCTTCTGTGTGTGCAATGGTAGGAGAGATAGTGGGCATATTCTATCAGGTCTATGCAGATAGTAGGCATTCTGTCCACAGTGTACGCTCTATCTTGCTTTTATTATCCAGCTTAGAAGTCATAATTTTTGGAAGTACAAGTTCTCCAACTTCATTTTATTTTTATTGTTATTCAAAATTGTGTTTATATCCGTGTCCCTCTCAGTTTCTATAAAACTGCAAATGCTCACTTTTGTAATCTAAAAACTATGTCAGGATTTATACTGGTGTTACGTTGAATCTATGCATGAGCTTAGAACCTGGTAAAACATATTTTTGCCTTTCTAACACGAACATTCCTATAATACGATTCTGTTAATTTCTCTTTCCTTTATTCTTGCTCAACAATGTTCTGTGGTTTTTCTCTGTAGATGTGCGGACATTTCTCGTTTGAGTTGCCTCAGTCATGACGTGGTTTTTATCACTGGTTTAAATGGCATTATTTCTAAAATTCACAATATATTTTCTGGTGCATACAATTTTAAAGGAGTTTCTTAAGCACCGACATTGTAGCAATGCAAGGTAGTATACAATGCCATTCATCAGTGGAGGGAATTTTCCCCCTGGGGACTTTTTCTTCTTCTTCCCAGCCTTTTAGATTTTTGAATTTTATTTTATACCATGAGTGAGTGCTTAATATTTTTTAAAAGCACAATTTGGAGAATTTTTCATTTATATCTACAGTGATTCCACTGTGTTGGAGAACAAGGAATGGAATTCTTTGAAATACGTTCAATTTCTATTACCCAGTATATAGCCAGTTTTGTCACGGAACATTTATACCTGAAAAGGATACCAAGCTTGTCACTGTTGAGTGTGGGACGCCATATGTGACAATTAGGTCAGTTTTTCACTTGCTGGCTGTTTAGTTTACATCTTCTATGTGCTTAGTTTTCTTTTCTTTTTTCTTAGTATATATTTTATTATTTGTTCTACTTGTTTTAAAAATTAGTAAGTGGACTAAAAATATTGGCTACATATTTTGCTGGTAAAAGGTAACCTAGGAATAGAAAAACAGACAAGTTTCCTTTAGGTTTCCTGGTTGAATTCTGAGCCACATCTTTACTGTTATGGAACTGACCACTTGTGTCATGTCTGGTCAACGTTTTCTAAATACAAACTCCATAAACTCGTAAGAGGAAAGAAAGATTAGTGGAAAGATTTACTTCTCTCACATCTTCTCCCTCCAGTGAACCCCACGCATTGTACTTATGGGAGAAGTCTTCATTTTTTTCAAAATACATTTTACCTGATTATAATTTTAATAATAGATTTCTTATTAAATAATCTTAAAATTGTCAGTACATTTACAAACTCTTTGAATTGCTTCAGAAACATGCAGACCTTGAATACATCTTCATTGATAAAAGTATTTGGTTGCCTTGCAAAGCATAAGTGACTAAGTTTGATTCTCAGCATTCTACATTAAAGAGCTAGGAGTGGAGGTACATGCAGAAAATCCCAGCACGAGGGAGGCAGAGACAAGTGCTCTCTGGGGCTCACTGGCAACATATCTAAACTACTCTGTGGTCTCCAGGCCAATGAGACACCTGTCTCCTAAAATAAGGTAGAAGGCATCTGAGAAATAACACAGGTTTTGGGATTTGTGGGCACACTCACATCACTGTGCAACCCTCTCTGCACACACGGAGTTGTGTGCACAAAAACTAGTCACAGGATTTGGACATACAAATGCTTTCAATATTTTCATTATGCTTACCATAAAAAATAAATCGTGTGTACTAAGAAGAGATAGTGTAAGGACTAACAGGTTAACAGTATGTCAGTCTGAGACCATCCTTTCGCCAAAATATTTGCATTGTTCTCAGAGGCTTGATGGAATAAAAATGTTGTGTGAGCATAAAATGGTATCACTTAAAAGAAATGGCATTTCTAAGTGTTTTGATCCATTCAACCCCCAAGTCAGTTCTCAGCAAGTTTTTTTGTATCTTAAGCTCACAGTGGTGCTTGCAAATAAATCTATATGAAACAGCATGATGACAACCTTCAATATTCCAGATGGTAGTTCATGGGAACATCTTTGGGGACTTTATCCATGCAAGAAGTTTCTAGAAGAGAGCACACCACAAGGTGCTGGGGCAGGCTGGGATAGATGTCACAATAGATGATGTATGTTCAGGGGCAGTGACTGCGCATCCAAACTGAAATCTATCTGTCAGCAGTTCACAAAAGGCACTGTCAGCACAACCTGACACCGGAGGCTGCACACCAAAAAAAAAAAAAAAAAAAAAATACAAATGGCAATATTCAAATTCAATAAATTTGCACAGTGGATTAAAAACAGAAAGAGAGAAAGAAAGAAAGAAAGAAAGAAAGAAAGAAAGAAAGAAAGAAAGAAAGAAAGAAAGAAAGGAAGGAAGGAAGGAAGGAAGGAAGGAAGGAAGGAAGGAAGGAAGGAAGGAAGGAAGGAAGGAAACTGGATAAAACAAGAAGAAAAAGGAGCTATGGTGGGTGTTCTTGAGACTAACAAGGAAAGACAATGCACTTCTTGAAGTTCCCATTATGTAAACACCTTGGTGACACAAATGTTATCCTGTGGCAGAGGAAGTTAGCTTTCTTTTTATTGCTCTTTTTCATAAACACTTTGAGGGCTGTTTTCCTATGCTTACAGTGAAAGCTGAAAAATGCTCCAAAGTACAGTGCAAATGAATTCAATGCCATCCCCAGAGGAACGCACAGTTAATAGTTTGTAAGACATATGCTCCCTATTTCCCACATAAATATATATGAGTTTAAGAAGCCAATTTAATCACACGATGCACAGATGTCATAAATACAAGGCAATTCATTTCTCCTGACGGCTCCGAACCCTGTTTCCAGTCCAACTCTAGGCTTTGCCTCTACCTTGGGTACCAAGAAAAGAAAAAAGACAAAATAAGAGAAATATCTATTCTCCTATTTTCATTCTCTTACCCTGCACCTCATCCTGTTCCTCTATTCAAAATGGTGCAACTTCCCTACTCCCTCCCCCATCCTGGTTCATTCATCTTCCCCATACTAATTCCTCCTTCTTCTTCTTCTTCTTCTTCTTCTTCTTCTTCTTCTTCTTCTTCTTCTTCTTCTTCTTCTTCTTCTTCTTCTTCTTCTTCTTCTTCTTTTTCTTCTTCTTCTTCTTCTTCTTCTTCTTCTTCTTCTTCTTCTTCTTCTTCTTCTTCTTCTTCTTCTTCCTATTATTATTATTGTTATTGTTATTATCATTATCATTATTATTATATGCTATGTATTTTTGCAGTACATTTTCAACATTTTACTCAACCAGAAATTTCCATGGGCGAAAGGATGTCTCTTTACTCCCTTTTCATAGTCATGTCCCAATACCAAGAGCAATATCTTTTACACAGATCCTCAACCCATTTTTTTTAATCAAAAAATGAATGAAATGGTTATATACGAAAAGTTTGACCCTCTGTGAGCTCCTCTTATTCTTTTCCTCTTAGTTACCATTAAGCTCTCAACACAATAACATAACACTTGGATCATAGCATAAAAGTAAAGCCTGGTATTTATTTATTTGTTTATTCATTCATTTATTTACTTATTTATGCAATATGTTCCCTGACTATTCTACTATGCTCTAAATCTGTACTGTCTTAATAGTTTGGATAGTATAATTTAATCACTGGGCCTGTGTGTCTATTAGCTATTAGAAATATAGCAAGTCTGAATTACTTTGTTGTAAATGTAATATGCTTTTGAAATTATTATGAAGAAAATACTTTATTACTTGTATTTTTTACAGTCTAGCCCTTGTCCCCCTTCCACCGTTCCTCGTTCTATCCCTCCTCCCCCTGTCTCCAAGAGGATGTCCTGCCCACCCCCACCAGGCCTTCCCACTCCCTTGGACCTCAAGTCTTTCCAGGGTTAGGCGCGTCTTCTCCAGTCTACCATACCTGGCAGTCCTCTGTATGCATGTGTCGGTGGTCTTGGACCAGCTATGTATGCTGTCTGTGTTGGTGGCTCAGTGTCTGAGAGATCTCAGGGGTCCGGGTTAGTTGAGACTACTTGTCTTCCTATGGGGTCGCCCTCCTCCTCAGCTTCTTCCAGCCTTTCCCTAATTTAACCACAGGGGTCCCCGACTTCAGTCCAATGGTTGTGTGTAAGTATCTGGTCTGTCTCAGTCCGCTGTATATTGAGCCTCTCAACTGTAAAATAGCCTACTAGTAAGTTTGTTAATACATGTTGAAATATTATTTTGGTTATACTAGATTAAATAAGATTAATAATTACTATAAATTTAACCCATTTGGTTTTACATTTTTCATGTGGCTATTACAAAATAGCACACTAACACATAAGTTGATATTTTGGTTTCTGGTATATTTTCATCGTCCAATTTTATTCTAAAGCTTCCTCCTCACCTATGGCCAGGATGGAGGGCTTCCCTTCCCAATGACGCTGAAGCTGAATATGCATCTCTCTGTGTCTCTCTCATCTCTGTCTCCCCCTGTCTCTCTGTGTCTCTGTCTCTGTCTCTATTGTCTGTGTGTGTCTGTATCTGTTGTTTGATTAGCTTCCCCTGCCCTTAAAGCAGTGTGCTATGTGCCCAAAGACTTTTCCTGGAAAAGATAGATGTTCTTTAAATGTATGGGGTTTGTATGGGGGTGACAGGGAACCCCAGGCTTTTAATTTGTGTGTAGGATTCTTGGCATGCCAAAAAGATGTAGAACATCTCTTTTTCCTCTTGCATTCCATTCCCTGCTCTCCCCTCCCCCCAAAAAAACCTGGCTTTAAAGCTTGACATGCCACAAAGATGTAGACCATCTCTCTCTTTTTTTTTTCCTTTCCATTTCCCAAAACCTGGCTTTAAGGCTTGGTAGTTGATAGGCAATCCTTGCAGTAATTGTGTCTTCTTGTTAATATCTTATCACTCTTTGAAGCACCAAAATCTTATATTTTTGCTATAATGGTGAGAAGTCCATCCAAAATAGTATTCACATGTATGATAAGAACACATATCCTGTAATACTACAAAATACTATCTGTATAACACAGATGCTTTTTCCTATTTTTATTTAAGGAGATTTTTCTTTTTTTTCAGGAAGTCTGGATCTACTTTTTATTTTATTTTATTTTATTGATACTTTATTTACATTTCCAATGTTTCCCCCTTACCAGGTCTTCTCTTTGGAACCCCCCTATCCCCTCCCCCTCCCCCGCCTCTATGAGGGTATTCCAACTCCCATCCACCTGCCCACCCACTCCCTTATTCCCACCTTGACATTCCCCTTTACTGGGGCCTCTAACACCCTCAAGCCCAAGGGCCTCTCCTCCCCCTGATGGCCAACAAGGCCCTTCTTTGCCACATATGTGGTCCGAGCCATGGGTCCCTCCATGTGTATTCTTTGGTTGGTGGTCCAGCCTCCATGAGGACGGGGAGGGGGGGAGAAGGGGGGTTGGTTCAGGCCAGTTGACACTGTTGCTCCCTCCCTGGGACTGCAAACTCCCTCAGCTAAGGAGATTTTTCTAATCTGCTGTTTTCCAATTCACATGCTCTGTGATTGGATAAGCACCCGGAGGAGGCAAGAGTAGGTGAGGATTATAGCTGCTACTGTGAGTCTACACTTGCAAACAGCTCCCTCACCTCCACTCCCACAACAGAGTCCGATCCTTCATCTCCTTACACCCCTGGTACTCACTTCTAGAAACAGCAAGCTGAAGGAGAGTCTAGAACTCACTGTAGTTCTCAGCTAAGCAGTCAGTTCAAGGCTAGCCTGAGCTATGAGAAATTCTATCTTCAAAATAAGCAACACACACACACACACACACACACACACACACACACACACACACACACACACACACACCAGAATTAGGAAAACCAATATCTCTACACAACAACAATAAGTATTGTGTTTGTTTGAATGGCTCCAGTTACTCTTTGAGTCTGAGGTATGTATCTTCAGAAGGCTCTTTCCTTTGAGCTCATATTTATTCTTTCTCAGTGCACAGTTGCTGTTGTAGTTAGGTCCCACTGACTCAAGTGGTAAGAGCTCCTCATGGTTGTGCATCAGCTCTTTCAATCCTTGTTCACAAAAGGGACCTTCTAAGAGTCAGTAGAGACGTGCCAACTGGGGAAACCGTGTGAGCAGAACGTTCTGGCCCTGGCCCAGTGCAGACAAGGAAAGCCTTCTCCCCATAAAAGTTATATTAAATTCTAATTGTCAGATTAATATTAAACATAATTACAACTTGTAAGGTATTGATGGTTTATTGTTTATTATTTATTTATTTATTTATTTATTTATTTATTTATTTATTTATTTATTGTTAGTTTGTTTTGAGACAAGGTCTCACTACATAGCCCTATGGACCAGGCTGGGCTCAAACCCACAACTGTCTCTATGGAGAGTAAAGACATGTGCTACAATGCTCAATTTGTATTGTTTTGAGATTAAATATATACATATATTAACATCTTGAAAAACAGGTTATTATTAATATCATTAATAATTTTACTATTTTCTGAAATCCTTATCTATTTTGGATATTAGGTCCCTTTGGCTATATGTTTTTAAGTATTTTCTCGTAACGTATATATTTCCTTTTACAAATTTCTTTTATGGTTTTGAGATTATAATATAATTACATCATGTTTCCTTCACTCCTTCCAAACATACCTATATAGTCCTCCTTTCTCTCTTTCAAATTTGTGGCCTCTTTTGTGGTTAGTAATTGTGGTGGCATATATATATATATATATATATATATATATATATATATATATATATATATATATATATATATATATATTCCTAAACACATAAATACAACCTGCTCAGTCTGTATAATGTTATTTGTATGTACATTTTCAGGTATGACCACTTGGTATTGGAAATCTAATCTAATGGTGTTTTCTTCCATGGGTAAGACAATTTCCTCTGATCTCAGTATTTCTTAGTTATCTATAGTTCTTTTTGTAGGGTTAAGGCCCCATGGGCTTTCCCTCCTCCACAGTATCATGTTGATTGCTTGGTGCTTGTGCAGCTCACGTTTAGGCAGCCATATTTGTGAGACTTAATGGGTGTGACTGAGAGCTGCAGGTGTTCTAACTTTGTTGATTGTTTTCTCTGCATTCTTCTGAATAGAGAAGCTTAGAAACAGCAGTCTCAAGAAAAAAGACCAATGGTTGTCTTGGTCTGTACTCGGGGTATTTTCAGGTCTTGGAGGGCAGTTCATCCATAAAGAAAAACCGATTGCTTATTCTCAATATCAAGTAAATAAACAAAATATTTTGCAAAAAGAAGAGGATAAAGATTGCAGAGCCTGAAGGGAGAGAATGTGGATGGAGACTGAATGGATGTGGAGGAGATGTAGGGTTTTGTTGCTTCTTTGTTTTGAGACAAGATCTCAAGATATAGTATCTGTCTTGATTACTTTTCTATGGCTGTGAAAAGATACCATGACCAAGTCAAGTTAAAGAAAAAAATTTTATTTAGCTTATAGTTTCAAAGGAGGAATTCATGACTATCATACAATAAGCATGGCGGCAGGGAAGTAGCTGTGATGCTGGAGCAGTGGTTGAGAGTTTATATCTATCTGATCCATAAGCAAGAGGCCTAGAGCTAGAGAGAAGGAACTAATGGGAATGACTCAGGATTTTGAAACTCAAAGCTAAGTGGCCTACTGCCTCCAACATGACCACACACCCTGATCCTTTCCAAAAAGTTCCACCAAATGGGGACCAGTTCCTCAAATATATGAGCCTTTGGGGCCATTTTCTTTTAAACTATCACAATGTCTCTGGAATGAATGATGAGAAAATTGTGAAAATGGTTGCTGCACAGAATTGTGGGTATACTTAATAGAACAGAGCTAGACACTTTGCAGGATGAATTCTATGTTCTATATGTATATTTTACTGGATTAAAGCTATGTACATAACAAACTTCATTCTGTGAAAATAGATGTAAAAACAAAGGTAGATAAGACTTGTAGATGCATACATGACCGGCATACATGATGGCACACTGTGGTCAAAGGATGGGGATACCCTAGGTGAATCTTATAACACAGCACTTGTTTACAGGGACTAAACACAGAGGAATCCACCGAGCAAGTGGCTAGCATTTGCATTTAGTAAGACTCCAAAGTGAAATATCCAGAGGAATTCCTTCCAATACGACTTATTTAAGAAAATGACTTGGAAATAATTGAACATAGGACGGGGGGGAAGGGTTTCTTGATAATACATGGTTCCTGGAATACTCTAGTGTGTAACCTTTCCTTTTGAAATGCACGTTGAAACTGCATAATGACAGCAGTGCTAGATATCTCTGTAACACACATAGTTTTGAAATATGCTTCACTGTAAACAACAAGCTCATACATTTTCTTTGGTGTGTCATAAGTGGTTGGCATGGCACTGTCTCAAGTTGGAATTATGATGAATTAGGCTTGATTTGTTTTTCTTTTATTTAAAATAGATTTTTTTCATACAATATGTTTTGATTATGGTTCCTTTCCCCCTAATCCTCCCTATCTTTCCCCAACCCCCTTTCATCTATAACCACACCTTTTCGGTCTCTCCATAGAAAACAGACAGCTAAGGAATAATGATGAGACAAAATGAGAGATAAGTCAAAATCCAACATTTTGGAATATGACAAACAAGAAAGAGAGGAAAAGTAAACAAGAAATGTTTATAGACATAGATGCACACAGAATCTGACAGTAACTCAGAAGGTGGTGCTTCTGTTCAATAATAACATAATTACACCTTGGCCTCAGTAGTTTAGTTGCAATATATGCATCTAACATGGTTCGATCAGTGCAAAATGGAGGTGCTGTGTGAGCAAACAAATGACAGACAACAGGAGGACCTGAAGGAAATATTAACTATGATGGCTAGTACCTCTGGCAGAAAATCATATGGCTCCAACTCGAGCCAATAACTCTTACTAAGTTTAGGAGACATGTGTCAAAAAAAGTATGAGTTTTCCCTCCGTGGCTTTATCATGGAGTTAATATCACTGTTAGCCAGAGGCTGCCCAGGGCTAATAAACACAGAACACCTGCAGGAACAACAATGTCTTCCCGAATAAGCTTCAGAAGGTTGTCAAAGGACTGAATGCTTAGTGGGAAAATCCCCACTGTGGAGCTGCCTTACAGGGACACCAGCTGCAGTGTGCTGCTGCCCGAGCCGGGAGAGAAGTTCAGGGCCATCATTAGGAGTTGACGTCACTGGACACAGAACATTACAGGACTAACAGAACACAAGTGACTGCCCAATTGAAAGTGCATTTCCTAGCTACTTTCCTTACATGGTACAGGCTGAAGGAGAATCTTGACTGTGAATAGTTCTGAACAAATGCTTATGAATTCACTGGATGGAGACAGGGAAAGATTGATTTTTTTTATGCTTTCTGGTGCTTGTTATTATTGAATTTCTTCTCTCTTCATTATCCTCAGATAGGGCAATATATACATACAGGGTATACACACACAGGCATATACACACATATACATACATACACATGTATACAGTATATACATATAGGGCATACACACTTATGCACATATATACACACATGTACATACATATATACATGTATACCATATACATATATCTATATAAAGATATATACATATACCCAATATATGCACCTATAGGGCATACACACACCTACACACATATACATGCATGTATACATGTATACACACATATATATGCATGGGTGTGTGCATACACACACACACACATATACACACACAGCGGACAGATTTGGAGAATGGTATCCTATTCGTTATTTTTCTCATTCTTGTGACTAAATACTCACTAAGAAGCAACATAAGGGAGGAAGAATTTATTTCAGTTCACAATTGAAGAGACTATCGATCATGACAGTGAAGCAGATAGTCCCATCACATCCACAGTCAGGAAGTAGACAGCAATGATTGCTGGAGCTCGCTTCTAATTCTTTTTATTTAGTGCAGGGCCAGATTCATGGAATGATGCCACCCATGTTTAGGGTGGCTCTTCCCGACCTCAATTACCATATTCTAGAAAATCTATCTAGGCCATAGTTTTGTTCCTTGGTGATTCCAGTTCTTGTCATGTTAAAAATTAACTTTCCGCGTAAGACTATTCACAGGTAGATCTTATCTAATAGAATACTCTTCAGCCGTGAGAACATATGTTAGTGTAAATGCTGACTTCAGAATGTACAATCACAAAAGCCTCTGTAGTATCATTGTTCATAGGCAACATAAGTGCCTTGACTAATGCATCATGAACTTCTCTAACTAACAAATAGCAAACCTGGACATCAGGAATTCACTGCCTGCTTTGCCAGGGGCCAGATGATGAGGGCTCACTGGAGAACTCTTTCTCCTACAGTCTCTTCTTTGTTTAGTTGAGCAGCTATTGCTTCCGTTATCAACTGTGCTCATCATCAACATCGTGGCCCACTCAGGAAGAGAGAACAAGAATCCAGCATTCTCTCCTTTGCTCTTCCTGGGTAACTTTCAAACCCTCTCCTTCTTTCTTACTATCCCAACTGTTAAAGCTTCTAAAACATGGGTCTTCTGGTTCTCAGCTGGATGTGCTTAACCTGTTCTAGCAGCCTGTGCTTTGTGCTTTTAAATTATTTAGAGGTGCCAGAGAAGTCAGAATCTGTTTCATCTTCACCTTGTCTTTTGTAATATTTTTTTTTCATCTTACAGTGTTCGCATTAGTCCTCATGGGCATGCTTATGGGCTAATATAGCCTCCGAAATCACCTTCTAGCATTGAAAATTTTGCCTTGGGGCTTCTAAAGCACAGGGATGTCTGCTGGGACCCTCTCCTCCAGGCCAGTTGAGTCGATTCCCTGGATCTTTAGTGAAATAAGAAACACACCCTGACAGTAATTCCCTCCATTGGGTTCACCATGCTACATGCTGGCAATTGAATGTTACATGAGGATTTTAAGTTTATAGTATTTAAACCATACACATGCATACTCTTGGAATGCCCTCCTTTCTACTGTCAGTGCAAAGGTGATACATGTGAGATTAAAAGTGACCTGTGTCTCAGGAAGGAAATCCATGTACAGTTGTGTGAAGCCTTTGGGCAGCTTTGCTGTGGTAAGCCAATACTAGGCATGGCTACCAGGAACTCTGCCTCAGCCATAAGAATTCAATGATAAAAATAAAAATTCTAGATGTTAACTAAAGAAGAAAGAAGAATATAAGAAGAGTATAGGAAGAGTATATTCCTCTGTGGCTTTATCTAAATCTTTGAAGACAGATACTTCCCTATTGCAAAATTTGACTAGAATCCTGCCTCCCTTCACACAGTAGAGCCACACCCAAGGCTTCAGGCTGATGAAGCCAGGAGAGTGAAAGCCACACTCTTCCTCCGGCTGATGTGTTCATGACGAGCCTGGAGTTCAGGCACACGCGATAGCCTGAAGACAGAATACTGGCTGGGCTTGCATGCATGAGTTGCTTTGCAACTCATCATCTCTGCTATACATTTCCATGATATATTGGGGTAGTGAGGTCGGCATTGTTTGCTAAAATGATTACAGGCATTTGAGATGCCTTCGTATACCATTCGGTGGAAAGGAAAGATTACAAAACAGTAGATGCAGTGAATTCCACTTCACTCTAAAAGCACACACAGAAGAAAAGACTAGACTTAGATCCAGTGACACACCAGTGCCAACGTTGGCTGATAATGCAGTGGTTTTCACTGCTTTTTAAAAATAGTCTTTAATATTTTTAGTTTTATGATAAAGGTTAAAACAAGGAAATAACTTACAAAAGAATTCAGATACCTGAAAACTTTGTTTTTTTATTAAATAAATGCAAATTCTTTCCATTTAAAATGATCTTATATTTAATTGTGTGCACTGTGTATTTGTGTATGTGTGGGTTTGTACAAATGCATGCATGTGTCCAGGGAGGCCAGAGGTGTCTGATTGCCCTTGGAGCTGAGGTGTAGGACAGATGGTTGTACTTAGTCCTTAGTGGGTGCTGGGAGCCAAATTAGGTCCTCTCTAAGAATAGTCTGCACCCTTTACCTGCTGAGCCATTTTTTTAGCCCGAAATGAGAATATTTTTTTATAATCCCTTCCTTACACAGGAATAGCTTTTATCCACATCTGTTTTCACTAGGGCATTCCATATCATCAACAGTCCCTGAATGTCAGTGGATCATATTCTCCTTCTCTCTTACTTGGTCATGAGCTTTTTGAGGGGCTACTTTTCTATGTTCCTGACAGCAGAAAGCGCACCATGCCTCCTTTCCAGGTCAGAACAAAAGGGCAGTGTGTCTTGGGACATGTTCTTCTCAATCTACAGGACAGAAACAATTGAATTGGCAGAGAGTCATGATACCAGCAGAAGCTCGGGAAGACACACATCACATACTCCAGTGACTTGCTCATGGCTGCTGCTGGCTGCAACAGAGTTCAGGAAATGCAGTCTCTACCCAGGCAAGCACACGGCAGCCAGAGGCAAGAGTGGGCTTGGGTCTAAAATAAATCCTTCAAATCAAAATGGTCAGGTCAAAGGATAAATGCTGCTGTAATTTTCGAAGAGAATTCTAAATTGTTCTCCTTTGGAGCGAAACCACTTTGTATTTCTAAGAGGAATGCATGAAAATATGCCTCTTGTGTTCCTTCTTACAACATAAGCATAGGCCATAAAATTTGGATTTTTTTAAACCAATTGGATACATTTAAAAGCCATCAGTTTATTGCAGTTTCTCTTAGTTCAAGTGAGACTGAGTACCACTTCATATGTTGAAAGGTCAGTTGCATTGTTTTCGAAATTGTCCATTCTAGATGGTCCTTGGTCCATTTTGTCACACTCCTGTGTTCACTCTTCCAGGACGTGAGCACTGAATATCGCCACTGCCCTATTTGAGTTGGCCCTTTGTCTGTTAGCTTTGTCTTTTCTTCTTGTAATAATTAGAAGATTGCCTTTTCATGTCTGGAGTATCTAAAGATATATTTGATGCCCCCAATAGATACGGCTTGTTAGTGCAGGGCATGTAAGCCTGAGTTGAAGATAAACATGCAATGACTCACAGGAAAGCAGCCTAAAATGCAGCATCTTAGAACAATCCAGCCCCAGATGTCAGTGCTAAACAGAAAAATGAACGTTTCAATGAACTTACAAATGTTTGGAGCATTTAATTTTACACAGAAGTCTTTGATCCTATTTGAAGGGCTCCCCCTGACAGGTAGAAAGTTTGTGTCCAAGCCTATTTTTCCACAAGAGTGTGCAGCTGTGCCAACATCAGTTATTATCCCACATTGCTCCTGATAACCTTCTGTACAGCAAGAGTGTTCTAAATCCTGGCAGCTGAAGACACACACATTTGTGGTATCATGGACTTTCTCCTGGTCAGGATTCTGAGTGGCTTTCTGGTGGCTCTGTCTCAGAGTTGTTCATAAAGTTACATTTAGTGATTGGCCAGGAGCATAGTCATCTGGATTTGCTATCAGTCAAAAATATGCTAGCAAGCTTGTTGCCTTGGCTGTTGGCAGGCTGTGGTTCCTGAACTTGGCTGTTGGCTGGAGGCCTTTGACACTCAGCAGTTGTGTTTCTCCACAGGCGCCTCTACATCTTCATGATGCAGTCTCTGGTTTCCTTACACAGCCAGTGTTTTAAGTCAAAACGAAAGTTCCCGAGACAGAAACAAAGATTTTGTTTTGGTTTTTCATAATACAATCTCAGAAGACACACACTATCACTTCAATAATTCACTAAAAAGATTTCTCAAATGCAGACCTCACTCAGAAATGAAACTACTATTATTTAACATTTCTTTATTCTGTGTGAGTGACTCTCACACTTATGTGTGTGCCTTGGTCCATGTGAGGAGGTCAGAGGACAACTTGAAGTTGATTCTTTTCTTCTATTATATGGGTTCCAGGTACTGGATTTAGGTCACTAGGTTTGGCACAAAGTACCTTTATCCAGTGAGAAATCTTGCCAGGCCTATTTCCTGAAGGAAGCAGTAAAGGATATGTGGACATATATTTTTAACCTGATGTGCCCTTTTTCTATGGTACATCTATAGTTTGGGTACATATCCTCAAGTTCCATGTGTTGGAAGCATGAACCACAGTATGATGGCATTGAAATGATTGAGCTTCTAAGAGGTGCTGCCTGCAGAAAGATAATTAGTACACAAGCACTTCCATTGGAAGGTATTAAATGCAGATCTCACAGGACTGGATTCATTCTTATGAGCATTGGCTAATAAAAGCAAGACCAAGTCCTTGCTGAGCCTCTGTTTACACATGTGTCTTACCTCTTTCATAAATGTTTCTGCTATTGTGATGTCACTTCTCAGGTGATTCTCAGCAGGATCAAGTGGATGCCAGTGCCATGCAGAACCAAATGACTCTGTTGTCTTTGTCCAGTCACATGGACCGAACAAATTTCTATAATTCTGGCAACTCTTACAAAGTAATTTTAAAAATGACGCATCTGTCTGTGATTTATACTAAGGGGCATACTTGTAAACATAAGCTATTTCATGGCCTGATGAACCAATTGAATTATGAAGTCGCAAACACTGGGCAAATTCTGAAGAAATGTTCTACTCTGGAAGGCTTTACGATTATTATTTTTATGTGATGATGCAGCCAAACATGTCTTTTTGAATTCTAGCTTGATTTGCTGAAACTGGCTCATGGATCCCAATTGGAATGTGAGTTGTGGGCCAGTTATGGAATTTTTCCATCATAACATTTCATGTGGATTCAACAGAAACGAAGCCCAACCCAAGAAACAAGCATAAATGTGCCAACAAGTTTACAATCTGAGTCTTTCCTGCACTTCTAGGGATCTCTGTTTATCCTTTGTGTTGCTATCTCGACAACCACAGTGGCTGCAATATGTGTAAATATGTGAGCATATTTGGATTTGAAGGAAGGAATGCATGACTCTCTACAATGATGCACAGAAGAGAACCTGGGAGGTACTGAAGGATCATCCTGCCTGTGGCTCTCCTTTGCAATGCTTCTGGAAAGTCATTTCAGGGATTTCCTATAACTGACTTTTTAATTGGAGAGATATCTTTGATGCAAATAATTGCACCAGATGTGAATCCCAGTTGAAGTCTAGTTGAGTAAGACAGAAAGAATGAAAAAAAGGTCAGTATCTTTGACTGGGGATGGGATCAGGTAAGGGACCAAGATTCAGAAGCAAAGACAAATGTTTTCTATAGTTGTCTATCATCACAATGGCCTGGGTCTTATGATGTAATGCATGCTGGCCAAGAGTCCACTGTACTCCTCTTGCCATGACCTCTGGAGGGCTGGGGTGACAGCCATGTACCAGCATTCTCTAAATTTTTAAACCATGAATGTTTTTCCAGTTGAAACTTGATGCACTGAATCCAACACATAGGCGTGTTTTGCCTGATCAACAATCCCCCCCCCCCAATTAAGATTTAACAATTTTTTAAAGATTTTTATTTTATTTATATAAGTACACTATCGCTGTTTTCAGACACACCAGAAGAGGGCATCAGATTCCATTACAGATGGTTGCGAGCCATCATGTGATGGCTAGGAATTGAGCTCGGGACCTCTGGAAGAGCAGTCAGTGTTCTTAAAGGCTGAGCCATCTCTCCAGCCCTTCACGATTTCTTTTACAAACTTTATCGCTGTCCTGAACTTCCACAGTAACACCACTCCAGAGCTGTGTGATGCTTGTTGCCTTTCCATGGACTAGAGAGCTCCGCAGTTCATTGAAACCCCATCTGCCTCTTCACACCATCTCAATGCTCAGGTGCGTACTAAGAAGGATTCCTGGGACAAAGAGCTCAGGGAAGGCAGAAAAAGGAAAAACCCTATGCCTCACCTTTCCCACATTGATTTCACTTGTGGGTATTTGTATGTGCTGTGTACAGGTATGTACTCATGGAGCAAAATACTACATATGACCAGTTATCATCTCCCTTGAATTGTTATTTGTGCAGAGGCAAATCTTTCTAGGATTTCTCTTACGACTTATTTCTATTATCTATGTATGAGTATTTTGACTACATGCAGACGTGTGTGGCACTTGGATGCAGTGCTCATATAAATGAGACGAGGGCGTCAGTTTCTCCCCAGAAATGGAATTACAGATGGTGCTAAGCCAACATGTGGGTGCTGGGAACCAAATCCGAGTCTTCTGCAAAGGCAACAAGTGTTCTAAATCACTGAGTCATTTCTCCAGCCGCCAATTGATTCTTTTATACCTAACAGCTTAATAAAAGGGATAGAAAATGCAAACTGAAGAACTAACATTCTTTAAGAAAATGTGTCTTTTGGGAACTGCATTCTGGCATCTGTGCGTTAGAGGCCATGTCTGGAGTATCATAGGAGCACTCTCACTGACTCTCAGTCTGTTTGACAGAGCATGTCCTGCAATATTATACCAGCGTCTTTAGCACCAAGAAGCTGTGTAGTTTTCTCACAATACCTGTCATATTGCACATGACGTCATGAAGAAGGCAGATGTGGGAGGCAGGACTCTAGCCACAGTGTTCATTGCCGCCATGATCTGTTGTCTTTGACCATGAATACTGCTTTGGGATTACAGACCAAGTATGTTCCTGCGCTGTTCTTGGCCGCACGAAGTTCCAGGATTTTCAACCAGTGCAGATGACACTATGGTAGCCTGTGTCTTTGGTTCTTTGTGGCTAAATTGCGCCTGTTAAAGCTTTTCATTAGAATGCTGGAAGGTGACATGAGTCAGGGAAGTGATTTTCTAAGAACTCTATTAGTGCAGTGTGGCCAGGAGGGCATCTTTTACCACGCCCTATAGAAAGTGATGGGTCAACTCCGCTGCTGATGAGGGATACAGCGCCACTCACAGTACAGACTAAGTAATTGCTCCCCCGGAGCTCCAGCAGCTTGCTCTGGGCTTGTTTCTCTGGTTTCTCTTTCTGTCTGCCCAAACTTTGATCTCCTAATTGATGGTTTGACATTCAAGGTTACTTTTCTGTGTTCGGTTGTTTTTTTTTTGCTTGTTTGTTTGTTTGTTTGTTTGTTTCAAAGAAAGAATATTCTCCACATTATGTATGACCCAGGTAAAAAGTAAAAACTGGAACTGTAACGACAAAACAATCTTCAGTGGATCCAGATATTTCTGAAAGCCTTTGAGCCATACATGACAAAGACTGCAGGCAGTTCTGTGGCAGAATACAAGATTCTGCTTTTTGTGGTTGTTCTTTGTGTCATCCTAGATATCCCCTAAGATTCAGATCCATGTAACCGAAACTCAATAATTTTGGCTTTCTTTCTTTCCTCTTGTAAGAGATTAGATGTTAACCAATAGTTAATTCTTTACCATTTTTGCTCTTTTAGCTTTTACACACAGTTTCCACTGTCACATTTGGTGCCTCATGGTTACAAGAAGGTTACCCCATTTTAGTTTCAACTTTGCATTTGGAATAAAAAGAAGAAAAAAGAAGAAAGGCCAGAACTTTTCTTGGTAAAGCTAAGGAGAAATATCCTGGAGATGTTTCCTTGTGTGCCACTAGCTAGAGCTAGGTCATGTATCCATTCCTAGAAATATATATATATATATATATATGTGTATATGTATATGTATATATGTATATATACACACACACACATATATATATGTATGTATGTATACTGTGTCCTTCTGACCTACTTTCCTTTACCATTCACAACATTCTGTGATTTTAAAAAAATAGTGGAGATTGGAAATTGATTATGAGCAAGCAAATAGCAGTCACTGTCAATTCTTAGGAATCTGCAAAAGCATATAAGCCTATCTTGGAAATTATTTTTCTTCTTGCTTTCTTTCCTGTGACAAACTTCCTCCTTTGATGGAAACAACTGAGACCCTCTGCAGGTATTTCAAGGAGAGGACTGGATGTTTATAGCAATAATCAGGTTTCACAGCTGCATCTGGAACATTTAGGTATCTGAGCCTCCTCAGAGACAAACAATACTGTCTCTGTAGATGGAATATGTATCAGACCTATTTCGTGACTTAGAAATAATTTTATTATCTGTGTGCTAATTTCACAGCCCTGATTCTCCTAGACAACCCCCTCACCTTCTCTGCAAATCAGTCAAAAGCTGAGTCATATGTTTTTTTATTATTAGTATTAGACTTTGGGACTATAGTCTGATGCAGTGTGCAAACACAAGCAAAGCAAATACAAGACAACATGAATAAATTCATTGAAAGTAAACTATCCTCTTATAATTACTTTCTTGGATATTCAGCATAATTTCTTCTCCTAGGGCAGCATGGGCAGCTATAACTAGTGTCAAATCACCCACACCATTAATATTAACACTATAGCATCTGTTGAAGACTTTCAATATGTCATAGAGCTGTAAGAAATATGGCTAAGTCCCTGAAGATGAATTTATACAATAAAATAAATGAACATAGTTGACTTCAAATAATGATAATTCTTCCACACAAATTCTATTTACCAGGTGTTAAGTGCATATCCAATGGAACTGAACACTTCTGCAGATTTTGGTACATTGTTGGCCATTTTTCTAAGGGTCAGATGTGTGTAATTAAGTCAAATATCTAGTCAAAATATGCTACTGTTGATTCTTAAGGGATCGAGGCATTAAAGTGACCAAATTAAATATATATGTAGGCAGGAAGATGGTGGCTAAAGAGAACAGATATCTGGGAAAGTGGATATTTGAAGAGACAACATAAAGGAAGTCTGAGATGTACTCCATCTAGATTTCATGTATCACTGTGGACAGACATCTTTTCTTGGTAAAATGCTGTTCCGAAATCTAGACATGGTGGCATTGCTTATCAATCACTGTAGGTGGGGAATGCA
The DNA here is from genome assembly GCA_028551405.1 of Uromys caudimaculatus. Lineage (NCBI taxonomy): Eukaryota > Metazoa > Chordata > Mammalia > Rodentia > Muridae > Uromys > Uromys caudimaculatus. Next base: position 117,528,053 of record CM052700.1, on the reverse strand, counting down.
GATGGGTGACCTAATGTGTCTATGGTATTCTAGCAGGCCAGCCTAGCAAAATCAGTGAGTCCTGAGTCTCAGTAAGAGATCTTATTCCGAAAATTGAGGTGTATAACTCTGGAAGAACAATATCCAAGCTGCATCTGTGGTGTTCACAGGCATGCACACATGCAGGCATGCACACGCACGCACACATGTGTGCACGTTCACACACATATATACATGTCCTCCTTAAATCATAGTAATCATCTTCAAATGCTGTCAACAAAGCGTTTACACAAACCATGACCACATGGGAAACATGCAGTACTGATACTGTCTCTACAGTCCACCTTCTCTAATGCATTTATCAGGTCTCCGCCTGTCTCAATGTCTATCTATCTCTGTCTGTGTCTCTCTGTGTGTCTCTCTGTCTCTCCTTTATCTATCTATGTATCTATCTATCTATGTATCTATCTATCTATGTATCTATCTATGTATCTATGTATCTATCTATCTCTCTATCTCTCTATCTCTCTATCTCTCTATCTCTCTATCTCTCTATCTCTCTATCTCTCTATCTCTCTATCTCTCTATCTCTCTATCTCTCTATCTCTCTATTTCTCACTCTCGCTCTCTGTTTTTCTGGTTAATTCTGCTTATCTTCTTCCAGATGCTTTTCCTTACCTTTGTCTGTCACTCCTTAGCCACTAAATAAGAGGTTAAATAAGAGGCTGACTTGGGTACCCACATTATTACAACTCTACCCAATCTTCCCTTTCATTTCCATCCCTTTATCACTCATAAGTGCTAACATTTCTTATTTCGTTCAGACAATATCTGTTACTTGATACATGGTGAAAACAGTTTTTGAGAACATGAAGACTATTAGATGGGTATGGTGTTAACTCAAACATATCCGAAAAAGCAGATTTGTTTAAAGTTATTTTCCATGATACCAAAGGAGTTTCTTGTGACTAATTTTCCTAGCTTCTCCTGCTGCCCTCACTATTAGTCTCCCTGTCTAATTATTTACAGCAGTAAGCCTTTTCCATCATTCTTGATTTTATTTCTTAATTTATCCCTTTCTCCATCCTTAGGATATTTATTGGGTAACCAAAGGGCAAATGGAGATTTTTATGCAGGTCACACCTTCCCGTGAATAACAATCCTGGATGGCAGGGAAGTCAGGCTCCTTCTACAGAGATTAAAAGCCTTACATCTGCAGAGTTATTTAATAAGGTAAGGATGTTCTGTTCGCATGTTGTCTTGCTGACTTTTAAAGGTAATTAAAACTGTAACAGTGAAGGCCCTCCATTGATAGGAGTGGAGCATTCTGGAAGCTGACAAGTTGGAGAAGAAGCCATCTCAAACCTTCCAAGCAAGTAACTCTGATATAACGAGGCAGTGAGCTCATAAATCAAATGTAGCTCACGGAGTCACTGTGCTCACTGAATTTTGAAGGTTAAGCATTTCAGTTGTTAATTTGCTTTTATTATTTTAAATCAGGACATGCATAGACTTTAGTTTAATGTTTAGGTACATGACTAATGAATATATAGCATTTTTACATATGGGCTAAAATTCAAAGCATTCAACATACAAAAGTACTGAAAGATTTGTCTGTTTAATCATGGTTGCTAATAAATTAACAAACATAACTATAAGATTTCAAAACTTACTGTGGCTAGGACATTCTTAGAATTTGTAGCTTAGATTAGTTCTACCAGCTCCCTTACTTTCAGTCTTAGAATAACCCATACGCTGTCATACTCCCCACACATAGCACAAGTATTAAATCGTCGTTTATAAGCTTCTTATAACTGTTATCATCTTACTTTTTATCTTTTAAAAATTACCTCACAAAGTAAATGAATATTTGTGAGTAGTTATCATACATATTTTATCTTGGTTGATTCATGTCTCTTTAACATTGTACCCTTATTGTACCTAACATTTCCTCTACTGCTCATCCATTCACCCCTATGCCAAGGGTTCCGTCTTTTAGACATGGTGTAAAATAGTATATATCATGATGTGAAGAAGTAGCAAATGCTCCAGAATAGTGAACTACTTTTTTTTTTCTTGTTTCATTTGCATGGTTGGTTGGTTTGGTTTGGTTTTATTTGCTAACTGTGCCAAATATTTTTCAAGAATTATCTTGATACTTCACCTGATTTCTGTGCTAGTCACTGTTTACATTAGCATGAACTGGGAATATGGAAAGGAGCTTTGCACATCTGGCTTCTACTTTCTGGGAATGTTAAAAAAAAAAAAAAAAAAAAATCTACCCTGCCTTTCAAGTATGCCACACTGGGTATCATTCATTTACTTTTTAATTATTAGCATTTATATCTTTTTTCATCTTTACATATTACTTAAAAGTTCAAAGAAAATATTCCCGCTCTGCCAATTTGAAGAGCTTCATTTTGAAGGCAGAAGTAGCAAAGGGAATCCCAGGCTATGCTGAGCGGAGTCCATCTAAATTGTTGGCAGTTTAACTCAAAATCGGAGGCAATTTTGAATCTTACTCTATTTGCTTTTTCAAAAGCAAGTGAAACAGGTCTTGGCATCTTTCTCCACGGGACACTTAGTAGGATCTGTCAATGGAACACTGTGTCAAAAGTTTTCTTTCATGGTTATGTATTTCCTTGCAATAAAATCTGAGAGTTAGGCTGTGCCGCACCTGAACACAGAAGTGCTTCCCCAGGTCAGGAGCACCTAGAGCCAAGGCCAAATGCTCTGGGGTTTCCCGGAAGCCACTGTCTTACATCTTGCTCACTCCTAGCACAGAAGTCTTCAAAACCTGATGCATCCCAGATTCTTAGAAATACTGGTGGCTTTGGCATTTTTGTCTTTTTAAAGTTACACATTAGAATAAATGAGATGCATAGTTTTACCTTTTTTTTTTCCTTGAACGAAGTGAATGTATATCTGTTAACCAAAAGTGTGAAGGGAGATTTAGACTTTTACAGACATTTTTGTACTTCAAAGTAGCATAGGAATAGGTGAACACCTTAATCCTTATAGTCTTGTCTTTATTTGTCACTTAGTTGTTGAAAGTTCAGAACTCAGCTTCTGTTAATTGTATAAGATTGTATTTATTTATCTACATATTTATTTGTTTATTTATCGAATGACATCAACACAGAGTCTAACCCAGGGCTTGTGTATGGTTGACAACCATGTGAAGTAGGTTTGGCCTAATGCCGCTTGTATTATAATGTTAACTTTGGTCCCCAAAACTTCTTACACAAGTGTCTGCACATAAGATAGTGAGGAACCCTGCTTCCAGTTGGTAAGACAGTGAGGGACCCTGCTTCCAGTTGGTTCCGATTGGTAAATAATGATACCAGAGCCAATGGCTGAGCAGGGCAGAGAGAGATGGACTTTTAGGATTCCTGGACTTGAAACAGAAAGGGAGATGGGGAATCACCAAGAGAGGGGTGTAGGACATACCACACTGTGAAGGAGAGGAGGGTGAGATGGCCTACATGTAGTATAGATGGAAAGCAGCCCTGGAGGCAGGAGTGGGGCTGCCCAGAAAGTAACAGGGCAATGAAGATAAAATATAGATTTGGAGGGTAATTCTGTTATACTGGAGGGGAGTGCTTGCTAGCCGTGAGGAGGCTTAAAAGTGCCCAGTCATTGAGCTAATCAAGACATATCAAAATTAACTGGCATGTGTGTGTCTTTCATTTGAGAATCCACAGGGCTCTTGTGGGTGACTGGAAGAGTGACCCTCTGGGAACCAAAGTGGTTTAACTAATTCACTGCTACACCTATGCTACATATGTAGCATAAGATTACCCACTTTCATTTTCATCTCCCAATTAATGTTGCTAATTTGTGGAGTGAAAAAATAACATTAAGCACTAGAATATTTCATTAGAAATCAATGGGGAAAGAAGTGGATCTTTTCAAACTAATTTTGCTTGATATTACACATAGAGTCTCAGAATTGATTGTTGAGGTCTACTGTAACCAGAGTTTGGGTTGTTTTAGAGTAACCAGAAGTTGCTACCCTCTAGTATCTAACTTCAGAGTAAAAGGATAAATCACCACAAAGATATTTTGTGAAAGATAGTTCAAACACCCAACTGCTAGTCTTTTGATTTATATGTAGGTGTTTCAGGATTAAATACAGCTTTTTACAATTCTGACCGTCTCAAGCCTATAGTTTCAAGGTAAAAGAAAAAAATGTGTTTATTAAAAAATACAACTCATGTCAGGAAAAATGGGCTCAGCAGAGTTGATAAGTATGAGGCAATTCTTTTCCTGGTGATATGTGACAATCACTAATCTTTGTCGCCTGAAATCTTTATGTGTTGATGAATTAGCCAATTTGCACCGGTAAGCCATGTCTGATCCAGTTACTTCAGTCACCTTAATAATCAATGCAGATCACTGCATGATCAATTCAGCAGCAAGATGGGAATTAATCATAAAGACAGTTCTCTAGACTATGGTCCAATGTAGTAACCACAAATAGATGTGGTTGTATGCCAAGGATTTTTTTCCCCCTCAGAGCTGTTAGTGAACTTTCGTTTACAGTCTTCCTTTTGTTGGAACAGCTACTATTTCATTCATTCTTAAAAGATCAGAAGCACCATTATATTTAGGACATCAGACTTGGGTTGATGAGAGAAAAAGACCAAAAAGTTGAATAAGTGGATCTGGGAGGACTTGGGGGAGAGGAAAGAATGTGAATAAAATACATTGTATTAAAATTTAAAAATTAAATGTAAAAAGGAATAAAAGGAGGATGGATTTTGGAAATGTATTTAGTTATCGGGCATCTATACCCATGGATAGTATTACTATCTTTATGAAGAAGAATATGTTGGGGAACCCTTGCTTCTGCCCTAGGAGGGTGAATATAACAATGATAAGATGGTCACATTTCAAAGAGGGAGTGAGCTGTGCCAAGCATCAAACCTGATGATGCTTTGAATCAAGACCTTCCAATTTTGAAGCATCAGGCAACCTAAGATTCGCAGGTAGCTTAAGACACCCTCCAACAGGCTCTTATTTCTCTGGAGAGATGTGAGGGGAGGAAAAATGACAGTATTCAAGGTTAGAGTACATTAAAAGTGCTGAATAATGCATCCTTTCTCTCCGCAAGCTTACAAAGCTTACCTGCGTTAACACAAGGGCCCATAAAGCAAGGGTCTCTAAAGTGGACTCCATTTTGCTATGGAGGGTATGAAGGTGGCCACATAGTTTTTCTACAGAGTAAAATTGAGTTGGAGCCACACTGAAAAAAAATCAATGCATGCCTTGCTGAAAATTTCAGGCTCAGGGAAAGCCATTGGGAATCACATTGGCAATGGAGATGAGCCTAGACATGGGTTCTGGCTTTCTCCAGGGGTTTTTGCATTCTCCTTCCTTTTTCAGTGAAAGTGAGACTCAGACAAACAGCTGTGATACAATGTTTTCCCTTGGAGGATTTTCCCTCACAATACTTAGAGTAAGAAACTTTCTAATTAGACTTCTACCACCATTTTCTTAAGTTAGCCATTTGTTTCAAGTTCATTGGAGAACAACTATTTTCAATTTACAGAGGTCATTGGAGTCACAGATGTCTTCTCACTTGGTCACCTTCTGCTACCAACTTCACACTTTCCAGGGAGCACTATCCAGTTGTTTTTAATGATTATCATGTCAGTGGGCATGAAGGTCACATGACGACAGTGCATCACTAAGCAAAGATTCAGGCAAGAGCTATCAGCAGGTGAGGGCAGACCCTGAACTTCTTGTAGATGAAAATAAATGTTTTTCATTTCACTGGGTACAATATTGAGCAGGCACTGCAGAAAGAGCTATAAAAAAATATTAACATCAGAGCGTCTACAAAAACTTGAGAAAATGACTTTAGAAAGTCACCAATCTCACATTTTAAATAAATGGTTTTTCAAAACTATCTGGAACATAGATATATTTAATCAAATCAAGCATGTTTGCATGACTACCAATGATACAAGGTTTAGAAGGTATCAATACTTTCAAGTAATTGAATATAATTATAAGAGGAAAATAAAATTGGTGGCATTTATTATTTAAGCAACTATATTTTATTTATTTACTTTTTTACTTATTTCCTTCACATCTCTCTCACTTCCCCCTCCGGTCACCTCCTCCCACAGTCCTTCTCCAGTTCCCCTCCCCTTCTCCTCTTAGCTGGTGCTCCTCCATATCCCTCCTTCCCTAGCATTTCAAGTCTCTGAGAGGCTAGGTGCTTTCTCTCACACTGAGGCCATACAAGGCAGCCCAGCTAGTAGAATACATCTCACATATAGAATATATCCCAGGCAACAGCTTTTGGGATAGCTTCCCATTCCATTTGTTCAGGACCCACATAAATGTCAAGCTGCATATCTGCTACATATGAGCAGGGAAGCCTAGATCCAACCTGAAGCAAACATTTTTGACTGACCTCAAATCTTCACGCATATATGCATATATGTGTATATTCTTTTGGTATACCTAATATGTACATTTATTTATGTATTTCTATCCTAATGATCAAGTCACTTGTGCCTGAGTCAGAAAGATCTGATACTTACCATAGACTATGGTAGATATACCGAGGGTCACTTTACTAGAGTATCCCATGGAGCATTTGCGTTCTAAGAAACAAGGTTTCCAACATTTATATTCAAAATATTCTTGCCAATATTCAAACCATAGTGAAGAATTAGAAGATACATTGCCTGAGAAGTTTGGTCACTTGGAGCAAAACCCCAAAGATGCTCAAGCTATGTTCTCAGGCTGGCTCTCAACTAACTTTAGAAAGATTTTTTTTTACATGCATTTGTGTTGTATTTTAACTAACCGCTAACTCAGTCAATATGAAACCCAAGAAGTGAGGAAATATTTAAGCCATATGTTTTTCTTTTTCTTTCTTTTTGTTATTGTTTTGCTTTAAGAGTATTTTTATTTATTTTTCTGTTTTATTGAAATAGGTTATTAAATACAATATATCTTTTTATTTTTAATATAGAAATAGAGTTTATTTAGGGAATGGGGAGGGGAGTTAAGAGGGTAGTAGAGGCAGAGAAAGGCAGAGAGAGGAAGAGAGTAGAGAAATAGAGAGATGGAGGCCTGCCATGACCATGTGGAGAGAGGGGGGAAGGGAACGGGGAGAGGTAAGGAGAGTTTAAGAGAGAGGCAAGAGAAAGAGATAAGAGCACAATATATCTTGATTATAGTATCCTGATTCATCTATCCCTCCCAGTTCCTTCCCACCTCTCCTTCCATCTGGATCTATTTCCTTTCTGTCTCTTATTAGAAAAGTACAAGTCAAGCCTTATATTTTCAGTGTGGGCAGAAGGAAATCATTTGTATCAAACTTGTTTTTCTATCTTTTATTTGTCAATGAATATTTCAACAAATATTTAAATTGGTCAAGAGAACTATGGACTTTTTCAGACATTTATTACACTCCAGGATATTTGTACACAGATTTGATGTAGAAAGGTCTTTTAAAGTATAAAATTGGCAGCCAGGGACAGGATCCTTCCAATCTCCATCTGCGTCCCAGAGTAAGACTGTCCCACAGCCCTCCATACCCAAATACTGCCCAGAGAGAGCTGGTCTCCCCAGGAGTGCTGACACACCTAAGATCAAAGGATCACAGGCCCACAAGAGGGACAAGCTCCAGTCAGAGACAGTAAGACCAACTAACACCAGAGACAACCAGATGGCAAGAGGCAAGTACAAGAACCTAAGCAACAGAATTCAAGGGTACTTGGTAATATCAGAACCCAGTTCTTCTACCACAGCAAGTTCAGGATACCCCAACACACCGGAAAAGCAAGACTGACTTAAAACCACATCTCATGATGATGATAGAGGACATTAAGAAGGACATAAATAACTCCAATAAAGAAATACGGAAGAACATAGGTAAACAGGTAGAAGACCTTAAGAGGAAACACTAAAAATCCCTTAAAGAATTACAGGAAAACACAACAAAACAGGTGAAAGAATTGAGCAAAACCATCCAGGATCTAAAAATGGAAACAGAAACAATAAAGAAATTACAAAGGGAGACAACCCTGGAGATAGAAAACCTAGGAAAAAGATCAGGAGTCGTAGATGCAAGCATCACCAACAGAATACAAAAAGATTAGAAGAGAGAATCTCAGGTGCAGAAAATATCATAGAAAATGTTGACACAACAGTCCAAGAAAACGAAAAATGCAAAAACCTCCTAACCTAAAACATCCAGGAAATCCAGGACACAATGAGAAGACCAAACCTAAGGATAATAGGTATAGAAAAGAGCAAAGATTCAGTAAATATCTTCAACAAAATTATAGACAAAAATTTCCCTAACCTAGAGAAAGAGATGTCCCTGAACATACAAGAAGTCTACAGAACTCCAAATAGACTGGAACAGAAAAGAAATTCCTCTTGTCACATAATAGTCAATACACCAAATGCACAAAACAAGGAAAGAATATTAAAAGCAGTAAGGGGAAAAGGTCAAGTAACATATAAAGACAGACCTATCAGAATTACACCAGACTTCTCACCAGAGACTATGAAAGCTTAAAGATCCTGGGCAGATGTCATACAGAGCCTAAGAGAACACAAATGCCAGCCCAGGCTACTATATCCAGCAAAACTTTCAATTACCATAGATAGAGAAAATAGGATACTGATACTCCATTACAAAAGCAAATTTACACGATATCTTTCCAGAAATCCATCCCCATCAAGGTTAATAGATGGAAAACTCCAACACAAAGAGGGAAACTACACCCTAGAAAAAGCAAGAAAGCAATCTTTCAATAAACCAAAAGAAGATAGCCACACAAACATAATTCCACCTCTAACAACAAAAATAACAAGAAGTAACAATCACTACTCCTTAACATCTCTTAACATCAATGGACTAAATCCCCCAATAAAAAGACATAGACTAACAGACTGGATACATAAACAGTACCCAGCATTTTGCTGCATACAGGAAATGCACCTCAGTGTCAAAGACTTCCATTGACTCACAGTAAAGGGCTAGAAAACAATTTTCCAAGCAAATGGTCCCAAGAGAAAAGGTAGAGTAGCCATTCTAATATTTGATATAATCAACTTTCAACCAAAAGTTATCAAAAAGGATAAGGAAGGACACTTCATACTCATCAAAGGAAAAAACCTACCAAGAAGAAATCTCAATTCTAAACATCTATGCTCCAAATGCAAGAGTACCTACATGCTTAAAGGAAACTTTACTAAAGCTCAAAGCACACATGTACCTCACACAATAATAGTGGAAGACTTTAAAAACCCACTCTCATCAATGAACAGATGATAGAAACACAAAATAAAGAGAGACACAGTGAAACCAAGAGAAGTTATGAGCCAAATGGATTTAACAGATATCTATAGAATATTTCTTCCTAAAACAAAAGAATATACCTTCTTCTCAGCACCTCATGGTACCTTCTACAAAACTGACCATAAAATCAGTCACAAAACATGTCTCAACAGATACAAGAAGATTGAAATAATCCCATGCATCCTATCAGATCATCACGGATTAAGGCTGGTCTTCAATAGTAACAAAAGCAACAGAAAGCACACAGGCACATAGAAACAGAAAAATGCTCTACTCAATAACTTGGTCAAGGAAAACATAAAGAAAAAAATTAGTAACTTTTTAGAATTTAATGAAAATGAAGGCACAACATACCCAAACTTATAAGACAGAATGAAAGCAGTGCTAAGAGGAAAACATACCTTTGAATGCCTCCAAAAAGAAACTTGAGAGAGTATACACTAGCAGCTTAACAGCACACCCGAAAGCCCTAGAACAAAAAGAAGCAAATACACCCAAGAGGAATAGACAGGAGGAAATCAACCAAGTAGAAACAAAAAGAACTATACAAAGAATCAACAAAACCAGGAACTGATTCTTTGAGAAAATCAACAAGATAGATAAACCGTTAGCCAGACTAACCAGAGTGCACAGAGACAGTATCCAAATTAACAAAATCAGAAATGAAAAAGGAGACATAACAAAAGAAACAGGAAATTCAAAAAAAATCATCAAATCCTACTACAAAAACCTAAACTCAACAAAACTGGAAAATCTGGATGAAATCGACAATTTTCTAGACAGATACCAGATATGAAAATTAAATCAGGATCACATAAATCATCTAAACAGTGCCATAACCCCTAAAGAAATAGCAGCAGTCATTAAAAGTCTCCCAACCATAAAAAGACCAGGATCACATGGTTTAGGGCAGAATTCTATCAGGCCTTCAAAGAAGACCTAATACCAGTACTCTTCAAACTATTTCACAAAATAGAAACAGAAGAAACACTGCCCAATTCATTCAATGAAGCCATAGTTACACTTACACCTGAACCACACAAAGACCATCAAAGAAAGAGAACTTCAGACCATTTTCCCTTATGAATATTGATTCAAAAATACTCAATAAAATTCCTGCATACTGAAAGCATGAACACATCAAAAAAATCATTCACCATTATCAAATAGTCTTCATCCTAGGAATGTAGCTATGGTTCAATATACAGAAATCTATCAACATAATCCACTATATAAAAAACTCAAAGAAAAAAACCACATGGTCATCTCATTAGATCTTGAGAAAGCATTTGACAAAATTAAACACCCCTTCATGATAAAAGTCTTAGAAAGATCAGGAATTCAAAAACTAGACTTAAATATAGTAAAAGTAATATACAGCAAACTAGTAGCCAACATCAAATTAAATGGAGAAAAACATGAAGCAATCCCATTAAATTCAGGGACTAGACGAAGCTTCTCTCTCTCCTCCTATAGCAATTAGACAACAAAAGGAGGTCAAAGAGATATAAATTGGAAAGGAAGAAATCAAAATATCAGTATTTGCACATGATATGATAGTATACTTAAGTGACCCCAAAAACTCCACCAGAGGACTCCTACAGCTGATAAACAACTTCAGCCAAGTGGCTGGATATAAAATTAACTCAAACAAATCAGTAGCCTTCCTATACTCAAAGAATAAACAGGCTGAGAAAGAAATTATGGAAATGACACCATTCACAATAGTCACAAGCAATATAAAGTATCTTGGTGTCACTCTAACCAAACAAGTGAAAGATCTGTATGACAAGAACTTCAAGAAAGAAAGAAATCAAAGAAGACCTCAGAAAATGGAAAGATCTCCCATGCTCATGGATTGGCAGGATTAATATAGTAAAAATAGCCATCTTGCTGAAAGCAATCTACAGATTCAATGCAAACTCCATCAAAATTCCAACTCAATTCTTTACAGAGTTAAAAAGAACAATTCTCAAATTCATTTGAAATAACAAAAAACCTGGGATAGCAAAAACTATTCTCTGGGGGAATCACCATTCCTGACTTCAAGCTATACTATAGAGCAATAGTGATAAAAACTGCATTGTATTGATACAGTGACAGGCAAGTAGATCAATGGAATAGAATTGAAGACCCAGAAATGAACCCACACACCTACAGTCACTTGATCTTTGACAAAGGAGCTAAAACCATCCAGTGGAAAAAAGACAGCATTTTCAACAAATGGTGCTGGTTCAACTGGCAGTCAATATGTAGGCGAACGCAAATTGATCCATTCCTATATCCCTGTACAAAGCTCAAGTCCAAGTGGATCAAGGACCTCCACATAAAACCAGACACACTGAATCTAATAGAAGAGATACTAGGGAAAAGTCTTGAACATGTGGGTACAGGGGGAAAGTTCCTGAACAGAACAATGGCTTATGCTCAAAGATCAAGATAGGACCTTATCAAATTGCAAAGCTTCTGTATGGCAAAGGACACTGTCAATAGGACAAAAAGGTAACCAACAGATTGGGAAAAGATCTCTACCTGTCTCCCATCTGATAGAGGGCTAATATCCAATATATACAAAGAACACAAGATGTTAGACTTCAAAGAAACAAATAACCCTATTTAAAAATAGAGTACAGAGCTAAACTGAGAACTCTCATCTGAGGAATATCGAATGGCTGAGAAGCACTTCATGAAATGTTCAACATCTTTAGTCACCAGGGAAATGCAAATCAAAACCCTGAGATTATACCTCACACCAGTGAGAATGGTTAAGATCCAAAACTCAGGTGATAGCAGATGCTGGTTAGGATGTGGAGAAAGAGGAACACTCCTCTATTGATGGTGGGATTTCAAGGAGGTACAACCACTCTGGAAATCACTCTGGTGGTTCCTCAGATAATTGGACATAGAACTACCTGAGGACCCAGCTATACCATTTCTGGGCTTATACCTAAAAGATGCTCCAACATATAAAGAGGACACATTCTCCACTATGCTTATAACAGCCTCCTTTATAGTAGCCAAAAGCTGGAAAGAACCCAGATGTCCTTCAACAGAGGAATGGATACAGAAAATGTGCTACATTTACACAATGGAATACTACTCAGCTATTAAAAACAATGACTTCATGAGATTCTTAGGCAAAAATGGATGGAACTAGAAAATACTATTCTGAGTGAGGTAATACAGTCACAAAGGAATACACATGGTATGCACTCACTGATAAATGGATATTAGCCTAAAAGCTCAGAATGCCCAAGATACAATTCACAGACCACATGAAGCTCAAGAAGATAGACCAAAGTGTGGATGCTTCAGTGTTTCTTAGAAGAAGGAACAAAATATTCACAGAAGGAAATATGGAGACAAAGTGTGGAGCAGAGATTGAAGGAAAGACCACCCAGAGACTGCCTCACTTGGATATCCATCCCATATACAGTCCCCAAATGCAGACACTATTGTGTCTGCCAAGAAATGCTTGCTGACAGGAGCCTGATATAACTGTCTACTGAGAGGCTCTGCCAGAGCCTGACATATACAGAGGTATGCTCACATCCAACCATTGGACTAAGCACAGGGACCCCAATTGAGTAGTTATAGAAAGGACTGAATGAGCTGAAGGATTTTGCAACCCCATAGGAAGAACAACAACAATATCAACCAACCAGACCCCTCAGATCTCCCAGGAACTAAACTACCAACCAAAGAGTACACATGAAGCGACCCATGGCTCCAGCCGCATATGTAGCACAGTATGGCCTTGAGAAACATCAATGAGCAGAGAGGCCTTTGGTCCTGTCAAGACTCGATGCCCCAGTGTAGTGGAATGTCAGGATGGGGAGGCAGGAGTGCATAGGTGGGTGGGGGAGCACCATCATAGAAGCAGAGGGATGGTGGATGGGATACAGGGTTTCCAGAGGGGAAACCGGGAAAGGGGATATCATTTGAAATATAAATAAAGAAAATATCAAATAAAAAATAATAAAGGATAAAATTTTCCCATATGTTGAACAAAAGCAGAGGCACCTCTACTATGTCTTCTCTTTCATGGTTACTCCACCCACTGCTCAATATGTGAACCACAAGGGTGTCCCACCTTAGTGAATGTGCCCAGTTCTTTCTTTCTACTGGGATATTGTTGTCATCTTTCTTGTTAGGTGCAACTTCTGTGCTCAGAGTTTCAGCATTACCACGGAGCTTGTTCTGCTATACATTTCAAATATGTCCTGGTAATCTGAATTCAGTAGCACTCTATCTGTTGGATCTTTCAGGTCTTAGATTTCAAGTAAGTTTCTACCAGCACTCACATTGCTGTCTAGATTTCAAGTAAGTTTCTACCAACACTCACATTGCTGTCTAAATATCATTGAGTTATCTCAATATGGGAACAATTTATCTTATTTCATGGTTTGGGATTTACCAAATTTATCAGGAAATACAAACTCGATTCCCAAATCCCAATTTTACAAAGTGCTCAGTGAAAGCTCTTAAAATCTAAGTTTAGAGTAAGATAAAACTTTATATCTTCATTTGCTGGTGGGGGCACTTTTCTTCATCTACAATTTCAACAACTGTCTATTCATTATACAGTCATGATTCTATACGTGGGAATATCAATCCAAATCCTTCACAAAGAAATCATTTCTTCATCTTAGATTACTGATTATCAAACCTGCATGTGCCTGAAAGGAAGCACTGTTTTTAATTTCTCAGAGTAATTGAATCTGAAGAATTTCCTGTAGAATTCAGCTCTGTGTTTAGAAGACCACTATGATGTTATATGCTGTCCTTCTGTGTATTCTCTATCAAGAAAAGGTTCAGGCTATTTCACACAACACAATGCCAGAAATAAAGGTTCATGGATGCCCAGAGTTTCTGACTGAAGTTACTTGGGTTGATCTTCTCAGCCTATAAAGCTACTAGATTTGTGTTCCATGGTTTTCCATGCCGTACTTGGAATTCTGATTAATCAATTTGCTATTGGTTTAGTATGTACCTGTGGTCTCTTCTGCCTAAATTGCAGTTTCTCTCTATCTTGTGCACAACTTTCATTTATAACTGTGGGTTTCCTGGTGCCAGGCACAGAGACTGTTCTGTAGTTGTTCAATAAACATTGATTTTCTCAATCAAACGACAATATGCATCTCTCATATGACTTGAGAAAATCATTGCAGATGTTGTCTTTCCTACAATTTTCATTCATTTAAACATTTGAATTTTCCCCCTAGAGGAAAGTATTGAATACCAATAACTTAATAATTCCTCATACTACTAAGAGTGGTCCTTTGCAAAAATGTAAAGATATTAAAGGCCCAACCTGATCTTTTCCCCGAAACTCCTTTTAATATTGACTGATACAACAGTAAACCTTTCAAGGTTCTAAAGTTTTCTTTAGTCTAGAACAGTTAAGAGCTGTGATTTGGTTATTGTCAGAGAACGGTAAGATAATTAAAAGAGAAGGTAGTCATTATAGAGCATAGATAAATGCCTTGTAAGTTCAAGCAGCTCAAGGCCTTATTTTATGGCCTAGCTGTCCTGAGAATCTTGGAAGTTATAAAACATGGGTGATGTATCTCATCCAGTGGAGGAACTCTGAAATCAGAGCTGCTACTCAATATTCATTGTAGCTGTGTAGGTTTTTTTGTTTATTTTTTTTTCCCAGTAAATGATTCTAAACTCTCTTTCTCATTGGGGATTAGGGAGTTCTTCACATCTGGAGTCTTTTAGTTGCCACTATAGGAATTGGCACTTTTCTAAATCTGAATAGGAATGGAACCAAAATATAAACAAAAACCAGGCACAAAGATGGATTTATAAAGTAATGTTTCTCCATATGACGGAAGTCTTACTCTAATGTTTCTTTACTGTACTCTGTTAAAATCATGCAAAATTTATTATTTAAGTGATAGTAAAGACTTCATTAAAAGATTAATGGTTCTGGTTTACCAATTCACTTACTAGGTCACTTCATTATTTAGTTCATTAATTCTGTAAATGTCAGGCTTACCATGAACTCTAGTGATTTGCATAAGTCACATTGTCATTCTCCTGGCAGAAAAGTATAATGACTTCAAAAAGGAATTTGGCAGCATTTATACATTTCCTGTTAAATAATGGTGTGTTTTTTCCAACCCAACAAAGAAAAACCCAATAGCTGAGAAATTTTAACAATGTAATCTTTTTGATTATTCTGCAAACCTTTCCATTTAATACATCTGGTAGACAGATAAGATGGAAAAATAATCTCCAAAAGACAAAAATAACCTCCAGATTAAGTGATATGAAGAAGCCAACATTTGTGATCATGTTTTACATAAAATCATTTCTATCAGTGAAAGAGCAATCAAGTCTTCAACAGATCCTTATTTTATTTTATTTATTCAAAATGATTAATTACCATAGACATCAACAACAACTACAAAAAGGAAGAAACAGTATAGACAGGAAGCCATTGAAGAAAACTCTTGAAAATTATGATAGAGATGCTGAAGAGAATCTCTCCACAGCTGGTGGCTTCTGCTAGAGGTGCAGGTGAGGAAGGACTCAAGTTTCTTTGAAGGGCTGGCCACTGGGAGTTTGACCATGCTCCAGTGAATATATGGGCAACACAAATTGGACTTGGTATTCCTTTTTCTTTCTTTTTTTTTGGGGGGGGGAGGTCACAAGGGTGGGGACATAGACTTGGGAAGACTGGGAAGTGAATCTAATAGGAGTGCATTATGTGAAATTCCCAAAATATCAATAAATATATTATGTGAAAAAAGTTAGTTACTGGAAAGCTCCAGAAATCCATCATTTCAATATTATAAGGGTTCTAGAGCAGCACTGGCTGCTCACAGTGATGAATATTCTCTATACCCTTAATGTATTCATATCACTCTCAGCAACTGTTTACACTTAATATAACTGCCTCTACATGATAGAAAATTGGGGCACTACTAGAAAACAGGATAAAAAATTGAAATAGGATAAAAAGTCAATGGTGATTAAGATTCACCACGAGTTTGGACAATGCATGGAATGAGATATTTTTTCTATATTTTGTTATTCTTCTACGTTTTGTAGATCCATGAGAATGAAACTAAGTACAGGAATCTGCTATCATCTGTCTATAAACTATCAACTACCTGTGTGTGTCTGTCTTACAAAGCCAAAAAAATTGTGAAAAATAAGAGAATGGGTCTTAACTTTACAATTGCATTTTGTTTAATAAATAATATTAATAGCAATAATAACAACAAAATAAAGAACAATAATAACAATAATAAAAATCAACCAATATTTATTTATATCTTAGTAGAAATTGTTGATAGAATATAGACATTTGATTTGAGGAGAAATCAAATGTGTGTCCTAATATAATTTTATGAGAATAATCTTCCTTAAATGGGACATTCCATTAAGAAATTTATTTTCAAACAAAAATATTAATGCTGATGGAATTAGCACTGTATAACAAAGCTAAATTTTTTAAAGAAATTTATTCTTTTATCTAATAGCAGGAAGTAAAAATAAATCATGATTTGTCAAGTAAAAATTCAAAGTATTAGATCTTCATAACTATTTTTTCTCTACCCTTAGTCTGACTCAATATTTGTGAATTAAAGATTGGTCATTGAAGCAACTTTTGCATGTCTCTCAAATATGGTGCTTCCTGCAGAAAGAAAGGGGATACCTTCACTTGATCTCTATTGTAGGAACAAGAAAGCCCTTTCTATAGATTCCACCTGTCTCTTTTAAATACACAGGCCCTCATACAATGGAAGTTAACTGGAATTGGAACTCTTAACTGATGTCAAATTAAACTAGGGTTCCTCTGGCAATCTTCTATACATCAATTCTAGCGCTGCAAGCAAGGAAATAGAGGGATAGATAATGCCTTTTATAAGACAGGAGGAATAACTTGACTCCTACTATGGCTAGTATTTCAGAGGACATTGGGAGGAATTGTGGATTTACTGGCTGAGTCTCTTAGTCATTTGTCATGTGATCTTCATCTGGAAAATATAATATTTATATTCAATAAATAATTACTAAAAGAACATGACTCCACAAGCTTGGGTCTATCCACTTCTAAGGGATAAAAGTCACAGAATTTTTGGAACTCTAAGTATGAGATTTTGGAAGGCATGTAGAAGCTAGCAAAAGGGAAGCCTTAGTAGCCCAACTATGCATTGCTGAGAATGTCAGTCCCCAGATCTGTAAGATGTATATAATGCCTGACATGCCAGGTTGTTGTGAGACTCAGGTAACATCTACAGTGGAGTTTGTAGATAATGAAGCTTGGTGCTACATAACGCGAGGTATGATTGTCTAATTAAACAGTCAGTTTTACCTCAGCATCATCACCCTCTCCAGCTGTTTGGTCCTGTTTTCCTGCTGATTCACCAAAGTAGCTTCCTGCTGTCTCATTACCACTTCATGTTTAACATGGCAAAGATCAAGATTTTAATTTTTTACTGGAACATGCACTTCTCTTTTCAACTCTGCAGTCCCTGTAGGGAATATTACTCCACTGTCAATCAAATAGGCTGAAGGCAGAGCCCATTTTAGATGCTGCTCCCTCAATCTCTCACTTCACAACCATGGTTTCATGAAGTCTTGCCACTTGCTAAGCATCATCTCCTAACCCTAGCCATTTACTCTTTCAAAAAATCCCAACAAGCATATCGTTCAGTTCTCTGTCATTTAATTAATCTCATGCATAAAACACCCGTACTCTAGTCATTAGCTTTATTTTTATCGTACATGAACCCTCCCCCGAGATAGGAAAAGTGAGATCTTGACTATGACATCTGCCCCTATGTTCTTGCATACACATAGCATGCAGCCAATTGTAAATATTTCACTGTTCATTGCACACCTGGGAGAATCCTCTGTCCTCCTTTGCACAAGGGTAAAATTAACAAGGGAAGACCTGATAAATGTCTGAAAATGCAGGGCCTCCAGATGAAATCACCATTTTTGCCATCCTTTTCCCCCAAGTCCCCAAACACTAGAGTACACATTCTATAATGAGACAGAAAAATATTATAGTTTCGTAGTCAAAGGGAAAACAATGACAGACGTGGAGTCACATGACATACCTAAATGAGGTGCTGTGCTATAGGAGGATTGATCTTCCAGCTCATAACAAAATGTTTTTTGTGCAAGCCATGGTGGCAATAAAACAGGAATGAAAAAGGAAGTTTCAATCTGGCTCTGACGTGACCAAGTTAGGAACATAGTAATCGTAGGTTGTAACAAGCTACTGGGAGGGAAGGGAACATAGAATACTTGAGCACAAATGGACTCTTTTGTGGTCCTACAGACCTTACTTGTGTTGAATATGGCTTCCATAAAAGAATGGCTGGTTAATGCACATGGATGTATCATATTGAAAGGTTTATCAAACTAGTAATCAGTGACTTTTGAAACTAAGTTGCTGAGCCCACTTCAAGGATTCTCCTTTTCCCCTTTACGCGCTCACTTATTTATCACCATCATGCAAAGCAGTGAGAGGCTGACCACTTTCTAACCACGAGATCTTTCCTATCTATTTACACTGAGTTCAACTCAATCAATAATTATCTAAGAAGACTGTGTGTCCCTTAGAGATGAAAGAACATTATTTCTACCAGGGAAAAATATCTTTAGTTCTTGTTGACCCACAGGTTGGATTATTAACACGATGTCTGCATATTAACTATAGTTATCTTAAGTAGTTCCTTGCCCTTCCCCACATCATCTTTTGTGGCAGGCATATTGTATAAACCTCTTGGCATTCATTTCTTTCCTCTGCTCCTCTAAACTTTCTGCATCCGTGGCAATTCCCCAGTGAGTGCTGAATCTTTCATGTTGTGGTATAGTATTAACAAAAGAAGTTCACAATGATTTTACAGAAAAGTTTCTCTGCTATCAAAAGTGTATTCTTAGATATTTATTCTCACTTTTCACTTACCAGAGGCAAGCACATTGCATCAAAAAGAACAAGGTGGCATGACTTAATTTTCTGTAGTGTTTTTCTTTTTCTTTTTTTTTCTTTTTTGCTCTTAATATCTGGCCACCTTAGGCAAGTTCTTTAATTTTTTTCTGAGACATTTTATTAGAGTACTTGAACTGTGAAACCTGCCAAATTAGTCCAGCACAGATGCCCTATAGGAAGACAATTCATTTAACACTTCAGCGCTACAAAGAGAGACTTTTCTAATTCATTCAGCATCTGCCTGTTCATTCCTTTGTTTCACCAATAGGTAATCTGTCTAAACTCTGTACCATACCATTGTTTTGTTCCTTTGATTATACAGATGAATAATTCAACTTAAATTCTGTCATCAAGGAATTCTTCTCTGGAAAGAAGGAAGGAGACAGACTAGTAGGCAGGAAATAGATGATAGATCTCACAACAGGTATGTATATCATCATTGAGGCAGAAGTTGGAATGATTAACTGTCCAGGGAAACCTTTATAATACTGCAATGAAGGGGAGTGGCAGAACACAGAGAAGATACAGATGAGGAGAGGAGGGGACTTTTAGGGAATATTTATTTGTAAGTTTACAACAGGAAAGGTGGCTAACATACAGTTTGTGACAAGACATGACATACAGAGTTTCAGAGTGGAGTAGAACAACTAGGTCTTTACTCAGAAGGGTAACTCTGAAAAATCATGCTACTTTAAGTAAATGAAATTAAGAAGGAAATTTGTTGTAATGTGAGAATGTAAACTAGTCCAGCCATTAATGGAAGCAAGCATGAAACTTCTACATTTGTTTCCATGTTGAAGATGGATAAGATGTGTTGAGGTTTCCTCAAAACCTGAAACAATGGTCAACCTATCATATACTCCAACTGTACCACTCTAGGCCAACACGTCACAAAGACACTCACATGTAATAGCACTTTTAATAATAACTAAATTATGAGACCAACCTAAATATTCATCAACAGAAGAATGCATGAAAAAATGTGGTTTATATGCACAATACTATTAACATTTTGGCCATGAAAAAGTAAGTTTTGTCATTGGTAGGAAAACAGATGCAACTACAAATAATAGTATTAAAGACATTCTTACAAAAATAAATATTACATTTTTCTATCATGTGTTGGTTCTAAGATTTTCCATAGATGCATGAAAGTATATAGGTACAGGTGAAAGTAGATGTGAAATTGTCTAGGGGGGACAAGGAGAAGGAAGAGGGAAGCAACATGAAAGAGGAAGGGAAGCTAGGTATATGTGTGGGAAATATCCATAAAGTGCATTACATACTTTCAAAAATGGCCTTACATAGCCTAGTATAAGAAAATAAACATAATCCGAAAATAGGAAAATCAGGAAAGTTCATGGGTGTGGAGATGTGCAAGAGATAGTAGAAATGGGAAAGCAAAGGATCAGCTGGAAAGATCTCCACACAAGATGGAAATGATTTCTGGGATAAAGGTTGAGGGCTAAAATATTAGAAAACACTTTAGACAATTTCTGATCCCAGAACTCCATCCTGAACATGCTCAGTGCCTGGTATTTGAATCCACACAATGCCTGTAGTGTAGTCACACAGACCACTAAATGACTTCTTTCTAATTGGTGGATTCACAAGATGACTATTGCAGCCATTGAAACTAAAGTTGGAATTTAAAACTTGGTATTTCTCTTGCTCTAAGACTAAAAGTAGAAAGGAGAAGGATTCCAAATTCTCCTCTTATGCGGTCTCTTGGCTCCTCTAAGTTTCAATTTTTCTTTTAAACTGGGCTTTGTTTAACTTTGACAAGCTTGAGTTTATGGGGTTGACTTTAGCTGAGATTTCTATAAGAAGGGGGTATAGAGACTGAAGTGGCTAACTCTGTAGCCAGGCAGGATTTCCAGAGGGGGGAGGCAGACATCAATCTACCTACAAAACTTTTGACCCAAATTTGTCCTGCCTACAAGTTGTGCAGAGATAAAGATGGAGCAGAGACTGAGGGAGCAGCCAACCAAATACTGCCCCAACTTGAGACCCAGGTAAGAAAGCTTACCCCTGACACTATTAATGATACTCTGCTATGCTTGCAGACAGGAACTTAGCATATCTGTCTCCTGGGTGGCTTCATCCAACCATGGATAGAGACAGACATAGAGACACACAGCCAAACATCAGGCAGAGCTCAGGGAATCTTGTAGAAGAGTGGGATACAGAAGTGACCAAGCCAGAGGGGTGATCGACATCACCAGAAGAATTACAGAATCAATTAACCTGGGACTGTGGGGGTTCACAGAGCTTGGACCATCAACCAAAAAGCATGCAGGGGCTGGATCTAGGCCCCCTACACATTTATAGCAGATGTGCAGCTTGGTCTCCATGTGGGTTCCTCAACAAGTGGAGCCAAGGCTGTCTTGGTCTCTGTTCCTTGCCATTCAATCCTCCTCCCCCAACCTGGACTGTCTGGGTGGGCCTCAGTGGGAGAGGATATGCCTAGTCTTGATAAGACTGGATATCCCAAGGAGGGATGGTACCCAAGGGCAGCTCCCCTTCTCTGAGGAATTTGCAATGGGAAGAGGGATTTGCAAGGCTGGAACCAGGAAGAGAGAAGGGGACTGTGACTGAGATGTAAACTAAACTAACTAACTAAATAAATAAATGTATAAATCTGTAAATATTTTATCAAGTATAAGAACAAACACTGTAGTTTTCGAGGTTGAAATACGTAGAAGAAATACATGGAGCTGAGTGCAGGCTAGCATAATGAGGTTTTTGGGAAGAGGCCTTCAGTGTGACCATGTGGTGGCCTGATAATCAATTTCCCTTGTGAATATGGCTGCACCACAGCTATGGTTTCTCAAACAGCAGTCAAGGTGCTTTTATGAATACAATTTGTGATTAGTCATTTAGTTGCTTAAGATTATAATGACTTGATATTTGAGCAAAGGAGGTTATCATAGACAACCTGGGTGGGCTCACTTCTTTTTTGTGTTCTTCCTAGTTCTAGTGGGGATTGAGCAAAGGAGGTTATCATAGACAACCTGGGTGGGCTCACTTCTTTTTTGTGTTCTTCCTAGTTCTAGTGGGGATTAAGCAAAGGGTTGTTTTCTTGACTGGAAGTATTCCTTTGGGTCTAGTCAGCACTCCTGCTCAAGAGTTGAAATTGAACTGAGCCCATGAGATAGTCTGAAGATGGAAAATGTAGATTTACATTAGGAACTGGTTTTGTTTGTTTGTTTGTTTGTTTGTTTGTTTTTGGAGTAGGATGTAGAGTAGTGAGATGGGTATACTAAACCTAAATGTAGGTGGTACCATCCTACAAGATTGGGTTCCAGACTGCATAAATAAGAACTGTAAATGAGCACAGGCTTTTATTGCTCTCCTCTTCCTAACTGCAGATGCAACGTCACCAGCTGCCCCATGCTCCTTCTGCCATGTCTCCACTATGATGAACTTCAGGGTGGACTAAACCCTTTCTTTCTTAAGAGGTTTTTGTCAAGCACTTTGCTACACAAGATGAGTAACTAAATAGTTGGACAACTTGGGTTTTTTTGTTGTAAAAGTTATGTACAGATAATCCATTGTTCAGCTTAAGGTGGATTTATTTATTCACTTACTGAAGACCATCTTCACAGAGTTTGCATTTGGGAAAGATTGACAAGTGATCCTAAGCTTGAGAGTTGCCTGTTTAGGTAGGCTCAGCTTTGGGCTGTGCTATTAGAAAACATTGAGGTTAATTCTATTGTTCTTCTTTGATCCCGAGCCTCTTCATTTTGAAAGGAAGTATTTTCAAGTTTCTCAAAGAATCACCTGCATGTCTATTAAAAATTGTCTTCTTGTCTCAAAGGCTATGGCCATTTATTTATTAGCATAATAGCACTTCCTGGCCAGCAATTATTTTGATATCAAGTGGTTTTGTCAACTGGAGTTGACAAAACTGAAAAATTGAGAACTTTTCACTGAGTCGTAAACTATATTCCAAATGTGAACTGAATAATGAGCCAGATACTACAGATGTAATGATGAATTAGAGGGCACCACCCTCAAAAGGGAATTTTTTCAGTAATGCAGGTGAAGAATATCTGGCGTCTTCTATGATCAATAAATAATTCATTTTCCTTCATACTTGTAGTTTATAGTTAGGGTAGACATATGTCTTGATTTGCCTGGGAGAGTCCAAATTCATTTTAGTTATCCTTCAGTATCAATAGTGCCTCCTTTCCTTCCCTAAATCATTCCATTTGAATGAAAAGCTTTATGGCCATTCTATCTATAATAAAAATTATGGTCACTGAAGTACACAATGGTCCTATTGGAAGATGATTTGATACTGATCAAGTGAAGGAAAGCGAAAGTGGCCATTCAACAATGGGGTTGTCATAATCGGCTGAATTTCCTATCTACTGAACACAATGAGGTTCAAAGAAGAGAATCCAAATAGTGTCTTCATTCTGAAATAAAGCGAGAAAGCAAAGACATACTCTCTACCTGTGCATTCATTTTAATATGCAGATTCTCAAGTGTGAGCTCATGAGTGAGAACTGCTGATTTTTGAAGAGGCTATATAAATTGGATGGCTCAAACCAGAATAACAGAAGTGTACTATTGGTGACATAGAACCATAACCTGCATTTTTCTGCTGATGCTGTGTATTTTTTAAAATATGGCCAATTCTTGTAAAAATGTCAATTGAACTCAGTAAGTCTTCCATTACGATATGCACAGTTACTATCCTAGAACTGCAAATATAAAAATATAGAACTGCTTATGTGTATGTACAACACAACTTACATTATAGACAGATTATTCACATAAATATACTCTCTGGATATTTGATGTTTGTACAGCACATAGCACAATAATTTCTATTTCATAGGAATTGCAAGGATCTAGCGACCTTGACTTCGAATCGTCATCGCCTGGTGGACCTTCTACAATTTTCACTGTCAAAACCAAAACCCTTCTTGCTTCTTCATCTTTCAACTGCACTTTAGCCTCTCCACACTCTGGCAATATCTTAGCCTCTAGTCAATCACTTTCTGTCTCTTCTGGATGTCTCTCTCCTTTGCTCTCCAGCTTGTCTTCAGTCTTTGTAAGTAGATTAAATTTTATTATAATTTTACTTCTCTTTTCATCCTCACTTCATTACTTTCAGATTTTCTGCCCCCATACCAACACACTTGGCTTCTGTGTGTGCCATCAGATACTGTTTGTGGCTGTCTCTCAGGACACTACTCCACTGAACTCCACTGAAGTTTGCTTTGGTTTCTTTATCCTCTGGACATGACTTAAATATTTAATAGCATTTTATATATTTATCCACATGTTGATAATTTCTGAAACTATTTTCTTTGGAGATTTTGCTATAAAAGGTCAAGATGTACATATTCAATTGCCTATGAGTCACTGCTATCTAGACCACAGAAAATAACATAAAAATCAGTACCTCCAAATCTGTACAACACTTCCATCTGTTCCTCTCACATCCGCAACCTTGATAGAAACATAACATCTTCCCAGACACTTGTGCAGAAACTGAAGCCAGGCTTTCACCCATTGCCACCTTCACTCCTTCCGGGATGTTTGTCAGTATCAAATACCAAGTATAACCTTTCTTTACTCACCAGGCATCTCCTTAATGCTGTTTTTCTTCAGGTTTTATCAACTCTTACTGTATTTATTGCAGTTCATATCTTAAAAAGAAGGGCTGTTGAGGAGCAAGAAAACAAATTGGGAGATAAAAGCAAAATAAACGTCAATTCTGAAATTATATGTTTTGTTAATATTCACACTCTCAATTTCACGATTTCCTTATAAAATTTAACTTTTTCCCCCTGCCCATTGATTTCTTCTCATCTGCTTCATAAAGGCTCTAGGCTTTTCAAAGATTAATCTATGGTTGAACACACTCACTACTTGCTTTCCCAAGTACCATGGGGCATGGATGCTCCTCAATTGTAGAAAAGGTCTTGGACTTTCTTTTCTATACCTTTCATCACTTTCCTGAATTGTTTTTAATTCTTTATTTTTTTAAAATCACAAATAGGGACTAAAGACTACATGAGATTATAACCTTCCAGTGGACTTTTCTAATGATTATATTCTCCCTAATTAGCAATTTCTTTTCTGCCACTTTGTGGTTCATTTTTTTCCTTCTTTGAACATTTTTCTTAATGAATACAGCACAAACTTTTCTCATTTAATACAAAGTTCTAATGTACTTCAGGAATATCTCAAATACAGTCCCTGAGAAGGAGCTCTTTCTTGCCTAAACACAAGACCCATCTTCATAGGGTTATGTAACAACATGGGCAAAAAGTTAAAATTTATGGATGGCATTGGCTACACCCAACTTCTGGCCCTAATACTTAGTAAACACAAGCAATTAATTTCATCTTCTAATGTCTTGATTTTTCACAATTTTATTGTATATATATAGATTTTTTTTCCTGGTGGTGTAAGTTTGTGCATCACATGTGTGCTTAGTGCTGCAGAGGCTAGGAGAGGATGTCATAACCCTGGGGACTAGAGACTTATGTTACAGTTGCGAGGTGCTATGTAGTTACTAAAAATCATTGAACCTGGGTTCTCAGGAAGAGCATCAGGTACTCTTAACTTCTGAGCCATTTCTCCAGCTCTGAAACTCTTTTGTAGATGACAAAGAAAGGTTATGTTATATGCTGACTTGTGGAGTCCTTATTAGGCATACACTATTTAACTTGATGAAGTACAGTGTTAGGCACAGAATATGTGGCAAACTTTCATATATATTAAAATGAAAGAAAAGATAAATTTTCAAATAGAGATATGATATAATTTACACATTAATCTTGGGAGAAGTACAAATTTGACAAAGAAGATGTTACATATTTATTCTTAGTAACATTAATGAATTTTGATTTACAGTGGCTCACATTTATCAATTAAGCCATTCAATAAAAGGCTACACTATCTCATATAGCCTTGCAATAATTTATATCTAGATGTTTCCATGGCTCCTGGCACTTTGCTTTATTCAGGTCCTTGCTCTAGTGGCATCCCTGAGATATTTCCCTTGATCTCTCTTGTACACCTTACAATCAGTGGTTCTCTTTGAATCTATTCTCTGACACAGCATACACACACATATATACACACATACTTGCATACTAGCATGCACACACACAGAAACACACATACAAAAACAGAAACAGACACACATACAGACATATACACACACATAGACAAATAAACACAGACATATACACACACATCGATTTACATTCACACATATACCTATACACACGGAAATACATGCATACAAACACAGAGACAGACATACACATACATAGACATATGCACACATAGACCTATACACACTCACACAATGGCACACAAACACAGAGACACAGACATACACAAACACATGCACACACATGTACACACACATGCACACACACACACAATGCCAATCACCCACAACTGAAGCATTTCCCTTCTGATACAATGGATCTTATTAGGTTTATTGATATATACTTGCAAGTAGAAAATATTCACTAAGCATTTGTTGAAAGGACTTTATTTAATCTGAGTATACTCAATGAGCTATAGAAGACATACATTTTTTTCTTTCTTCCATAAACAAATAAGGCATAAGAGATCTGTCCACAGATAAAACTCAGGGTGTCCTTAAACTTGGATGGGAAAAAAATTACTTCACATCTTTACTTGACCCAACTGACTTCTATAAATTTTTTTAAATTATATTTCTTCATATTATTTTTAATTATTTGTCATTGTTTTATTTTTGTAATGATATTTACATTATTTCCTCTTCTTCATTCTAAACCTTCCCAGGCACACACTCTTATTCTCTTTCAAATTCACGACCCTTTTGTCTTTAATTGTTGTTACATATGTGTGCTATGTATCTCCCTAAATGCAAAAATAAAATATGCTCGGACTTTATAAAGTTATGTATATTTTTAAAATGTAAGTAATAAATATAAATAGTATTATATTAATAGGAATTTATCATTATTCCATCACTAGACGTGGTGTATTTCATACATTATTGTTGTAGTTATCTTAAAACATTTGAATTCATTAGTGTATTGGGCTAGTTTTACATCAACTTGAACAAGCTAGAATTATCTGAAGGAAGAGAACCTCAATTGAGAAATTACTCCCATAAAATCCGACTGTAAGGCATTTTCTTAATTAGTAGTTGATGGGGGGTGAGTCTTGCTATCTCTGGGCTGGTGGTCCTGGGATCTATAAAAACATTAACTGAGCAAGTCAAGAGGAGCAAGTAAGCAGCACCCCTCCAGAGCCTTTGCATCAGCTCCTGCCTTCAGGTTCCTGCCCTGTTTGAGTTCTTGTCCTCACTGCCTTTGATGACGAACACCTACATAGAAGTGTAAGCTTGATAAACCCTTTCCTCCTCAACATGCTTTTTGGTCATTGTGTTTCATCAAAGCAACAGTAACTATAGCTAAGACAATTTGTATATCAAAGTTATGGTATGTATGAGACCCATCTGTTGATACCTATATTTATTATTAAAAATACATTTATTACTATATCAGAAAATGAATCATTTGATACTTCAAAAATCCTCTATTTTTCTTTATACAATTAAGAGCCCCAATCTTTCTGTTACCTCAGCAGTCAGGAGCAGAGGTGTCATATTGTCATAAGTTTGAGGCCAGCTTGGGCTACAGTGTGAAGTTTTTTCTTTTCTTTTCTTTTCTTTTCTTTTTTTTTTTTTTTTTTTTTTTTTTTTTTTTTTTTTTTTTGGTTTTTCAAGACAGGTTTTCTCTGTGTGGCCCTGACTGTCCCGGAACTCACTCTGTAGACCAGACTGGCCTCGAGCTCAGAAATCCACCTGCCTCTGCCTCCCAAGTGCTGGGATTAAAGGCGTGCACCACCACTGCCAGGCCAGTGTGAAGTTTTGTTTAAAAAAATAGTAATAGCCGTAATAGCCGGGAAGTGGTGGTGCACGCCTTGAGGCCAGCCTGGTCTACAGAGTGAGTTCCGGGACAGCCAGGGCTATACAGAGAAAACCTGTCTCAAAAACCAAAAAAACAAAACAAAACAAAAAAAGTAATAGAAAAGGCTCAAGAATAGAGGAAAAGAAAGAAAAGAAAAGGAAAGAAGAAAGGAAGGAGAGAAGGAAGGAATGAAAAAGAACAAGACAAACAATTTCATTCTAGGAAAAGTTTCTGAGATATTTGCCAAATGAAAGAAATTCCTCATGTCACATAAAATAAATTAAGAAGCCCTGGTGTGGAAGCTTAGGCACGTATGATCATTTATTTGTCCCAGTACATAGAAATGTAACTGAGGTCCTGTATCAGAACCCTCATCCCAAGAGTTCCACATGTCACGCCTGGTTATTCACATGATTGAAAGCAAACAATTATCAGTAAAGGGTTAGGGAGGAATTTTAGTTAAAATGGCCACTTTAAGATTAGATCTTGGAGCTAGAGAGATGGTTCAGTAGATAAGAGTATTCACTGCTCTTCAGGAGGACCCAGGCTCAATTCCCAGCACCCACATGGCAGCTCACAACTATCTGTAGCTCCAAGATCTGACACCCTCACATACATATATAAGCAGGCAAAACACCAATGCACATAAAACAATTTAAAATGTTCACCACAAAATGGAGTTCATTATGAAAACTTCAAAAAGAAATGGAAAATATTTGTAGCTAAAATTATATTTTTATATGAGATAGAAAGATTTTTGCAAAATTAAAAGACATTTTACCGTAACTCATATGACACAATAATAAAGTAATCCACTCACCAATAAATTGGATTGTAAATTGATGTTATTAAATAACTTTTTTGACAACAGACAAGCTGTGTATAGTGTTTGTCTATTGGTGAGAAACCTTTCCTTAGCTTAAATATTCCATGTTAGCATCCTGCCTGAGTTCTTCTATACCTAGGAGCTTTTACTCTATGAGAAAATGTTAAAAGTAGAAGGGGAAAAAAAAGGCATGGTTATCTGGATTGACCCCTTTTTTCCCCCTATAAGGAGTTGCAAATAAGTGCAGAAAGGGGAGAGATGAACTTTTAAGGAGGTGACAGAGAAAAACCACGCTGATAAAAATGATAAACAATACGGCATAGGCCCCTCAGAAAGTGAGCTCTTTAAATACCTGAGGAGGCATGTTTACTCCAAGAAGAAAGATGGGGTTGGCTGGCGCCGCCTAAGTGTGCACACTTGAGAGTTCAGGACACACATGTGCTTTTGTGTGCATTTTCTCAGAGGACCTTTTCAGACACCAATCTTTTACTAATCTCAGTTGTCTTCTCAAATGGAGGGAAGTTTGAGACTTCTACAGAGAACACAGATATGCAAAATCCCATTAGGAAGTTATCTGATATTTAAATGCAAAGAAAAATGCTATTAAAATCCCACTACACGCTTCATAGTTTGTTTTCTTTATTTGAAGCAGTCAGGAATTAAAAATAACTGAGATCACTTTTTAAAAACCTTTCAAGAAGTTCAGCTTTGGATGAAGCCCAAACGGAGTCAGGAAGCCAAAAATGTACTATTTTCACAAAGAGTTGAGTGATGGAAAGCAGAAACTGTCGTGGAAAGTGTTATGTGAATACTCTCATTAAAAACAAAACAAAACAAAGCCCTGCCTGTGGACTGGAAGTGGGTAGTGCTTTTCTTTAAAGCTCTGGCAGATGATTTCCCTTTGGAGATGATCGTTTGAGCTAATTTGCTTGCATTCCAAATATTATGGGTCTTGTGACAGTACAACATTTTATTTTTTTACAAGTCCCTTCTGCAATATCCCTTGGCCAGTAGGCAAGCTCTGAATATAACTTAAAAGTTAGAACTATTCGAACTTTAAGTGCAGTGACCTTGTTATTGATTTTGATTGACAGACTTTGTATAATGTAATTGACTCAGTAATATAAATTGCAGATATAGTTCATATGCATTCTTTGGCTCCCATTAAAATATCATAGTATAGCATATCTTAAGATTAAGTATTCACAAATTATATAAGATCTTGTTGGCATCTATGGAATTCTCAAAGTGAGGTACTTTGGATCAGCAGTTTGTTTCACTACAAAACTTATTTAAAAAGTGGACCCTAAGTCCTCAAAACTAGAAGACCTCTGCTGGAACTGTGGGGGCAGAGTCCAGCTATTTGTGATTTTACAAGCAATCGTGGTGATTTAGGTGAGCTAAAGAGAAACAAATGCTTTATGGGATCAGAATTGTAGGTAAAATAAATTAAAATTAGAAATATTTTCTAGTCTGAAAAGTAAATCAAATATCTTTAATTTTTTTAGAGTTATAGAGCAAATTTGATTGAGCCTGACTTCATCATATGCTCTCTCCTGACACTGTAGACATAAGCAACCCCAGCTCAATCAATTAATACTGCTTAAGCAGCTAAATAGTTCTTAAAGGCTTTTCATCTCCAAAATGTTACAAGGATAGTGTGCTGTATATTATTTATTTTCAAGATGACCATTTGGTATGCAAAGAGAGTCAGGAGACTTTTAGTTCAACTAAACATAACTCTTAAAAGGTATCTGCTGACTTCAACATACAAGACAAATTCTAAAAGAAAAGTAATTGGCAACATTACACTGATTGAAGAGCATAGGATTCTTACCCATGAAATCAATCTTGTCATTCAGAATTCATATGACTTAGAAAAGGAGAGCTAAAAAAAAAAAAAAAACCCACATATATGGTCATTAAAATTATATTCATAAATGCAATTTGATTATATAGAAATTCCAAAGCTTTTTGTTCTGTTTTTGTTTGTTTTATTTTTTGGTAGGCACACTTTGGTATCTGTTGCTACAGAAGAGAACAAAGATAGGTAGTGTTTATAATGCCGAGAGTTTTGGCTGACCCTCAAGGGGTTGTAATCTTTAACCTTGGATCTGCTACCAATGTTTGAATGTAATTAAACCATTGAAACTCTTGAGGCTTCAGTTGTGTTATTTGTAAAACAGGGAGATTTAATTAGATCTCCAAATCCTACTTCCATTTGTTATTCTGGAATAACCAACAATTATAATAATAATGGCTTAAAAATAACACAAATAAGTATGGTTTCTCAGTAGTCTGGGAGGTTCTGTGCCTGAGGTTTTGCTTGTCCAGACTTAGTTAATAACATGATAGATGGGGGTTGACAAGTCTTAGAGATGTACTAACTCCTTGAGGCCCCTCATGGAAGGGTCTGAAAAGAGCAAGGAACAGGCAGTGTAAAAAGTAGAGGCTCTGAAAACAATAACAATATGGGTCCCGCATTGGATTGGCAAAGGAAGTCACAATCTAGGCAGATTCAAAGGATGAGAAAATAGATGTACCTTTCATGGGAGACAACACTGTCACATTGTAGTCAGTGTAAGAACCAGGAGTGAGAAGCTGCTTCTGCAGCCAGTCTACCCTTCATGCTGCAAATACCGTAAAATAATAGGGATTACTTTCAAAATCATTCTGTAGAATGCATTCTGTGGAATGCCTTGGGTACATGGTGATATTTAGGAATATGGAAGATATAGAAAGGAGATATAACATATTTGTAAAAAACAGAGGTAGGCATGTTTTAAGCAAGGCTTCTCTTTAATTATTGTCTGAGTTTCACATAAAGTCTGCTTCATCAACTGGATAAATATTTGACTGCTGTTCAGTAAATTGCATTAGTTTACTTTAACTGTGTGCTCAGCCTCATTCAGGCATCCTGCATTAGGCAATGTAGTGTGTAATGCATCTCTGCAGGTGACCAGAGCTATTCTCTGTATGAGGTAAATTAAAACTCATATTTTAAAAATTAAACATTCTTGCACTTCATGATTTCAATATTTAATTATAACCTGTGTCAAGGCCTAATCTCTGACTGAGTCAGGCATGAAATTAATCAAAAAAAAAAAAAAAAAGGCAAAAGCTTAGCAATTCTTCTGCACTATAAAAATAGTATGCTTTCTTTACTCACATGGCAATATTCAAAACCATTTTTTGAGGAAGGCTATGATACACAGAGTGAGTAGATTAAGTTACAATATGTGGAAACAGAGACCTGGACAGAAAAAAAAATCAGTAACCTGAAATAATCTCTATTAGTTTTTAACAGGAAGCCAAATATCTTCCAAAAGTAAAAGGTTAAGTTATTGACCTTATTGAAAGAGATAATAGAAAAAAATTAATGTTTGGATGACCTGTTTGGAATAAAATTAGAAAATTTCCAGTGGTTCGT
Organism: Uromys caudimaculatus; assembly: GCA_028551405.1. Classification (NCBI taxonomy): domain Eukaryota; kingdom Metazoa; phylum Chordata; class Mammalia; order Rodentia; family Muridae; genus Uromys; species Uromys caudimaculatus. The sequence continues at coordinate 117,495,575 of CM052700.1, read as the reverse complement.
TATCATTGTCTTCCTTTTTCCAGTTTATATTTTCTGTGTACTGTTTCTCAAATGCCTTTAGTATGAAAGAATCCATGTCAACGTCGTTACAGATACTCTTATTGAACAATTTGATGTGGCTACACAGATGGCTCAGCAGTTAATAGCACTTGATACTCCTGCAAGGACGCAGGTTCAGTTCCCGGCACCCACATGGTATTCACAACCATCTATAATCAGGAGATCTTTTGCCTTCTTTTCACTTCCTTGGCAACAAGGGCAAACATACATGCTTGCAAATTACTCATATACATAAAATAAATAGATCCAAAATTTTTAAGGAAATATATTACAAATTGTTTCCTTTTCAAAATTGTTTTAGACTGTAAGACTAAACCATTAATCTCATAGGAAGATATACTAGTTACCAATTTGAGTTTAAGTAAACATGTTTAGGAGAATTGCCACATTCTTTCTCATGTGTTTATTTATTTATCTACATTCCTATAATGTTTGGTAACATATTTTGGAAGATTTAACTAACACTTGTTGGTTTAATGTTGCCTTTTCTGAATGTCTCTCTCCCTTTATGTGGTCATGTTGAAATCACATTTATTATATGTGATAATACAGGCAAAATTAAATAATATGTGGAACCAGAAGAATGTTTTCATTGAGTATACCCTATGGGAATCTGGAGTCAGTTTCTGGAGTAAGAAATCGAAGTGAACTTAAAGGAAAGTCCTTAGAGTGTATGTTTCCAAGATGCTCTGACACTCAGTGCTCTTTAATGTCTTGGATTTTGATTCTGCCTGTCTTAGTCAGGTTTTTATTGCCATGAAGAGGCACCATGACCATGTCAATGCTTATAAAGGAAAACATTTCATTGGAGTTGGCTTGCAGTTCAGAGGGTTAATCCACTAGCAGGCAAGCAAGCAGGCAGAAATGGTGTCGGAGAGGCAGCTGAGAGTTCTACATCTGGATCCACAGGCAACAGGAAGTGACTGCCATACTGATTGTGGCTTGAATATCTGAGACCTCAAAGCCTGCCCCTAGTGACCACTTCCTCCAACAAAGACTCACCTCCTAATAGTGCGACTCCCTGTAGGCCTGCACAGGTCATTTTGTACGAACCACTGCCTTTCCAACTAAACTTGATGGAAGTGTTCTGAAGTGTCTATTCTATTTTATAACATAAATGAACAAAACCAATAAAGCTGAAAAATGTAGACATAGACTGAAAACTAACCTAAACATTATGAAGATTACAAACTAATGAGAAATCTAAAACAATGAAGGAGTAGGAGAGATGGGTCAGAGTCTAGGAGGAGCATATACTCTACTTAGAGGACCCTAATTAAGTTCCCAGCACCCACATGAGGCAAGTTTTAATTACATGAATTATAGCTCTATGGAGAATCTATGTTCCTGGCTTCCTTATATATATGCCCACACACAGACAGATGCACGTGCACGCATGCGTGCACACACATACACACACACACACACACACACACACACACACACACACACATCCCTAAATATAATAAAAATAAATCTTAAAAAAAAAACAAAACCAAAGCAATGGGTGGGCAGGTAGTGACAGCCATATTATCTTAGAAGTAGCCATGAAAAAGAAAAATATACATGATGGGACTTGTTCTAGGCTCCATATTGACTACAGTGGAGGAAACTTGCATGAAAAGAGCTGATGTGAACCAGTCAGCCAGAGTTCAGAAAAAGCTACAAAGGGTAAGTTTACTCAGCAGTGTCTCAGAGGTTAAAATGTTCTAGGCCAAGGTTAGCAGACATAGGCTAGAAGTTGAAGCCTTCAAGGTTTGGGCTTGCAGAAGATTAGATTGTGTGGAGGCTAGAAGCTTCCAGGCCTAGGCCTAGGGATCGTTAGATAGAAATGATCTGGGCTCAGCCCCAGCCATGTATTCATAAAGCTTGGGTACAGCTCTCATCTCATCCCTTCCTCTGAGGGAATAAAAGTGTCATCTACACAGGGATAAACAGAAAACTTTATAAACTAACAGAGAGAATCAGAGGAGAGTCAGATTCACCAGGGGCACAGCCAGCAGAGATAAGCTGCATGTTGTCCCCAGACTTCTATTCAGGCCAATGGCTGTCCCTGCTATCCCAAGGAGGCCTGTGGCAGCCAGAGAAACATCCAGCTTAGTCCCCTCCCCCACCAATCCTCTGCCAGTAAGGTCCACCTGGGATACAGCCAGCAGAAGTGAGCAGCATCCTGTCCCCTGAGCTCCATCAACTGTCTCATGTCTCTCCCTGCCTTCCCAAAGAGGCTTGTGGGGCTCCAGGAACATCCAGCTTAGACTCCCTTCCCTGAAAATCCCCTGCCTGCTGGGTCCACTTAGGGCCCAGCCAACAGAGGGTCCACCTGGGTCACAGCCATCAGAAATGAGTGGTGTGCTGTTCCCTGAGATCTGTTGTCAGACCCATGACTCTGCCTGTCCGGTAGAGGAGTCCTGATAGCATCAGGCCAATACCAGGACAACCAAGTTGCTAAAGGAGTGCATAAGAACAAAATCAACAAGAGCCAAGGCAATATGGTAACACCAGAGCCTAGCTACCCTGCTATCCTCTGGATATCCCAACACAGCTGAAGCCCAAGAAAATAACCTAAACACAATATTATAAAGATGAGAGAGGCCTTTAAAGAAGAAATTAATAAATCTCTTAAAGAAATTCAGGGAAATGCAGGCAAACAGGTGAAGGAAATGAATAAAACTGTCCAAGAACTAAAAATGGAAATAGAAGCAATAAAGAAAACACAAACTGAGGGAATCCCTAAAATGGGAAGCATGGAAAAGAAAACAGGAACTACAAACACAAGCATCACCAACAGAATACAGAGATGGAAGAATGAATCTGAGGCTTAGAAGACATGATTGAAGAAATTGATACAACCATCAAAGAACCTGCTAAATCTAAAATTGTGTGACACAAAACACCCAAGAAACATGGGATACCATGAAATAACAAATCTTAAGAATAACAGGAATATAAAAAAGATTCCTAGCTACAATGCCCACAAAATCATAGAAGAAAATTTCCTCAACCTAAAGAATGATATTCCTATATTCATAAAAGAAGCTTACAGAAGACCAAATAGATTGGACCAGAAAAGAAAATCCTCGTGGGCCACAGGGCCCCACAGCTGATCAGCGCCGGGACAAAGATCCCTCGCCGGAGATCGCA
>CM052700.1:117455201-117491874 GCA_028551405.1 Uromys caudimaculatus | reverse complement strand
GGGGGAGGGGACACGGGGTTTCTAAAGAAAAGGGGAATCATCGGAAATGTAAATAAAATATCAAAAAATAAATAAAAAAAAAAAAAAAGAAAATCCTCATTCACATAATAATCAAGACACTAAATATTCCGAACAAAGAAAGAATATTAAAAGCTAAGGGGGAGAAAGGACAAGTAACATACAAAGGCAGTCCTATCAAAATTATAATGACTTCTCAACAGAGACTCTAAAAGCCAGAAGGTCCTGGAAAGATGTCTTGCACACACTGATATCACAAATGTTAGCCCAGATTACTATACCCAGCAAGACTTTCAACCTCCTTAGATGGATAAAGCAAGATATTTCATGACAAAATCAAATTTAAATATCTGTATTAGTCAGGGTCCTCTAGAGCCACAGAACTTATGGAATGTCTCCATATATTAAGGAAATTTATTGTGATGACTTATAGTCTGTAGTCCAACTAATTCAATAATGGGCAGCTGTGAATGGGAAGTCCATGAATCTAGCAGTTGTTCAGTCGCATGAGGCTAATTTTTTGAGTTGGCTTTTGGTAGAAGTAGATTCCAACAGATGTTCTGGCAAGTAAGATCAATCAGTCAAAAAAGAGTGAGTCTTCCTTCTTCCAATGTCTCTAGGTAGGCCTTCAGTAGGAAGTGTGGCCCAGATTAAAGGTGAGTACTACCATGCCTGGATCTGGTACTTGCTTTGTTCCAGGCTGACCTTGAACTCAGAGGTGTTCTTGTCTCAGACTCCTGGGATTAAAGGTGTGTACTACCTTGCCTGGGCCTAAGTTTTTCATGGCCACTATGCCTCAGGATCTCCATGCCAGGATCCAGGTCAGAATCTTGTATTTTCCAGTCAAAAGATCTGGATCACAGGTGTGCCCTCCAATTATGGATTGTATTTCATTTCAGATATAGTCAAGTTGACAACCAGGAATAGCCATTACAATATCTATCCACATATCCAGCTATACAGAAGATACAAGTAGGTAAACTCCAACCAAAGGAGGCTAAGTATACCCAAGAAAACACAGGAAATAAGTAACCCCTCACCAGCAAACCAAAGGAAGGGAAACACACACACACACACACACACACACACACACACACACACACACACACACAAACACCACCACCACCACCACCAGCACCATCCTACCACCACCACCACCACCAACAACAACAACAACAATAACAACATCAAAATAACAGAAATTAACAATCGTTGGTCATTAATAACTCTCAACATCAATGGATTCAATTCACCAATAAAAAGACCCAGGCTAACAGAATGGATTAAAAAATAGGATCTTTCGTTCTGTTGCATACAAGAAACATACCTCAGCATCAAAAATAGACATTACCAGAGAGTAAATGACTGGGAAAAGGGTGTCCAAGCAAATAGACCTATGAAGCAAACTGGAGTAGTCATTCTACTATCTAATAAAATAGACTTTTAACCAAAATTAACCTAAAGAGACTGGCAAGAACACTTCATACTTATCAAAAGAAAATTTCACCAAGATGCATCTGAATTCTGACCTCAAATGCAAGGGCACTCACATTCATAAAAGAAACACAGCTAAAGCTTAAACACACATCAAACTCCACACATTAACAGTGGGAGATTTCAATACCCCATTCTTACCAATGCCCATATCATTGAGACAGAAACTAAACAGATAAATAATGAAATTAACAGAGGTTATAAATCAAATGAACCTATCAGGTATCTGTAGAACATTTTAACCAAACACAAAGAATATACCTACTTCTCAGTACCTCAGGGAACCTTCTCCAAAACTGACCAGAAAGTCAGTTACAAAGCAATTCTCAACAGATCAAGAAAATTGAAATAACCCCTTGCATCTTATCAGACCACCATGAATTAAAGCTAGAATTCAACAACAGAAACAAGAGAAAGCCTACAAAGTCATGGAAACTGAACAGCTCTCTACTGAATTACCAATGGGTCAAGGCAGAAAGAAAGAGAGAAAGAAAGAAAGAAAGAAAGAAAGAAAGAAAGAAAGAAAGAAAGAAAGAAAGAAAGAAAGAAGAAAGAAAGAAAGAAAGAAAGAAAGAAAGAAAGAAAGAAAGAAAGAAAGAAAGAAAGAAAGAAAGAAAGAAAGAAAAGGAAGGAAGGAAGGAGGAAAGAAGGAAAGAAAGAAAAGACATTTTAGAATTCAATGCAAATGAAGGCACAACATACCCAAACTTATGGGACACAATGAAAGCAGTGTTAAGAGGAAAGTTCATAGTGTCAAGTGTCTTCATAAAGAAATTGGAGAGATGTCATACTAGCAACTTAACAGCATACCTGAAACCTCTAAAATAAAAAGAAGCAACCACACCAAAGAGGAGTGAATGACAGGAAATAATAAAACTCAAGCCTGGAATCACTAAATTAGATATAAAAAGAAGAATACAAAGAATTAATAAAACCAAGACCTGGTTCTTTAAGTAAATCATCAGATAGAGTAATCCTTAGCCAAACTAATTAAAAGGTAAAGTCACAGTATCCAAACCAACAAAATCTGAAATGAAAAGAGGGACATACCAACAGACACTGAGGAAATCCAAAGAATCATTTGGTCTTAACTTTGAAACTCCACACCAATCAGAAAATCTAAATAAAATGGATGATTTTCTTAATAGATACCACTTACCAAAGTTAAATCAAGATCAGGTAAACATTGTAAATAGTCCTATAATCCTTAGGTAAACAAAATCAATCATCAAAAGCCTCCTAACCAAAACAAAACAAAAAAATTCCAGGGCCAGATGGTTTTATCTCAGAATTCTACCAGACTTTCAAAGAAGAGCTAATACCAATACCACTGAAACAATTCTACAAAACAGAAACAGAAGGAACATTGCTAAATTCATTCTATGAGGCCATAGTCACCATGATACCTAAACCACACAAAGACTCAACAAAGAAAGAGAATTTCAGACCGATTTCCCTTATGAACAGTGATGCAAATATACTCAATAAAATATTCACAGACCAAATCCAAGAACACAACAAAAACACCATCCACCATCATCACATAGACTTCATCCCATGGATGCCAGGATGGGTCAACATGTGAAAATATTTCAATATAAAAATTTCCATTAGGAAAAAAAAAACAGAAAAAAGCAAATACAACTACATGATAATCTCATTAGATGCTGAAAAAGCTTTGACAAAATTCTAGCATAACTGTCTCCTTAGAGACTTCATCTGGTAACAGACGGCAATAGATGCAGAGAGGTCCAGACGAACATCAGGAAGAAGTAAGAGAAACTTATGGAGGAGTGGAGGATAGAATCCAACACTAGAAGGGTCAAGGACACCACAAAAAGATCTACAGACTCAACTAACCTGAGCCCATGAGGACTCAGAGACTAAACCACCAACCAAAGAGCATTCCAAGGCTCAGCCTAGGACCCCTACACATTTGTAGCAGATATGCAGCTTGGCTTCATATGGGTCCTCTAGCAATTGGAGTAGGGTCTGTCTCTGACTCTGTTGCCTGCCGATCCCCTTTCGCTAGCTGGATTACCTTGTCAGGACTCAGAGGGAGAGGCTGTACCTAGTCCTGCTGCAACTTGATGTCCCTGGGCAGAGTGGTAACCAAGGGGGGGGGGGCTTCCCTACTCTCTGAGGAGAAATGGAGGGGATAATTTTGGGAGGAATATGTGAGGGTGAGACTGTGAGAAGAGGAAAGAGGATGGCTGCTATTGGGATGTAAAGGGAATAAATAAATAAGAAAAAGAATCAGAAAAAAAAGGAGGAAAAAAGAAACTAGAAAATATGAATAACATTGGGGAGCTAATAGATCTATTAGTTATCACACCCTGGAAAAGAAAATTTGAATGCCCTTTCTAGGAAACAGCACATTAAGCACAAAGACAATTGTGACTCATTTAGAACAAAGAGAAAAAAGCATACTACTAGTGAAATTTAACTTTTCTTTAAAAAAGCAAATGACAATGCTAATATTGAGCAAAATGGAATTTAATCAAAAGGCATTAGCAGGGATCATCTACCAAAAATGTAATGCTCATAACCCTCTTTGCATTGAACTACATAATCTTAGGGAAGCCTCAAAAAAAAAATCTTAAACTATCAGGCTAAAATTAACACAGAATCATAAAGGGAGACTTTAAAGCATCTTTATTGAAACATCTTTATAAAAACAGATGGAGCAAAAGAAAATATTGAGAAACAGAAGATGTAGGTACCAAAATTATATGTCTCAACTAATACAACTAGTTAGAGTCCTGTGCTAAATAGAGAAATAAATATTCTGTAAAAGAAGTCTCAACATATTTTGAAGAATTAACACCGAGACAGTTAATTTACTTTGATTAAAATGGAATAAAACTTAAAAATCAGAATTGAAAGATAGTCAGTTAAAGTAGTTAAGAAGAAACTACTGAGAAACAAAAATCCTCTCTATAACATAAATGTAATTGACATTAATAGTTAATTAGCATAACATCAAAAACTCATCAGTTACTATAATTTGTCTTCCCCTAAATTTACTTGTTATCTCCAATGAAATATCATTTTTTGATCCTCCACTTCTTTGTTTCATCCTAGGTTGTTCCTTGTAACATCTATTTTAATAGTTAAAATTTAAAAACAACCTAAGTTTGACGATAGTAATGTAGTATGATAAATAGTGCATATATATATATATATATATATATATATAAAATGCAACTTAAGATTTATATATTTCCACTTGGATAAAGTATTGAAAACTATTAAGCCAACGCCCCCCTCCCCCAAAAAAGTAGAACCATACATGTAGAATGGTGCCACCAATTACCCTTAAAAAACTTGCAATATTATATATTGCCGAGCAGTATATTTTAAATGCAGTGTACTCAAATGTATGTGTACTTGTGGAAACAAAGGGAAATGAGATTGAAGAAATACTCAGCACAGTATGGAAGCACAGCTGTAACTCTTTTTTAAAAAATGTCCAACTTCAATACAGGTAGGCACTAATTTAGGAAAGTAGATGTGAATAATATTTCTCTTATTTCTCATAAATGTCATATATCAGAGGTGGTTCATCTTATTGTCTTTCAAATTTAATTGGTGACCTATGTTATGCTGGTAAATCTTTAAGGTTGTTGTTTCCCTTCACATTTTCCCCACGTTTTCTAATCTAAATCCAAGATAGATTCTCAAACATATGCAGATGGTAGGCTGCTATTTTAAGGCAGGAATATGAGATGAAAACCTGGTTTTCTATGAAGCTCATTCGAAAGGAGTGGTAACTCTGACTGTAACATCAGAGACCAAAACTATTCGCCTATATTTTGAATTCAGTTTGTTGTGCTATCAACGTGAAGAAAGGAGATGAACTATTTAGTCCAGTGTTTTCACACCTTTTCTCAGTATCTAAACTATACTAAAAATGTTTCCATTAAGACCTGGACCTTGCTTTCTGTTCTGTGAAAATTACTGCTCATGACCATGACAATGTTGACCCAGGAACAGATGCCCTAGTGAGCATCCCCTTTACAGAACTTACTGCTTATGCGTGCCATCTTCATTGATGTTGCTCTGTTTCACAGAAAGTTCACATCCTGAGGGAACTTTTGTCTGTATCAACTGCGTTGGTGAAAGTGGTTCTCAGCCATCTGTTCTTTCATTTAACCCTGGAATCACTCTGGTTAAGAAGTTCCCACTGAGCCCATGTGATCAATAATAGCTGAATCAGTAACAGCTCCTTAATCAGATAATAGACAGTGATCAATAGCAAATCCTGGATCAAGTAGTGGATGGTGTCTAATTTGCTTGTCTCCAAAGAAATCATTTCTGTGGAAAAGCTGATTTACCACAAATTTTATCATGTGATATATAATCATATTTAATAAGCAGTATTACTTGTGATAAGGGTTAGAATACTATGATTGTTAAGGAATTTGTGAAATCCTCTTACAGATGAAAATCTTAAAATCAGAGAGGTTAAAGGATTACCCATGTTTATAGAAAAAAATATACACAGCAAACTTCAATCTCTAGTACAACTGATTCAAAGGCCAACACATTAATTTTTGTTTCCAATGATCCATCCCAGTACTGTCACATTTTAGCAATAAAACCTTCTCCCTTATCTAAAGATAGCATAGCCACTTGTCACATCCTGTGGAAAGTTCTAATGCCGAACTTTAGTGTAGATTTAAAAAAAAAAAAAGGGAGAGAGAGTAGATAACTTTTAAAAGAAGCCAACAGTTAACTGATGTAATAATAAAGGCATAAAGACAAATTGGTACCAGTGTAGTGGGGTATTCCTGTGACAACCTGACCATGTTTTGGGAAGGACTGTGGAAGGACTTGGAACCTTAGACTAGAAGAACCATTCAGTGTTAAGAGCTCTGTGGGATGTTGTGTAAGAGCTTGGAAGATAATGTTGAGAACAGTGCAGAAGATGGAGGCCTGCCTTGTGAAATTTCAGAGGGAAGATTGAAGACTCTTATCAGGGCGATTGCTATTTGATTTAAGATTCTGTGGTTTTGGTTAGCTGGGGCTGAAGACATCAGCTGTGATTAACAAGATACCAGAACTACTAAAGCAAAACCATTGCATTACTGGGACTATTGATGCTGGTTAGCTGGAGCTGGGATATTGGCGGCGATTGGGAAGAGACCAGCATCACTGAGGTGAAATCTTCTGAGAAGTGTTTTCTGAGAGCACAGAGGCTGTGTTCCAGAGATAGCCAAGGTTGTACCTTGTGCTGTGACAGGACTTGATAATGTGTAAGAGTCACCCAGGTGGTACTGGTTTTGAAGGCATGAAGGAGTCGTGAAGAGCAGCTGAGGCCTGGGCACTTTGAGAGGTCATGGAAGGTCATTGGTGAAGGTGCAGCCTCAGTTGCAATTGATGGACCAGGACTGAAAGGGTCGTGCAAAGGAGGTGAGGCTTCCTTCCCTTCCCCTTCCTTTCCTTGCCCTTCCCTTCCCCTTCCTGTCCCCGTCCCCTTCCCTTCCCATTCTCGTCTCCTTCCTGTTCTGTCCAGTCCCAGTCCCGTCCCCATCCCCGTCCCATCCCTTTTCTTTTCTTTTCTTTTCTTTTCTTTTCTTTTCTTTTCTTTTCTTTTCTTTTCTTTTCTTTTCTTTTCTTCTCATTGTCTTGGAACTTCCTATGTTTCCTAGTGAAATGGGTGTGATCATAGTTGGTTTGGGCCCTGGAACTTGTTATTCTTAAAACACACAAGGCAATTATATCCTCAGGCAAGTTTGTGAGATAATCACACCATCTTGCAGAAATCTCACTGAAGACCCTACATACCAGTTAGGAACAACCAACTAAAACTACAACTGCATTTGAGCAACGCCATCAACTGGAAATCCCCTTCTTTGCCTAGCCTGTTCTGTTTTCTCAGACTCCCCCACCAGTCCCGTTGCAGGAAAGACTCCCTTTCCTTTCCTTCATCTCTTCTTGTGACTGCAGAGCTAGTTTAGGAATGGAAAATACCCTGTGTCCCTCAAAAGTAGCATGGCTCCTTTCAAGTCCTCATGAGGACTTTGCTGGGGTGACTGCAGTCTGTTGGGAAGGTTGTAACTTGCTCGGAAGCACTCTCAGTTTTCAGAGGAAGCCTTCTCTCCACACAGTGTGGCCTCATGGCTGTGAGTAGCAGCTGTACTCTGCCAATTGTTGACAGCTGGTGGTTTTCAAGTTAGGAAAACAAGAGGAGAATAGTGAGGGTCAGTGCTCATTCTTGTTATTACAGATGAAGAATGGCTGCCACAAAATATACAACATGGGCAGGGCAGGAGTGCAAGTGGGAATGCTGCTTAATGCATTCAGATTGTAGTACAAACCTTGTCTGTACCTAGTTTCAAAACATTTTATTCAGTTGAAAATTCATACAGTATATCCTCATCATGGTTCCCCTCCCCATCTCCTCCCAGATCTTTCCCACTTCTCCCCCGATCCAACTCCATGACTTCTTTTCCCTCTCTCTTTAGAAAACAGACAAATAAAAAAGGAAACAAAGATGCATTTAAAAATTCTAGACATCACATCTATGTTATCATAACAAAACATTTTATGCTTCATTACTTTGAAATAATGTCTTACATTATAGTTCAAACTAGCCTCAAACTCAGTGGTAGCCCAGGCTAGGCTAAACCTTGTGGCAATCCTTCCGTCTCACTCCTGTATGTCAAGATTACTGGTATGAACTACAGATCATACCCATCTAGAAATCTGATTTTTGTTTGTTTGTTATTTTGTTTTGGCAGTACAAGCTGTTGAACCCAGGGCCTTGGATATGCCAGGGAAGCACACGACAACACAACTAGATCCCAACCCTTTTATACTTGAAAGCCTTTGATCGATCACCCTCCTGAGAGCTTTCATTTCTAACAGGAATGACTCTTACAAATTACATGTATTTCTCTGTGAGGGAGGAGCATGCACATGCCATAGTGCATGTGTAGAGACTGAAGGACAGTGTGTGTGAGTCAGTTCCCCTTCCATCATAGGCTCTGACTCAACTGGTCAGGCCTGACAGAAAGTCCCTTTACTTATGAAGATTAAAAATGTGACTATAAGTCAAAATTGATCTGCATATTTCAATAATTAAAATGCTTTAGAATAATTAAATGTTTTAAATACTTTTCAAGAATCTGATTGAGCTATTTTATTAGCAGTAATAATCAAATTACAAAAATATATTATTGACCTTGCTAACTTGTGACTAACTTTACAAAGTCAATTTACATTGGAATCATACTTTTTTAAAGTAGATAGAATAAGGTGTTATGACAGATTCATTGAAAGAAGAATCTAGGTTTGATTTTTTTAACTTGTCCTTTCTATTGACCACCCTGGAAAATTTGCACTATGGAACAATGTGATATAAATCAGCAGTGACAAAAATAATGGATTTTCTTTTTTTGCTAATTGGGAAGAATAAAGTTCAAAGAAGATACTGCCTTCCCCACCCATAGCAGGATTCTGAAAGAGGGCCACTTAAAAAAGTATGGAGAACAAATTAATCTGTAGCTTGATTGTTATAAACTAATTCTCGTCTCCTTCTCTTTGGAGGCGCTCTGTGTATTCCCAGTGATCTTCGTGTCTCAGTTTGACTCTCAGTTTCCAATACTAATTTTAAAAATGGCCCCAACCCCATCCCTATCCCACTTGAAGGCTCTAGAAGAAGATAGATACTGAATGTATAATTGTGCTCTACTAAGGATTCTTGTAAGCACAATCTTGCTTCATTATTAAAACAAGTCTGTAAGAATGACTAGACTCACTGCACAGAAGGATAACCTGTCTGGACCACACAAATTACAAGTGGTCAGGCCAGGGTTTGGACTCAGTTGGATTCCTGACTTTTCTACACTCTTTCATTAGACTGGTATCAGCCATGGATAATCCAGTCCTCCTCAAATTCTCTGGGTAGATCTTACTGTTGTAACCTTTGATAATATTATTATTCTGACATTTTCCATGTCGTAAAGGCAGTGAAGATGTCAGCATAAACAAATCATTGAAGGCAAAACTTGAGCGGTTTATTTGAGCAGATTTCTTGCCTACCAACCAGAGTGAGTAGTCCACCTACAGTAGCAGAACACAGGTGATCAAGATCCATCTCCTCTTTAAAGGACTACAGAGCTGGACATTCATAGTTCAGATCTAATTTGCAAAATTAAAACAGATTGTACAGAGTAGAGATAATTGTCTGCAGTTGGGGAGGGAATCACTGCATAATAGTAGTCTTTCTTTTTAAATATTATGTATTTATTATATGAATCTCTCTTTGTGTGTGTGTCGTGTGTGTGTGTGTGTGTGTGTGTGTGTGTGTGTGTAGATGCCACAGCCCTTAATTGAAGATCAGAGAATAACTTGAGGCAGTGGGTTTTATTCTTGAACCACATGAATTCCAGAAATCAAAGTAAGATTGTGAGGCTGAACACCAAATGCCATGACCCACTGACCCCATTTTCCCTTTTTTAAGCAAGGAAAACTCTAAAGCCAAATTACTCAAATGTAGCACAGTTTTATTTCTTACATGGTCAGACCTTATGCAGACATAAGACTGCATAATTCATTCCTAGGTTATAAGGTAATGTGAAGTTTAGCCATCATTCTATCAATAGTGTAATAAAAGCACAGACCAACACCTTTTGGTTACCCTGCAAGCAGCTTCATGGTCAGATTTATCTGGTGTACTGAGCAGAAAGCCATTTTCTATCACATAATGAAAATATTTGGAAACCACTAGAGCAAGGAGAGTTATAGAACTCTGAGAACTGTAATTGTCAGATTCCATTCTATTAGAGTGTAAAGACTTTGGAAAAGGTTTTGCTCCCAAGTAAATGACACAGTGCTCTATGAGACCCCTAATTGGCTGCCCCCACCTCTCTTCTCTAAAGAATAGATTCTGATGAGACAGAAGGAAAACCAAGAAGAAAGACCCAAAAGAGAAGATGCTGTTTTTACAGTTGCAATTTCTTTAGGTAACATGATAACTGGGAAGTTTTAAAAGACGGGATGCTGTGGTGTTCAAGTGGGACAGAGCTCCAGTGTCCCCTACAAAGAGCCTTGTGAACTTGATAAAGAAAACAAACATGTAAACAGAAATGGGCTCCGGCCTGGGAGAAATGGCTTTAGAAAAGATTTTGATGTTTCAAAACACTCTTTTCTTAGATATTTCTAGTATTTCTTCCTTTTCTCTTCTGCTATTTGAAGCAATACAGGGGAAAGTCGGAGATTGGGAATTGTGCTTATCAAATTGTGTGTGAGGAAATTCACTTGTAAGATCTCTGAGGAACCTATTGTGATTGATATACTCAGCTAATTATACTCCTTTTTTTTTTTTTTTTTTAAAGAGAAGCTTTATTATAAGACAGCCAGGAAACAATGAGAAACCAGTGTGTTACTTCTGAGCACAGTGGAGAAAGAGGATCAAGCAAATGGTGGGGGAATGAGAGTTGGGGATTTTGGATAAGTTTTAGTACTAAATTATCTTGATCTTTTTTCCCCTCTAGGCAATGAAACTTCAAATATGACTTTCTGTGTGATATTTAGTAACTTTGTGGGAACGCTCAGGAAAAGGAGAAAGTTTATTTGTGGCCAAGAAAACAGTTAAATATACAGAATACAGAAGCTCAGCTTTTATTTGGGGAAAAAAAATCCACTCCTGTAGTTACCTTGAAAGAAGGATAAACATTGGCAGACAAATTGGCCCATCTTGGGAACAGTTTTGCAAGATAAGTGAACCCTTGTTTCTTTGAATCCAGGAATTACTCTGCAACCTGACAAATCCTACACAGAGTGTATCAAACAGTCACAACAGGTTCCTCTGAGATCTCACAAATGACATTTCTCCACACACCACTTGATAAGCGCAATTCCCTATCTCCAACTTTTCCTGTATTGCTTCATATCTAATCTAATTCTTTCTTTCAAGAATTGTTTTATGCCACTTAATGTATTGTTGGGAATTTGCTCTTAGGCTCTTGGGTAACAGGGGGAAAATGAATTGCAATCTAGTAGAATCTTGACAATATAACCACTGCACTGTGAATCCTACCACGAGGAAAGCAGAGATGAAGAGAGGGGCATTGGGTTCTGTTAAATTGTTTCCTTCACAATTTTGCTTTTGTGGAATAAATACAGTGTATAAAGTAGCTGCCTAAGGATAATGTGCGGGTTGTTTTACTCAATGAACAGTAGAAGTAAATCATTCCGTGGTGGAAGAACTTGACAGTGATGTGAGCATTGTTTTTAGCAAGATACAATTATTGTTATTTGGCAAACAGTTACTGATGCAGTCAATAAATCATACTTGCCAGGCAGCACTGATGAAATGTAGCCCTGCCCTTAAAGAAAACACACAGCCACAAAGGGGGAAGTGACTGCTTTCTCTTTTTAAAGAAAACAATTTTGGCAATGTATGATGGTTAATTCTCAGTTATGTGTATAATATCTAGGAAAAAAACAAGTAGATGTGGTCCAGTAAAAACTCAACAGTCTTTGTGTGTGTGTGTGTGTGTGTGTGTGTGTGTGTGTGTGTGTGTGTTTGGACACAGATCTTGGGCACAGTGAGTAAACGCTATTGTATTGAGTAACATCCTCAAACACTGGAAATACTCCTGTCTTTTTACTTCTTTAAGTGAACCTTAAATTATTCCATAAAGTTATTAATATATTCAAATGTGTGAGTCAGTTTGGGTAGAATGAGTGTTTTTGCATATATTGCTAACTATTTTAGCCATTATAATTTTGATTTTTAAGAATTTCAGTGAATATATTGCCAAGAATGCTAATATTTATATTTTAATGTTTAATGAATTTTATAATTTTCTTTTCTTTCTTTTCTTTTTCTTTTCTCAACAGTCTTAATATGAGCACACAGTCCAACGAATTTAGAATTTGTCATGCCAGGATGTTTTTTTAGTTCCTATAAATATGTTGAACCTTGGGTAGGCATTCTGCAGCCCACTTGCTTTCTGGTCTACCTTCTGAACTTTGGATTTTTTAGCATTGACTTTGTCTTATTTGTCAGCCTTTAGCCTTAAGTCTGATCCTATGAGAAAGGCAAAGAGCAAGGCCTTGAATTGCTCACTGCTCCATACTGGAAACACTGCAGTAAATTGTGATTATATGTCATAGATGGCTTAAGTCTTAAAATAACTATACATACTTAGAACATTTTCTTACAACTTCTTGAACACATTGTTATTACAGGAATAATAGGAAAATTCATGTTATTGTCCTAACTGGTTAAACATCTCTGCAAGCAACGTGTTCATACTTTGGTAATTCCATGACTCAAAAAAGGATGTGTTAGAACCCACTCGAGAAGGTGTGTCTGTGCTAGTTTTCCTGGATCACTGGGTCTTGGCCCCACTTCTCTCTTTCTCTATATTCAGTGATGCAGACACATGTGCCCTTCCACTTAGCCAAGCACACTGCCCTAGCATCTAGGATTGCCAATGTGTTGGTAGAAATAAGCATATTTGCAGTGTTTCCTTGAATGGATGGCATTCCTGAGATGGGCTCCACTAGAACAATCTCTGTCTCCTTCACGATCAATTCCAGATGCAAGAGTCCACACTACATTTTTATTGTTTTATTCATTGCTTTAAATAATTACTAAGAAGAAAAGTCCTCACAGACCATTCCACCTCACACCTAGTCTTTATTCCTTAGCCATGCCTTGAAGGAGCCTGAGCTTGCTCTGGGCTGCTCATTCTGTTTTAGCCATAGAAGCCCTTTGGAACCACATTGTATTTTGGTGGCCAGTGTCCCCTTGCTTGGTCCCCTTGCTTTTGTAACAGTGCTCAGCAGTTTCTTCACTTTTCTAGAAGCCTGCATTTTGCCTGCACCCAAGTTCAACATTTTAAATTTATTTATGTTTTGCATGATTGAACTTGCGCTTTCTGTATTAAATACAATATGAAACACATTAGTTTATGTAGTTAAAATTATTATGACTCTTGTTTCGCAATTAATAAAGGTTGGATTGACTTCGAAATTTAAATTGTTCCATACAGAGAAGTGTAGCAATTTACCTCCAGAGGCTTGGGTGCTGCCTTCTGGCAATGACTTGATTTCACCTCTTTTGAGCGAATGTCCCTTTGGCTCCCTGCCGACATCCAGCTGATTCAGTTCTCTCCCTTCAGAAACAAACTTTTGGGATTAACACAAGTGTAAATTATTAATAATAGTTATAGCATTATATTAAATTTCTCTTCCCACACTGTCCTTCTCATCACTAGCCATAAGCATCCCTGTTAGCAATAGAAAGCAAATTATAAATATAAGATAACTTGGGCAGGGGGAGATTTCAAGGTACCCAGAAATCATACAATGAATTTTCTACTTGTAACGCCTAGTCATAACACTTATGAAATAAAATCAGCCCCTGCTTGGTAGCTGCGGGTATTCACAGAGTCCACTGCCAGGGTACTACAGGGACCAAGGGTTATTTTGCTTCTCATTCTGAGTGCTTTATAGGTCGATGGAAGCCTTCCTATCAATTTACTGAGTAACCTTCCTGTAATAAGATTTCACCTTGTCTCAATTTTTCCTTCTATAAAATGAAAATACTACTACACTTTCCTATTTATAGGATAACCAAGGTTTTTTTTTTTTTTTTTTTTTTAAAGCCCTGGGTAAAAGCTCAGTGCATCTTTTACAGTGTGGTTCTGAGAGCACGGTGTTGAATACAGGCTAGCCAGTTTCACTTTTCATTTGTGCTGAACTAACATACAATAACTGTACTAGGCAGGCTTAATAGTCAGTAGTTCCGTATAGGAAACAGCAGGCTCTCTGGCTATCCAGCAATGGCCAGAAATTGAAGACTAGCTCTTGAAATTGAAGATGAGAATTTATAGAAAACTTACTCTCCCTGTGGCTTAAAGATTCAAGACAAATGTTGCTAAAGTTGTTGGATCACCAATGAATATGAAATAATATTATCAGCTATCAGGTATACATCTTAGTTGAGGTCATAGTTAGAAGGTGAATAATTAAAACAAGGGGTCTCGAGTCTGGCAGATGAGTCTACTCCAGGTATTCCACTGGCTGTCTCTGTGTTCCTGGGTGTAATCACCGAACCTATGGTGATCAATGCCCGGTTTCATGTGTTATAAATGAGAAGGCTTGTAGTTGTTTTGTAGGAATCACACAAGAATGAAACAGGTGAGCATGTATGAAATACATACTATAGACTGAGAGTAACTACAAGATGTGTTAAATCATAATATTGAAATAAGACCCACTAGGGAATAAAAAACACTTTCATAATTTAAAATTACATTTATTTACTTATTTGTTTGGGGTGTGTGTGTGTGTGTGTGTGTGTGTGTATGTGTGTGTGTGTGTGTGTGTGTGTGTGTGTGTGTGTGTGTGTGTGTGTTTGCTCCCTTGATCATGATAAAGCCAAACAATTTGCCTGTACCAGAGAAAAACTCAATGGAGTTGGTTCTATCGTTCCATCATGTGAGGAACAAAGGTCTAACTCACATTATGAGTCTTGTCAGCAACTGCGTTTCCCCATTAAGCCATCTAACCATCCCGAAAGGAATCTTTTTAATATGAATGAGATTCTCACAAAAGTATAATAATAAAAGAAGACATTGTATTTAAAATAAATGTAATTATATTAATATTTACTGATGCTTGTAGTGAAACTCTAACTCCATTTTTTTTATGTTCACAGAAAAGAAAAAGTTAATATTGTAGACATTATTTCCTAAAATGATTCACACCTGTTGATTACCCTCTTACTACTCTAATCTCTTATCTGAATGCAGTAATATTGAATTTTATATACCTATTATTGCCACACAGACTACAAATGCCTAGTAAATCCATAAACATTCATAGCTACTTAGGCAAAAATGAAGCATTTAGTTACAGAAGTATCTATTTGGGAAGCCATATACTGACATTTCTTCCTCTGATGTTTAGAAACTGTGCGAAATGATTTATACAGTGGAACTTGAGTGGAATAGCCCCCATAGTGACTTTCAGAATATTTTGAGAACATTGTAATATGTGTTTTAAATGTGCTTTCTATTGCGATGTTTTACAAATTTTTGAAGCACGTGAAAGTGCACTTGGCAAGCTAATACTCTAGAGGGATTCCTTAATTCATCTCATCGAAACCAGTAAGAGGATAAGTATGGCCATTTCTGTATAGGGAAGTAGACAAAATGTGATGGGTTTAATTATGGTTATTAATTTAACTTTTGTTAATGGAAAGATTAATTATAATACCCTGCTTATATAGCAGCTGTTTATTACATTAAACCAACACTAAACACTTCTGTAGCCGTGAATTAGTTTTGATTTAACGACAGCAGTTGTAATAGAAAATTCAGCATTTGTTTCGCATTTGGAATGTACCAAAAGCATCCCTTTTTGTAAGAAAACACAATACATGAAAGTTCCAACTTGCGCACACCCTGAATCAGCTCTGCCTGTTTCCTTGGTAAAGACTGTATATGTGCAGAAGGCTTCAGCCCTTCCAGCCTATCACACTGGGGAAGACAGCTATGGGCCCTGTAGGCTCCAGCCCTGCCTATTGATTCAGTGAAAGGACTAGGGCTGTAGGGGCCAGTATGAGTTTGTGATTTGTGAAGGTTTTAGCAATAGTATGTTTTCTTTTCAGACATAGGGACATTGTCACTATAATCTTGCAAGTGTATATTAGTATATATAGTCTTAAAATGTGACTATCAGATTGTTTCGTTGCGGAATGAAAAAGAATGAGCAATCTAATTTGGATGCTAAAAATAAAATTTCCAGGCCAAATGTTATCATACTAATTTTGTTATATTCTTCCAGAGATGGATACATTACACATTTCAGGCTTAAAGGTTATTCATTATAAGATCAGTCTCATTTGTTAGTAATACTGAGTTATTAAGAAAATAGTATGTAAAACATGTATGAGATTTGATTATAGTTTCCTCACAACTGACACAGCAACTGTTCTATATATTTTTCCAAACACTGTAGATTCTGGTGTTTTTATATACAGCTCTTAAATTTCATTCGATTAGTGGCAGTTGGATCAGAATCATGTTTTGTCTTTAGTGTATAACAGATCTGCTTTGAAAATGGAGTTAAAAGGTGAAATTGATAATTTAGCAATTATTAGCTACTTTGATTGTCACTGTTGCAAAATCTAAGAAAGGCAGCTTAAAGTGTTAAAGATTTATTTTAGTTCATGGTTTCCAATCCTGGGGAAGTGAGGATGGCAGGTGACTAAGGCAAGCTGCTCAGACACAGCTGCAACTAGGAGACATAGTAAGCAATATAAACGCTTAGTTAGGTTGCTCCTCTATATTCAGTCCAGGAACCATGTCCTAGGAATAATCTGCACACATTCAGTGTCTGTCTTTCTGCCTCATTTAAACCTCTCTGGAAACATTCTTACCAATTTACCCAGAACTGTATTTCCTGGATTATTCTGAATCCAGTCAAATTGACAGCGAGAATTAACGATAACTGTAATCATTGCATTTTCTGAACTATTCTATTGAAACAAGATCAAAAGTGAGAATATATATATAATATATAATATATATATATATATATATATTATATATTATATATATATATTGTCTGGCTGGACCACTCAGTGCTCTCAGGGACCAGACCAACCAAGGAGAGTATAGGGAGGGCTCTAGAGCTCCAGATACATAGGTAGCAAAGGATGGCCTTTTCTGACATCAGTGAGAGGGGAGGCCTTTTGTCCTGTGGATGTTTGATGCCCCAGTGGAGGGGGATGCTAGAGGGGTGGGGCGGGAATGGGTGGTAGAGTGGGAGAGCACCCTCATAGAGGCAAAGGGCAAGGGGAGAGGGCAGATGTGGGATGGGGAGATTGTGGAAGGGTAACCGGGAAGGGGTATATCATTTAAGATGTAAACGGATGGAATGATTAATACAAAGAAATGGTTCTAACAAAAAATATATAGTAATGGTTTGAAGCAGAAGCAGTCGGTTCATGTGCTTCTTTCCAGTACTACTAAGTCTTTAAATACCTTACAGAAGAACTTCACTTTCGAAAAGGTCTGATTGCTCTGACTGCTGGGCATACATCAAGTGCCTGTTATAGATTCTGTTATTTTTCTCAAACATCCATTTTCTGCCTCTCAGAAATACATTTTCATAATTATGATAGAACTTGCCCCACTCTATTAGAAGACTTGGTGTCTATATCCCATTTTCATCTTAATTGGTTTTGCCAATACTTGTTTTGCCAATGAAGCTTAAGCAGATATGGTGCGTGCCGTACTGAGGTAAGCACGTGAAAGCCTTTGCATACAATGGTTATTGTTCTTACCTTCCTCTGTCGCAGAACAGCATACCCAAATGGATGGGACTCCGGCAGCCTGGACCCTTGAATAAACAAAACCTGTGAGGCAAGAATAACATTGCAACCCACACTCAGGAGCAAACTGGCTAATTATTTTGTAATAATTTATCAATGCAACAAACACAACCTTTTCTTTTAAGGAATAAAGGATGTGTTTGGTTGAGAATTTGAGGGTCTGCTCCACCATAGTGGGGAAGACATAATGACAAGAACATGAGGCTGTTTGTTTGACTCCAAACAAATCTATAAGCCAGGTGACAGGTATCTACTTCTCTCAGGTAAATGACACTTTCCAAAGGTTCCACAACCTCCTGACATAGCACCCTCAGCTGAGGATCAGGCACATGAGCCTATAAGGGGCATTTCTCTTGCAAACCATAGTTCTGAAGAGTCTCCATATTAAGTGCACCTGGAGAGATTATGAAAAGATAATCCACTCTGTTCTTCATTAGTGTGTATTCACCGTACAAAATAATAGGTTTCATTGTGACATTTTTATGTTTCTCTATTACATGCTTTGAATGCATTCATCTCCTAGTACCATCTCTTTTTTTATTATTATTTAATAGTTTATTTACATTTCAAATGTTTTCTGCTTTCCATGTCTCCCCTTTGGAAACCTCCTATCCCATCCCCCCACCCCCTGCCTCTATGAGGGTATTTCTCCCACCCACCCACCCACTCCCATCTTCCCTCCCTGGCATTCCCCTACACTGGGGCATCTAACACTCTCAGACCCAAGGGCCTCTTCTCTCACTGATGGTCAACAAGGCCCTCTTTAGCCACATATGTAGCCAGCACCTGGGCCCCTCCATATGCATTCTTTGGTTGGTGGTCCAGTCTCTGGGAGCACCAGGGGGCCTGACCAGTTGACACTGTTGCTCCCTCCCCCTGGGGCTGCAAACTCCCTCAGTTCCTTCAGTCCCTTCTTCAACTCCTCCATCTGGGACCCCATGCTCAGTCCAATAGTTGCTGTGAACTGAATCATGGGTGTTCCGAACTTTTGGGCTAATATCTGCCTATCAGTGAATACCATCTCTTATCCTTTGTCCTCACCTCTGATTGTCCCAAACTGTTCCTCAGATAGTCCCCCTTGTTCTCTCAGGTTGTTTTCCCATCAATATAACCAATATGAGATAATATGTGTCATGTTTGTCATTTGGAGTCAGATTTACATCATTTACTCTGATGGTCTCTAATTAAATTGCTTTTTTACAGGTAGCATGATTTTATTTTTCTTAAGAGCTATAAAAAATTACAACATGCATTTAACCACATCTTCCCTACCCATTCATTGAATGATATACCAAGGCTGGTTCTGTAACATCTGCTGTGACTAAGGCCACAGTTAACATGTTTGCATAAGTATATATTTCAAACATAAACATGAGTATATTGACTTAAATTCCTTCAGATATATACCCATCAGTGTAATATCATATGGTAGTCATATTTTCTTGAAAAACAAATTGGAAAACCTTTACAAAGGTTTTCTTAGGAACTGTGCAGTTTACATTTCTATTAATAGTATTAAATGTTCCTTTTTTTACATCCTTGCCAGTAACCCACTAACACTGCCTCCCTCCCTTTCTCTCTCTCTCTCTCTTGTTCTCACTCTTGCTCCTTCTTTATCCCTCCATCCCTCTCTCTTTTCCTCCCTTCTTCTCATTCACTGAGTCCATTTAGTGTTGGTAAATATGTGTGGATAGAAGACCACCTACTGGAGTATAGAGCCATATCTCAGAAGAAAACTAATTGCCCTGACTCCAGTAGCCATCAACTGATGATAGTCCCAAGTAGAAATGGTTCTTCATGAGCCCCTGCCCTATCTACACTGGGATTTGCAGCTGGCTTAATGTTGCATAGGTATTGTTGCATGCCATTCCAGGTGCTGTCAATTCATGTGTACAACTGCTTTCCATGTCCAGAAAATAATATTTCATTTCATAAATCAACTTCGTCTCTCTCTATTACCTTTCACCCCATTTTATTCAACACTCCCAGAGTCTTGGAGGCAGGGTATGTGACATCTCATTAGAGCCAAGTGTTCACCACTTTGTTTTTCTCTTAACACTAGCCATTTGTGGGTCTCTATATTAATTAGCATCTACTGAAAAAATAAGAAGCTTCTGATGATTGTTGAGCAGTATACCAATCTGGGTAAGCAAGAACAAATGCAATAAACTTCAAATTTTAGGGTGTTGAGGCCCTACTCACCAACAACTCAGAAAGAGGTAACCCATATCTGGATCTGGACATTTTGTAAAATAAATATTAATATTCTGTATGTAATCACTAATACTGGAAATTAATACAGTGACAGTCTTTAACCTGCAAGCATGCCAAAATTCCTGAGATATTACTTGCTATATGATCGTTTCCAATGCTTTTGCTTCAGGGTCCCATGCTCATGGTTCGTACTACCCCACAGTGACTTCTTCATTCTTCCATTCCTGGCTCTTTTCTCATGGTTCCTACCTGAGACCTCCAACCTGGGAATCAAAGCACTGCCTACATCTCTGCTGCCCAGTAGGCTGTCAGCAACTTTTATTAACCAATCAGGGATAATTAGGGTATAGGGGGCAAGGTTTACACAACAAATACTGGTGTACCTGAGAATCTGCTCTACTTGGGTCAACCAGATCTTAAGATACAGAATTTGAAAGCATTAGCAACAGACCAAACCCAACATCTTATTTGATACCTATGGTATCTGGGAAATGCATTGCCCCAGACTCCCATTATAATGTGTCTCCACTTAATCCCCCTTTATGTAGCTGTATGCTTATATTTTTAGAAAGTTTCTATAGTAGTATGTTTCCATTTGAAAATTTCAAAGGAATTTGGTGTTAATTATCCTTCTCCAAACTCCCTGCTCTACGATCCTCTCACATTATCATTGTATAGTGGTTAATCTATAGCTTAGAATCTAACAGTAGGTTGTTGTAGTTGTAGTTGTTGTTGTTGTTGTTGTTGTTGTTGTTTTAATAAAATGGAGTATACCTTTGTTTGGTGTGTATGTTTAGAAGTATAAAATTCTCTTGGTGAATTCTTCCTTTCTTGAGTATGAAGTGACCTTCTTTATCTCTTAAGACAAGTTTTTGTTTGAGGTTTACTTTGTCAGATATTAGAATAGTTAAGTCTATTTGTCTCTTAGTTCTATGTGCTTAGAAAACCCCCATTCCATCTGTTTTAGTTAGGGTTTCACTGCTGTGAAGAGACACCATGGTAAAGGTAACTCTTATAAAGGACAACATTTAATTGGAGTTGGCTTAGAGGTTCAAAGGTTCAGTCCATTATCATCAAGATGGGTACATAGCAGTATACAGGTTGGCATGATGGGGGAGAAGCTGCGAGTTCTACCTCTAGTTCCAAAGGCAAGCAGAAGGCTGGCTTCCAAGCAGCTAGGACAAGGGTCTTAAAGCCCATGCCCACAGTGACATCCCTACTCTAACAAGGCCACACTTCCCAATGGTACCACTCCATGGGCCAAGCATATGTAAACCATCACACCATCCATTTATACTAAAGTCATGTTGATCATTGATGCGTAGGCATATTTCTTGGAGTGAGAAAAAAAGATAGATTCTGTTTTATAATTTAATCTTTGTATG
Organism: Uromys caudimaculatus; assembly: GCA_028551405.1. Lineage (NCBI taxonomy): Eukaryota > Metazoa > Chordata > Mammalia > Rodentia > Muridae > Uromys > Uromys caudimaculatus. The sequence continues at coordinate 117,470,397 of CM052700.1, read as the reverse complement.
TGACTCTTCTTTGGTGAACTGAGACTGTTGATATTAAGGTATTATTGAAGAATGTATAATTCCTGTCATTTTGTTGTTTTATGTTGTTTTCTTAGAACTATTTGATTAAGTGTTTTGAGAGTATTTATTTCCTGTAATCCCTTGCATATGTTCTCCTTATCTTCAGACTGAAGTATTCCTACCAGTGCCCTCCGTAGAAGGAATTAGTGGGCATCCAACTCTTTTGATTTTATTATGGAAGGCTTTTATTTCTCTTTCAAGTTTAACAGATTTTTTTTTAATATAATAATCTGAGTTATCAATTATGAGCTTTCAGAATTGGAATGAATGTCTCTGGGCCCTTCTGGTCTTAAAACTTGTCAAGTAATCAGGTTTGATTCTGATGAGTTGGTTTTTACCAGCAACTTGTCCTTTTTCTCTTGAAGCTTTTAATATCCTTTCTTTATTCTTCGTTTTTCATTTTTTTAGCTGAAATGTCTCAGGGAATTTCTTTTCTGGCTTGGTGTATTTGAAGTTACATAGGCTTCTTATAGCTAGATACAGATTATGCCGTCTAAATCTAGGGAGTTGTTTTCTATGATTTTATTGGAAACATGCTCAATGCCTTCATTTTGTTCTTCTTCTTCTTATATGTGCATAATCAGGTTTTGACCTTCCATGGTGCCCCAGAGTTCTCTAGCATGTACAATAACCTGGAGTCAAATCCAGTCCCAAACTGGGGTTAGCAGCTTCAATTCAAGCAGCTGGAAGATGGAGACCTTTTTTTGTACACCTGTAGGCCAAACCTAGATTTCTTAGATTATTTTTAATTTTTATTGTTAAGTATGAGCATAGGTATACATATGTGTAGAGGGAAGAGTTCAGTGTTTAAGGAGGACAGCTGAGGATGATAAGTCCTCTGGAGCTGGAGTAGTTGTGAACAGTCCAACATGGTTACTAGGACATGAACTCACTACTTTATAAGAGCAGTCTAGGAGTATTGCAAACAAAGTCATAAATGTCAATATCTATGTGGAGAACTTCATTAAATTAGTATGGAGTCAGTTTCCAAGACAGATTTCACTCAAAATGATTCTGTTTCCCACTGTTTGTTCCTTCTCACTGTGCTTTTACATTTAATATCCTAATCTCTGTGATTTATAGCATATAAAGGGGAGAAAGGGGAGTGTGTTGTTTTAAGAGGTAGGATGTCTTAGTTAGCATTTCTATTGCTATGAAGAGACATCATGAACCTGACAACCCTTATAAAAGAAAACATTTAGTTGAGGCTGGCTTATAGGTTGAGAGGTTTAGTCCATTATTATGGAGGGGAGCATGGTGATAAGCAGGCAGCTATGGTGCTAGAGTTCTCCATCTGGATTGTCAGACAGCAGGAAGAGAGAGAGAGAAACTGGGCCTGTCTTGAGCATTTGAAACATCAAAGCTCACCCTCAGTAACACACTTCCTTCAACAAAATCACACCTATTTTAACAAGGCCACACCTCCTAATAGTGTCACTGTCTATAGGGGCCATTTTTATTTAAACCATTCTATCAGGATAGAATCATTTCCATTTAGATAACTCATGTGAGAGTTAGCTACCATGTGATAGTTGTCTATGCAAAAAAGGAGGGACTTCCTGACAAAAGTTGGGATCTGTTTATTCATTGTGAGGCTGAGCCAATGCAAAGTTCATTCTAAAGTCAAGGGTAATATTTGGCTACAGCCCTATGAGTGATCTTGAACTGGGGCCGTTTGCTATATATGTGCTTCTAAACCACAGAATTCTGATTCAAAGAAGCCTGGAGACAATGACAGAATGTGTTGTCATGTTTTGATGTGATTTTGCACATGGAAGTACACAATTTTAAAATCAATGCAGAAATCTCAGAACACTTCTGCTACTAGGAGGACGGAAGGATTTATTCTTCAGCAAACTATGACTTTAGTTATGAAAAGTCCAGCACAGTATTGAAGACATTCATTCAAGGACACAGGTGAACTGTGAATGACACCAAGTTTAGAGCAGCCGCGATTGTAATACAGAAGCAAGTAAGTTAATAATATTCAGGGAAATGTTCCCAGAGACTTTGCTGATTCAGGGCATAGAGGAAAAGTATGAGAAACTGGTATTTTCTACAAAGAAGATAAAATGAATGCATGACTTTTGTGCTCTTACAGTGGGGTGGAGTCATCGAGGACCTGATCAGACTGAGCAAGAAAGAGGGTTAATATTTATTATATTATAATTATATTAACATTTATCAGTTTTTCTCAAGAAATTTAGTAAATTGTGTGGGTCAAAAAACGGAGCAACTCAATAGAAATCTTGTGCAAAGTAATTTGAAGATTTAAGAGCTGGACATGTAGAAGAGACAAAGGTTAGAGGTGAGTCACTACAAGGAAAGGTCTCCAGTAGAATACTAGGCTTTACTTTGGAAATCCTTGAACAAAGAGAGCTAAATGAGGTAAACCTTAGGCTGGGAGACCTTGTACAAATCAGAACAGAGTTTTAACTTTATTAAGCTCTGAAACAGGTTAAAATAATAAAGTTTCATTATATTTCAGATCTGGAATACAAAATTATCAGGATTCTATGTCATTTGTATTTGATGTATTTGATGTCCAATCTAAAAAATTCCCACACTCACTAACAAATTCAAAAGAGAAAGAACACAGGGACAGTAGATGCCAGTAACTCATTTGAGTTTGACAAGAAAGAAATAAGAAATAAGCAGGAACAAAGAAACAACAGCACAAAGCCCAGGCAGCTCTGGAAGAGACGCAGCCTATGGACTCTGAGACAGTTTTCTTTTTTCTAGAGAAACTTACTCATTCCCTGTTACATAGCAGCATTTCCTTCAGGCAGAATTTCATACTACTTAGCTGATGGCTTTCAGGACACTGACTTTCAGAATGTGTTTGCTTACATGACTTTTTTTTTTTTTAATTAAGTACATGTAAATCCCACGAAACCATGAAATCTAATGGTATCACTCAATCATGATGAATCAAAATACATAGAAACAACAACAACAACTAGAAACAATGACATCAGCAGCACTGGTCATACATCCATAAGTTAAATATCCAGTCCTATTTCTAATTCATTAATTCTTTCTTTAACAGATTCAAATTTAAAGTCTAACCTATAACAGAACACCATTTTTATGACTGGAAAGTGCATGGGCGTGTGTGTGTGGTGTGTGTGTGTGTGTGTGTGTGTGTGTGTGTGTGTGTGTGTGTGTGGTGTGTGTGTGTGTGTTAGGTATTTAACACAAGGCTCTGTGTATTCTAAGGAGGTATCTCACTGAGCTACAAGTTCCGTTAGAATTTCTAAAGTATTATTATTGCAGTTTTATTTAGGGCTACATAACTGGAGACAATCTAACTTTCTGGTGTGATTTTCTTGGAGAAGATAATATTCATTTTACATGGGACAAGAAAAGAAAAATTTCAAAGCACGAGAGAAAACAAATCTTCTGAGAGACCTAGGGCCTGTCTGCATAGCTCTCCTTGACCTTCCTCAGTCCTCAGGCCCCACGGCTGATGTGAGAAGGTCGGCTTACTTACCTTATCTTTGACTTGGGATATGTTAACTCTTTAGTTCTACAAACCAAGACTCTATTCTTCTCACGATCATGAAAAGGAAAACAAACCAACCAGGTTTATGGGAGGAAACATGTTTCAGAAGAGTCTGTCTCTAAGGCAAAAATATTAATCTACTGATACAAGGCTCAATCCATGGCATAATAGGAAATTGCATAACCCAACATCCCCATAAACTACTTTTACTTACTATTCAAGAGAAAAAGTTGAATTCAAGCCTCAACTCTAAGGACAATAATTTTAGGGTATTTCTTTTCATTTGTAGGGTTTATAATACAATGCTAATTTGAAATGTAGATATCCAGTTCATTCAAGATTTAACAATTCAAGGACTGGAATTGAAAATTCTCTTTTTTGATGTGCAATATGCCTACAAAGTGAATCCTATGAAAATATTGTTTTAATAACCATTAGCAAATGTCTACCTTTCTTACTGATAGCCATCTACTTTCAAAATTCAGTTTCTCTGATCTAAACTTTTGTTTTTATTTTATTTATTTTGTGGGTATGTGATTGTGGATGGTGGTGTGTGTTTGTGGGTGTGCATGGGGTATATGTGTGCTGTGTACATATATGGGTGTGAGTATGTATATCCTTACGGACAGCTCTATCACTACTGGCTTTATTTTCTTAAGACAGGGCCTCTCACTAAAACTGGAGCTAGGCTGGCAGCCTGTAAGCACCAGTGAACCTCCTGCCTCTGCCCTCTGTAAAGCTAGGGTTATAGGTATCTATACAATCATGTCTGGCTGTTTATATAATTTCTGGGGATCTGAACTCTGGTCCTCATGGTTGTACTGGAAGTACTATTATCTTCAGGGTTATCTCACAATCACATGAATTTTATGTGAACTAAACTATATTTTAAAAAATTGAGTAATAAAACGACTAATACAGAAAACTCAGAAGTTTAAATTGCATTGAATTTATAAAATAATAAAGAATAAAACCTTCTTATTAGTGGTCGAAGTGCTAACAGATAGATGCTGAGGCTACTAAATATAAGAATAAAGAGTGAGACACTTATTAATTCACTAATGGGAATCTGTTTATAACACATTTGTGCTTCTCTTTGAGATGATCAATAAAAGGTTGAGTGTTATCTCCTGGTAAATCTAATTCTCAAATAAACCATCAGCAGTGGAAAAGAGAAATACTGAAACAATGGCCTTTCTACCTATTAAAGACTACCCCTTTGACTTGAATTTTTAAAAAATGAAGCTTCATGGAATTTACTGATAAATTACTATATGCTGCAGATAAGATCGATCCCAATAAACTGAACTCAATTCTTCTCTTTCCTTCCAAGGGTTTACATTCTAGTGGAATCACAGTCCACCACTGATAAAGTCACAATAAACACATTTACCAATTGGCTTCATGTACAGTGATTTTTCTAAATTTTTGTGTACTCCATCTGGCAAAAATTAATCCAAACAATTAGGACCTTTCACTATAACGCCAAATAAGCACAAGGACTGTCAGCTCCATATTTTGTTATTACTTAGCTTAATATTTATCTCCTAAAAGTGTCATGTTTCTCACTTCATCACATAATTTATTTGTAAGAACATCTGTCGAGTGTATGTGTAACGTCTATGAAAAGATTAATGTGCCAAAAACTTTGGGAATAAGGGAAGCCTCAGACACCTCAGGGCCCAGTTACACAGTGATTTGGTTGGAAGTGGCCACCAGGGTCCTCTGAGAGTGGTTTGAAGGTGTTATCCTGTTGGAGAGTTTAGTATTGCTTGGTACTTGTTCTCAGCATTTCTGAGATTATTATCACTGTCAAGTGAGGACTTTCCAGAATCATTTTAAACCAATTCTTCTGAAAACAAGACAACATTGTTTTGGTTGTTGTTGTTTTGTTTTTTCTTTAATGGGTAGAAAGGCCATTGTTTCGGTCAGAGGAAGTGAAAAAATGTTGGTAAGAGACATGTATAGCCTTCCAGAAACTTCAGGAATCATTCCACAGAATTTCAGCCTCAACGAACTCACAGTTCCTTTAAATTCTGTAGATGCGATGATTTGGCTTCATAAAATCAAATCCATTACTTTATTGGACGTGAACACTAGGATACTTATTTGGATTTGCTCATGTCTTCATTTCCTTCCCTAAAAACAAGCACACAGACCACAACCAGAGGAAGCAGATCCACCGTAGTGATGACGAATTAATAAGCACGTGATGGTGCTGATCTACCTCTGAGCCAGATTTCTTATGACCTTCCGAGCCCATTTCGCGCCTGCAGTGTCTACACTATGAGGCATGAGGCATCCTTCCCTTCTGCTCACACGTTCAGTTATGGATAGTCAGGAAATGCTCTAGGAGACTGTCTAGTACACCTGTCAGCAGAGACAAAAGCATTTGGCACATCCTGTCAGATGGCATTGACTCAGGTATTCCCAGCTGCCTTAAATAATGCGATGTGAAGGCAAGAGCAGAAAACTAGGGATGGGCTGGTGGGAGAGGCAGAGTTTTACAAATCCACAATTTAAAAGAATTTGAGCCTGTCACATACCTCTCAAACTCTTTCATAGTGTACTTCCTAAGTTGGGATCTCAGAGGAAAATCAGATAGAGCAATGCTCTTCTGTCCCTTGTTTGGGCAAGGTGGAGGGGTAATCAGGACCTGATAACTTGTATCTCTCCCTCCACATACAGAGTAGAATTTGTATAATTTATTTCTTCATACATATTTCATCATTATTAATCATCATAAGTAAGTCACGTCTTTTAATGACATAGGAGCTGAAGAAACAGACTGTGTCACTGGGTGACAAAGCCATGCCATCATCACAAGGGAGCTTTTCTCTTTCCTTCTTTCTTTCCTTCCTTCTTTCTTTCTTTCTTTCTTTCTTTCTTTCTTTCTTTCTTTCTTTCTTTCTTTCTTTCTTTCTTTCTTTCTTTCTTTCTTTTAAAGAAAGCAAGTTAAAAAGACTCAGCTCAGTAGTCAAAAGTGCAATTTGGGTTTTATTGTGCAAAAACCTAAAGTGGAAACAGTCCTTCAGAAACTGCTTAACATACATGGAATTCAAAAAGCCTTTTTTTACAAGGCCTTTGGTGCATTCATGCCCGCACAACCAAGTTCTCTGCCCAAGTTATTCCTTTCAGGCTTCATAGTTTAAGCACAACATGAATACCTCGGCCATAGGAACTCACTGAAGCAGCAAACATGCTGCTCAGTATCCCTCCTTCACTTAACAGGATTCTGGGGAAACCTCCTATTGCTCCTTTCAGAGGCAATTAATAGTTCTGAATACACCTGGAGATTATTAATTCTGGGAGAGACCTCAAAGCTGCAGGTCACATTTCACTTTGGTCTAGTAAGAAAACCAAATAAAAGAAGGATTTAAAAATGTAGGCAATTTTTATTTTAATATTTTCGCCTGCAAACTGTTCCTGCTTGCTTTGGCAAAGAAATAAAAAATTTCAATCTAGGGAGCTTCAATGTTGTGCATGAATATTACATTAAAAAAAAAAAAAAAAACCAACTCGATTTAAACTGTTTCAAACAGGGAGGGGGTTGGAGGGAACTGAAAGAAGAGGCCATGCCAGGCAGGGTGCTGTGGCTCCCTGGATCTTACCTGAACTGATGGCCACCAGGCCAAGTTGGTAAGCACAAATCCAGGCCTGCAGTGACTCACAGTCCTACCCTGAACATGCTCAGATCTGATTTTGGTTTGGGTCATAACTGAAGACTAGATAGAATATAGTATGAATTTTGTGAGGTGACTTCAAACTCTTTGCTAAAAAAAAAAAAAAGAAAAAATGTTTCTCACTTAAACATTTAAATGCTTATTCTTAGCACAGTGCATAATAGCATTTAGCCTAGTTCAGTGCTCTCACCCTCTGGGAATGTTAGAATCCCTTGGTGAGCTTTTAAAACAGTAGCAATACCTGGGCCCGCCCAGTATCGAATTTTAATTGATCTGAGGTGATGCACAGAAAAAAATTTAAAAGCTTTTCAGATGATTCTAAAGTGCTGCCAAGGTCGAGAACAACTGCTCTAAATACTAAGAATTAGCATGGAAATTATCTTGATTATTCAAAAGTATGCTTCATGCCTTAGTTTATGAGACATGGGAAGGCATTCATTCATGGCTGGTGCATTATTGTCTAGCATTTCCAAGCTCAAAGCTCACTTTGCAAAGTTGTGAGAGAATGGTCTGTTCGCATGCTCTTTTTTTTATTTTTTATTTTTTTGTGTCCTGATTTTTTCTCTTTAGAGAGTCTGGTTTTTCTCTTTCTTTTTCCTTGTTTTACCCACACTTGAACACAGCAGTTCTCATATTATTGTTATGTCTTTTTTTAAAAAAAAAATCATTGTACAAGAAACATATTATTGAGAATGTACTGCGCATTTATTTCAGAATAACTGGAAAGAACAAATCATTTTTCTTAGAATTTATTGCACTCACTTATTGTAGCATGTGACTTGTATGTCATTAAAATGAAGCAGGTGAGATGTATATACATATATTGTATTGGTGGAAAAATGAGGAAATTTTTGACTGTGAAAACAAGTCTGCTAGAAGAGACATTGACTTCATTTTGCTTTATTTTACAGGTAACAATAAATGAATTAGGAAAACTTTTCTTCTTGTCATTTGCTTTATACATTAAAAGCAAAAAACGCGGGGCCGGGGGGAGGCTTCTGTAACAGACAAAAGTAGAATATGAAGGTTAGCCAAGTGTTGACAACTGAGTTATCATTAAGTCCAAAGTGGGCTATCTAAACATCTATACCTTTAAATTCTGTACCTAGGATGGGCTTTGTATATTTTGCATTGAAATATTTGAGGATGATAATATCAAGAAAATTGAAAACATTTGAAAAATCGCTTGCGAACCATTCTGTATACATGTATTACAATGGAATTATCTGTAGTTCTGTACCTCAGAGCAAAATAATACATTCATGTCTGTCAGCACAGAGCAGATCTTAAGCGATTATACTAATAGGTACTTTAACAAAAATATACACTGAAAATAAATATTTGAGTTAAAACTGTAACAGTAAAATATATTTATTAACAGATATGATATAAGAATATATTCTGTCTTCCAATAATTACTAAATTAAAGTTATATATGTTGATTTCCCCACTTTTGTTGATAGTAGACATTCAAGTGTACGGTGCTATAGTTCACTCTATAATAGAATAATTTAAGGTCCAAATGACAGATTCTTTAAATATATTGTTTTATATTATTTAGAATATTTTAAATACCATGCATATCCAGGCAAAGGGTTTTATTTAACACCATGAATAAAAGAAGATATACTCATATTTGCCAGTGAGATTTGGGCAAAGAAGATTAAAACTGCTGGTAGACATTAATTCTTTGGGTTCTATAATATAGTCAGATAAACTCAGAAGATACTAATGTAGAACAGAAAATTGTTAGTCATCTTGGAGGGTAAAAAAGATGTGAAAGGAAATTTGAGAGTTTGGTAGTCTCTGAAACACACATGCTGATACAGCCCAATTCTATGAGCTTCTGGATTATCTGTACCTGGCACTTGACTTGTTAATAATATTAGTGATATATATATATATATGACCTAGATTAAAATTATGGAGCTAAAGCCTTTTAAGAGTCATTTGGGTTAAGGTAGAAATAGACTAACATCCTTGACTTCCTGTTGGTTGCTGTATAACCTTGGGCTCCTCTTATTACTTGTGGTTGTGATCTGGACCCTTTGTGGTGGTTTAATAGGAACAAATCCCCACCCATGTGTTTGAATGCTTGGTCATAGGGAGTGTGGCACTATTGGGAGGTGTGGACTTGGTGGAAGAAATGTGTCTCTGTGAAGGTGGGCTTTGAGGTCTTATATGCTCAAGTTATGCCCATTGTGACAGTCTTCTACTGTGGCCTGTGGGTCAAGATGTCAAACTCTCAGCTTCTTAATAAAAATATCATGTTTCTATGTCTTTTATTTGGAAGCTAGAGTGTGACTGAAGGGATTTCAGATCCCAGCCAGTGGAGGGACGGAGGGAGAGAGGGAGCGAGGGAGGGAGGGAGGGAGGGAGGGAGGGAGAGAGAGAGAGAGAGAGAGAGAGAGAAAGAGAAAGAGAGGGAGGGAGGGATAGAGCATTAGAGACACCATGAGAACACACCTGGAGCCCAGAAAGCCAAGTTAATACTAAAGTCCAAGTATCTTGGGGATTTTGAGTGGGAGGTAGCCAGATTAGCTCAAAGGAATAGAATAGATTAGTAACTTTTCAGATATTGTGCCATAAAGCTTGGTTAAATAAATCATGTAGTCTCTGTCTCATTTATTTGAGAGCTAGCTGGGGAAAATTGCCACTTTTAAAACTGCACTAACGTTTGATGTCCACTGTCAGGCATAGAATCCAAGCTTAGAAAAGTCCCAGGTGAGATGCAGTGTGGTTCTAGAAAGCAGGTGTAACCTCATCTAAGTCTCTGAGATGGTCTTGCCTGCCTTCCTTTGCTTCTTGCTGGTGAGTGCATCTTCATGGATGGTATCAACACTCTCCTCAACTGTATCAGACTCCAACTTCCATGGCTGTGAAATACTGCCCAGGAATCATCTTAGGCTTCAGGCAAAACTGAAGTGTTTAGGCAACCAGCTTTGTGGACTGAGCAGCTAGTTCTCAGTCCTCTAGCTAGCAGATGGCCACTGAGGAACTGACTATTCAGCCCCTATCACAGAAAGCAACCTAACTGGCTTACACAATATATATGCCCTCTGTCAGTATTCTGTTTCTAAAAACACATAGTATTCTCCGCCTGTTACACATAGAATTCTTTGCTTTGGTTCATACTATTTGTATGGGGGTGGGAGGGTTGAATAAGTATAAATTAAATGAACAGAGTTTGGCATGGTGGTGCATATCTGTGATATCAGCTACAAGAAAAGACAGGACAGGAGCATGGATAGGTTGCACCCTGCCTGTGATCCTTAGTGATTGAAGGGCCAGCATAAGAACCATAGTGAAACCCTGCCTCGAAGTAATATTCATATATATATATATATATATATATATATATATATATATATATATATATATATATATATATATAATTCTAGCTCAGTGGCAGAGCATTTGCCTAGCAAACAGTTTTTCTGGATTTCATTCTATGCCCAGTACTGACAAAGAAGAAAAGAAGGAAGAAAGGAAAGAAAGAAAGAAGGAAGGAAGGAAGGAAGGAAGGAAGGAAGGAAGGAAGGAAGGAAGGAAGGAAAGAAGAGAACGTATGGGGGTTAGAGAGGTTGATTGCTCAGTGTTAAAGTGCTTGAATGTGAATCATCCCTAGTACTCATGTGTCAGCCAGGTGTGGCTACATGTGTCTACAACCCCCGGCTTGGGCAGTAGGAGGAGTCGGGTTCAATGGGCAGCTGACCGAGCTACAGCAGTAAGCTTTAGATTCAGTGAAAGATCTGTGTCTTAGTCAGGGTTTCTATTCCTGCACAAACATCATGACCAAGATGCATGTTGGGGAGGAAAGGGTTTATTGCGCTTACACTTCCATGCTGCTGTTCATCACAAAAGGAAGTCAGGACTGGAACTCAAGCAGGTCAAGGAGCAGGAGCTGATGCAGAGGCCATGAAGGAATGCTGCTTACTGACTTGCTTCTCCTAGCTTGCTCAACTGGCTTTCTTATAGAACCCAAGACTACCAGCCCACAGATGGTACCATCCACAAGGGGCCCTCCCTCCTTGATCACTAATTGAGAAAATGCCTTACTGCTGGAGCTCATGGAGGCATTTTCTCAACTGAAACTCATTTCTCTGTGATAACTTCAGCTTGTGTCAAGTTGACACACAAAACTAGCCAGTACAATCTGGTTTCCAAAAATGAGGAAAATAATAAAGAAAGACATGAAGCATTGGCCTCTGACTTACACACACACACACACACACACACACAGAGAGAGAGAGAGAGAGAGAGAGAGAGAGAGAGAGAGAGAGAGAGAGAGAGAGAGAGAGAAAGGGAGAGAAAGAGAGAGAGAGAGAATAAATTTGAAAACACAAATAAAAAATAGAATGACATTTAGACATCCTTACGATTTCTTAGCCTACACTTAACTCTTCATTTTCCAGTGGTTTGACCATGCTAATGTAAAAAAAAAAAAAAAAGCAGTATAAGAAAAATACTGAACAATATGTTTTACTTTGATAAAACTTTGAAGAGAATGCTCTTTTGAGTTTATCGTGACATCAAGCCTTTGTTCTGTAAGTTGTGGGGCAAATGGCCTGGAAGACAATGCTGCAGAGAGACTGTGTACCAGCAGTGCAGAGGACAGGCACCATCTTCAGTGACTCCCCCTTGTTTCAATACTGTTGTCAGAACTCTGTGCTACATCCTCAGGTCTTTGTTCCTGCCTCAGAATCTGTCCTTGTGTGCAAAAATTCAGATGGTCTAACTCAGCTCTTCTCTGATATCATGAGAAACTTCACCGATTGATGCCGTTCTAGGAAGTCTGAATCTAGTTTGCTTTTTTTCTCCTATTGTTTATGTGGTCATGAATTACAGGTGACTCATAAAGTCAAAATGCAGTTTATGCAGTAACAAGAGCATAAAGAATTAACTATTAGGCAATACTGTATTACAATCTCCACATGTCTTATTATTTCATTGACGTGTAAAGCCTTTCTGATATTATTCTTTACTGTGTCTGAACAAGGACAAAACATTTTCTTAAATAATGAATCAGAGTTCGTCTGGATAGACTGTATCTCATTATTCTGTAATTTTTGTATACCTATCTTTTTCAAAGAGCAAACCTGCTAAATATACTTGCCTAACAATCTCTTTATTGAATCTCATTCTGAGATTTCCCTGGATTTTAGTAATATAAACTGTCTGAGAGCCTAATCTAAGTTTGAAACCCTCTTTAAAATAACACTCTCCGTTTCATCAGTGAAAGGCTGGTTGCCAGCATGGATTTACTCTTGGACACACCATCATTTCACTGTGAGTGTCAAACATCATGTGAAGGAATGTGGTGTCAAGTCTGCCTACTTCAATAGACATTTCTCCCTGCTTGAGACACCCACCATCCCTGTAGCCTTACCTTCACCAATGGATTAGTCTTTCTTTCTATTCTAGTCACTAAATACTATAAATATGTTTCTCATGGAGATTTTATCAATGTCAAGTTATAAACACAAAATTCTTCAAGCAGAATGTAATCTTTCAGGTGGCTGAGAGTTTTCTTTATGAGAGGCATAGACACGTGCACCTGTGATTTGAACATTCGGGAGGTTAGGCAGGAGTGTGAGCCCCATACCAGACAGGGTTTTGTAGTAAAACCCTGTCTCAAAAGAAAAGCTATTTACTTATAGTTACATAAATACAGATAAGCAACGTGGAGTGTCTGCTGTTTTAGCTGTCTGTGATGTTAGTCTGTGCTTAGTGATGCTAGTTTAACTCTTCAGAGTTAGTACGTGCTATTTTTAAACTTAACGGAATGAAATATTGATTCAATAAATTGTAAACTACTAGCAACAAAGAATAATAGGCATCAAGACACAGACAATTAAACACTCTCATTTTTCTGTATAGACATATGTAAAAAAAAAAATCCTGAATGAATGTCACTGACTTACACTCACAAGAGATACTCTTGAGATTTAGTTTCTTTTATCTCTTCATGTCTTACACTGCATGTTGCATAAACTACTAGTATAATGGCTGATACCTAGTCTACAGAAGGAATCAACTGAAACCCAAGTAGTGGGTTTCACACTTGTGAAACCCAAGTGGGCACACTTGTGAAGGGTTTTCTTCACTGGATCATTTGAGTGGGAAGACCTGTTCTAAATCTGGGCCACACAGTCCGGTGTGCACTCATACTTGCTGACAAGTTCATTTATCCTGTTTCTGAGGCATTTCTTCACTGGTATTATAAACTACTTCTTTTGGATTCCAAGGTAGACTGGAAATCATCTGAGATATCTAGCCTCTTGGACTGAACAAGTACCAGATTCTTGGCCTTTCCATCAGGAGATAGCCTTTGGGACTAGCCAGACTATACCATGTGAATAGATACCTAGATTCATTCTACTGGTTCTGTTCCTCTAGAGAACTCTGACCAGTATAGCTAGGCTTCTCCCCTTTAATTGGGAACTTTGCTGCTAAGTCCACTGACTATCATTCTAGACTGCTCTGAAATTCCTTTCAGTAGAACAAAGTGATGTGGTTACAGAGTGGTCCCTGTATTTAGGCTTACTTAGGGTATCAGTCTTGCAACCTGGATGCCTGCCTTTCTGCTTCAATCCCTTACACAGTTAAAATACCATTTCCAGACCTAATTCATTGTATAGAAACCATTAAATGCTGGCTGTGAAGACAGTCAGGCAACCCATCTGGCTGACACCCTAGCAAATGCAGCCACTTCCCTATATGGGCCCCTCACCTACACATGTTAAACATGTTGAGTTTATTAGACATGGTTCATTTCCTTTTCTAACATCATTTCTTTTTCACACTGTGTGAAGGTGTGTCTTTGCATTTTCAGTTGTTAACTCTGTATGGGCAAAGAACTATGTGCTGTCAGGATTTTGGTATTGCCATTTCTATGGCTCATCACCAGGTTTTCTAGGTACTGATTGGTTGAAATACAGAGATAATGACCAATAGCTAGAGCAGGAAGTAGGAGGCAGAACTTCCTGTCAGAGAGAGTGAAACAGGGCAAAGAAAGCAGAAGGGGGAGATCCAAAGGCAGACACAGAGGGAACATACACATAGACCTCGGCGGAGTAAAGAGTATGTTGTAGCCTGGATAGTCAGGTAAGTTAGATAAGCTTCTTGTGAAACTGTCAAAGCTAAAGACCTAAACTTTAAATACAGTTGTTTCTTGTGTCATTATTGAACTGCTGTGGAATCTGCAAAAAGCCCCACAAAAAATCCTTCCTGTCTCTTAAAATTCCAGACTTACTTTTTTTTTTTTCTTTTTGATACTTTATATTTCCAATGTTTCCCCCTTTCCAGGTCTCTTCTTTGGAAACCCCCTAACCCCTCCCTCCTCCCCCGCCTCTATGAGTGTATTCCACCTCCCACTCACCCGCCCACCCACTCCCTTATTCCCACCTTGATATTCCCCTTTACTGGGGCCTCTAACAGCCTCAGGCCCAAAGGCCTCTCCTCCCCCGATGGCCAACAAGGCCCTCCTCTGCCACATATGTGGTCTGAACCATGGGTCCCTCCATGTGTATTCTTTGGTTAGTGGTCCAGCCTCCAGGAGCATGGGGCGGTGGTCAGGCCAGTTGACACTGTTGCTCCCTCCACGGAGCTGCCACTCCCTCAGCTCCTTCAGTCCCTTCTCCAACTCCTCCATCTGGGACCTCACTCTCAGTCCAGCAGTTACTGTAAAGTGAAACTTGGGTATTCCGAACTTTTGGGCTAATATACACTTATCATTGAGTACATACCATGTTCATTCTTTTGTGACTGAGTTACCTCGCTCAGGATGATATTTTCAAGTTCCATCCATTTGCCTGTGAATTTCATGAAGTCATTGTTTTTAATAGCTGAGTAGTACTCCATTGCGTAAATGTACCACATTTTCTGTATCCATTTCTCTGCTGAGGGACATCTGGGTTGTTTCCAGCCTCTGGCTATTATAAACATG
>CM052700.1:117442066-117455101 GCA_028551405.1 Uromys caudimaculatus | reverse complement strand
GTTATTTGGTTTTCTGGAGTCTAACTTCTTGAGTTCTTTGTATATATTGGATATTAGCCCTCTATCGAACATAGGATTGGTAAAGATCTTTTCCCAATTTGTTGATTGCCGTTTTGTCCTATTGACAGTGTCCTTTGCCTTACAGAGCTTTGCAATTTCATGAGGTCCCATTTGTTGATTCTTGATCTTAGAGCATAGGCCCCTGGTGTTCTGTTCAGGAACTTTTCCCCTGTACCCAAGTGTTCGAGACTTTTCCCCACTTTCTCTTCTATTAGATTCAGTGTATCTGGTTTTATGTGGAAGTCCTTGATCCACTTGGACTTGAGCTTTGTACAGGGAGATGGGAATGGATCAATTCTCATTCTTCTACATATAGACTGCCAGTTGAACCAGCACCATTTGTTGATCCAGACTTACTTTTAATCCACGCCTTCACACTTGGCTTTTCTCCTATGCTTGGCCCCTTACCTTGTTTCCAACTGTGTAAATAAGATTTAATTTTTGTGATCAGACTTGGTTAGAGCACATTATATTGGTATTTAAGCTTGAATTATACTTAGATTGAATATTACTAAGAAATCTGGCAGCTGGTATACTATGCTATCCTTTTTAAAAATTATTAATCTTTGGAAACTCATTTCTCTCTGGTAGTGAAACCAGAACATAAACTGTTCTATAAAATCACTGACAAGATGTATGAAATCAGAATAGCACTTTTTATCTTAGTGTCTTGGCTACTTTTCTGTGGGTATAATATCCTAACAAAAGCAACTTAAAGCAGAGAGTTTATTTTGGCACCCAATTCCAGGCACATAGAGTTGGGAAAATACTCTTATTGGTTTGAGGAAGCTAGTCACATTATATCCAAAGTTAAGAAACAGAGAAGGAGAAACCTGTAAACATACTCAGTTGCCTTTCTCCACTTATACAGTCCAGGATCCTAACCAGGAATGGTGCCACCCACAGTGGGCAGGACTTCATACCTTAATTAACATTATAAAAGGATAATCCCCACAAGTTTGCCCTGAAGCCTGTATCTCAGATGCTGCTAGATTATCAAATTGATAATTAAAACTGTCACACTTAGATGCTACTGTGTATCCAGCATTTCACTAAGTATTTAATAAGCATGATTTAATGTTTATGGTATTTTCAGTCTTAGAATTCTTTTAAGAAAAGTACAATATTTGACTGTGCCCAAATGGTACCCAGAAAAACTGAAACAATATTTGACCTAAAGTGTGTCTAAGAACAGAGGTAATATTCTTTGTTTGTTTGTTTGTTGAGACAGGATTTCTTCTTGTAGCCCTGGATGCCCTGTAACTCACTTTGTACACTAGGTTGGGCCGGAACTAAGAAATCTGCCTGCCTGCTACTGCCTCCCAAGTGTTAGAATTAAATGTACATGCCATTATACCCAGCTTGAGAATATTCTTAATCATTATGTCATGGGTTTAGTTTAAGATAGTGTATATTTTGAATAAATTAAGATTCGCATTGCCTATAACTCCAAAAAAATTACATTAATAGTGTTTTCAATGTCTCAGCAGTGTTGTTGTGTTGTTTTGGTTCTCATTTAGTTTCAGGATTTCTTTTTTTATTTATTTCTTGATTTATTCTTTGATCTACTCAACATTCAGTAATGAGTTGTTTAATCTGCATGAGTTTGTGTATTAACTAGAGATTTGTTTGCTGTCGATTTTAAACTTTATTGCATTATGGTCAGATAGGATATATGGAATTATCAAAATCTTTTTGAATTGGTAAGGATTTGTTATATGTCTCAGGATGTGGTCTATTTTAGAGAAGTGTCCTTGTACTGCTGAGTAGAATACATATTAGGTGACTGGGTGGAACGTCCTGTAAATATCTCTTAATATGATTACATCACTTTCCCTTCCCTCTCTCCCTTTCAGTCCCTCTGAGGCATCATCACCATTACATGGCATATACATATGTATGTGTATGGATATATATATATATATATATATATATATATATATATATATATATAAATATAAAACCTATACTGAATCCATTTTTGTTGCTTGTGTGTAAACAGTTTTGAGGGTGATCACTTTACATTGGACAACTAATGAGGGAAGAATGTGTCCCCTGACATTTTAGGTAAATATAAAATAATATGAGTCCTTGGGGTCTTATCAAACAACCTTGGTATTATTTGTCCCTCCTCCATTCTCTCTTCCTCAGTTGACCTCCCTCCTTCCAGTACAGTTGGGGGGCTCCCCATTATCCCATTTCCCACTTCGTATCACCTGTATCGTGCAATTCTCCTCCAATACTGTCTCCACCTTTACAATTTTTTGGTTTCTCTGGTTACTCCATGTTGAATGCTCACATCTGAGAATTTGGATCTAGTATGTGTAAATGAAAAGCAACATGTGGTGGTTATCTGTTTGCATCTGGGTTACTTCACACCGTACTCATTAGGTCTAACCGTTTACCATCATTTTATTTTCTTTACACCTCAGTAGTATACCATTGTGTGTGTGTGTGTGTGTGTGTGTGTGTGTGTGTGTGTGTGTGGTGTGTGTGTGTGTGTGTGTATACATTTTTATTATCCATTGGCTTGCTGAATGATATTAAGTTATTTCCATTTCCTAACTATTAGGAATAAGATGCCGGTGAACATTGTGGAACATGTATCCATGGAATAGGGCACCATGTCTGAAGGGCATATGGCAGTGAGACTTGTGTCTGGGTCATGTGACAGACTTAGTCTTAGTTTTTTGAGGATACTCCATACTGACTTCCATTGTAGCGGCACCAATCTGCATTCTCACCAACAGTGAATGAGAGTTCCTCTTTCCTCACGTTCTCACCAACATTTGTTGCCAGTTATTTTATGGATCTTAGTGGTTCTGAATGGTGTGAGAAGAAATCTCAAAGTTCTTTTCATTTTTATTCCTCTAATTGCTAAGAAGGATAAAATACTATTTGAGGTATTTCTTAGCAATTTCTATTTCTTCTATCAAGAATTCTTTGTTTAGATTCCTCTGCCAATTTTAAATTGGGTCTTTTTGTTGTTGTTGTTGTTGTTGTTGTTGTTGACTCTTTTGTGTTGTTTATTTGTTTTGCTATATATGAAATATCACTCCTCTGTTCTGTGCTTGGCTGACAAAAATTCTTTCACATATCTGTGAGTTTATTTTTCACTTTGTTAATTATTTCCTTAGTCTTATGGAAGCTTCTTTATAGTTTTAAGTCTCATTTGCCAGTTGCTGGACAATTTCAGTCATATTCAGAAAAGTTCTTTCCATTACCTAAATCTTGTAGGGTACTAGGTTTTATTCTAGCAAGAGTGATTCAGGTTTCAGATTGAGGGCTTTGGTTTATTTGGAGGATAACAGACAAGAGTCTGATTTTACTTTTCTCCATGTGGATATCTAGTGTTCTCAGTACTATTGAATGGAGATACTACCTTTTCCCTAGTATGATGTATTGTTGAATTTAGTTTGTCAGAAGTTTATTCAGTATTTTTACATCTATTTTTATCAGAACAATTGCTCTATAATTTTCTTTCTTTGTCATGTCTTAATCTGGTTTTGTTATCAAGGTAATTCTGGCTGTAGGATATGTTTGGTACAATTTAGTCTCTTTGTACTTTATGGGACAGTTTGGGAATATTGTTACTACCTCTTAAGGATTTGGTAGAATACATTAATAAATATTTCTAGTCCTGGACTCATCTTTGTTGAGAAAATCTGTGTTATTCAATTAGAAAAAAAGGTGTGTGTGTGTGTGTGTGTGTGTGTGTGTGTGTGTGTGTGTTCAGATGCATGCCTGCTTATTTATATGTGCATCATATGCATGCAGTGCCCATGGAAGCTAGAAGAGAGTAACTTATTCCCGTGAAACAGAGCTTACAGATGGTTTTAAGCTAATAGGTATAGGTTGCTGGAATAAGAACCTGGATCTTCTACAGGAACCCCTCTGAGAAATGTTTCCAGCCACAAATTGTTTCTATATACTTGATCTAAAATTAGCAGGTCATATGTTTCTGGAAATTTATACATTATTCCTAGGCAGATGGAGGGGGGATGGGATAGAGGGTCTCCAAAGGGGAGTCCATTTGAAATGTAAATAAAGACAATATCCAATAAAAAAGTGGAATATAGAAATAAACAGAGAATTTTCAACAGAAAAAAAAGAAAAGACAATAGTCCCCCAAAGCTAAGGCAATAATTACGAATAAAAAGCAATGCCATAGGCATCAGAAAAATTTACCCCAAATTATATTGCAGAGCCATAATAATAAAAATGCATGGTGCTGACACATATAACAAATGCTGACCAATTGGATAGAATGAAGAACCTGAAAATAAACTCACACAAATACAGATACTAAAGAGAAGACAGCCTCTTTGACCAATGATGCCAAAGAGCCTGATTTCTTCATGTAGGAGAACAGAACTGAATCTGTAAATTTCACCCAGCATAAAAGTCAATTCAGTTGTATGAAAAACCTTAATATAATACCTTAGATGTTGAAAGTACTAGAGAAAATACAGCTAAAGCACTTCAAGATGCAGGACACACAGGGATTTTCTGCAAAGGATAATAAAAGAATAAAAATTAATGCTACAAATTGACAAATAACGTTACATGAAATTAAAAGATTACTGCACAGTACAAGAAACAATCAGCACACTGAAAATACAACCTGAAGAGTAGGAAAAATTCTGACAAGTATTTACCTGACAGAACATTAATAAGGAGGACGTGGAAATCTCCACAGCAACTAACTATCCAACCCCCAATTATTCAATCCATAATAAGCTAATTAACTGATTAACAGCCCTCTGAAGTATAAATGAAAATTACCAACAAATACCTGAAGAAGTCCTCACAGAATGGCTGTCATTAAGAATTACACAAATAACAACCAATGCTGATGAGGAAAGAGGAATCCTTATACAGCCCTGCTGGATTTGTAAAGTTGTTTAGCTACCATAAACATATCAGTTTGGAAATTCCTAAAACATTAAAATTAAAACTGCTATACCACCCAGTTATAAGAATATACTCAAAACTCTGTGAGTCAATATCTCATAGAAATGTGTGCACATGTGAAATATCAGGAAATGTAATTTGCATTGTTACCCATTTACAAAAGGAAAATACAGTACATATATCAAATGTGATATTATGCAATCGTAAAGAAAACTGTGTTCAGGAAATTTGCAGGAAATTTGGTAAAATGGAAATTATTACCTTACTCAAAATTAGACAGACCCAGAAAAACAAATCCATTTTTTTCATATATATAGAACCTAGATTTACACTTATGTGTTTGAATAGGTCATAAAACTAGGAAAAGGGCCATGATAAAAGAGAAACAATTTTCAGTGGAGGGGACATAGACAGGACAATGCTATTAACAAAGCAGAAAGAAGGCCTAGCTGGGCAAAAGAAGAAATCAGCTTGACAGGAATTAAGACATAGGTCAATGTGCTAGAAGAGGGAGACCCATATAAACAATGTATTATGATGTGAAAATTCTCTGTATGCTAACCAGAAACTTAACTTACATATTAAATATTTTAAAAAGATGAGCTAGCTGCAAAATGCATCCACAGTAGCTGGACCAATTGACTTGCAGAATGTGGATTTCAGTTTTCTTTATGTGACTAATAAAGTTTAGCAAGTGTACATGGAAATAATTTTTACTACTTTTGAAAATAATTAGTAGCTACTTTCAGCTGCTTCTGAAAGTCTGCTCCTAGTTAGACATAATGAAAAACATATATCAGCAATAGATGGTCCTCGGGGCATGGCAATAGAACATGCTACATTGTCACTTCAGCCTAGTCTCTAATTTCGATTATATCAATTCCCAAAGCAGAGATATTGATGTTACCTCTTCTGCTTCCTATAGTGGTTTTATAGTTCAATTCAATAACATATATGAATTGCTTAGTAATCTCAGTGGTAGCTGAAAATGGGACTCAATGAACTTCCTATAATCAAGATTCAAGTTCCAAACTATGTATTTTAGACCTGATCCAACCCCCAAAAACTGCCATAAATTTTAGCTCTCCTTTGCTTTAACAACATGAATTATGACCTGATTTATACATCGTGTCCATGTTTTTAAACCTTCCACTTTGTTTCTCCATAATTTGCATGGCCTCACAGCTTCTCTTAGGTCTGCTTCTTAGCTATGTTCACAGATCGAATAATTACAACTATGAAGTAAAAGTAAACATTTTCTATGCCTAGTTCATATTGCACTTGACATATCTTTTCTCTACATTCCAAGAGCAAAAGGCCTGTTGCCTGTCTGGAATTTCATTGTAATCCATTCCTTCAGATGGAAGTGAGGGCACATAGCCCTCAGTTTAATTTGGAATGGCTCTAAGTCTAAAATGAATTAAATTTGAAGACTGAAGAATCAAACGAGTTATAGGCTGGAGCACCGTATTAATTTGGCAAATTTTTCTTGGTGTCTTGACTCTGAGCTCCAGCTGCAAATTTGGTTTAAGAGTACGGTCACAGTTGTCTTAGAATTGGAGAGATCCTTTCAAGGACACAAAGAAAGTCAAGGTTGCTTAATAAATCTTGCTGGAACTTGTCTTTAGCTCACTCTTCTGGTTGTAGTACTATGTCTTCCAAAAAAAGGTTCCAAGTGAACACAAAGTTGGGGCACTATGATTCCTTATTGAGCTGTAGCTATAAGTGTTGGTCATTTTCTGGTTTTCTGGGCACATGTTCTAGATGAAGTCTTCTAAAAGAAACAAAAACAAAACCCCACCATCCCTTAAGGTCAAAGAATCCTCCTGATTGACTTATTCCTCCATGTGTTAGCACTCACAGACTAAAATATTTCCAACACTTGGATTCCGTGCGCTGTCAGCGACCCTCTGCCTCTATCACAAACACATCACTGCTTAGCATTCTCTTGTTTTTCCTACTGAGTAGCCACCATGAGTGATTCCAAAGCCCTGTGACTGTGGGTCACAGCACCGCACTCATGTCCTAGGCTTCTCCTGTGGGAAAAATATGGGGCACCAATTTCAGGGGCTCTGACACTGATTTCTTCCCTACCTAAATGAGGTGTCTGTAGAGGCTGAAGCTAAAGTTAAATTTTATCTCATAACTTCATGAATACATTCTGAATATTTCATGGGTTTCATAAAACTATATTTCTTCTACCAAGAACGAGTCTAAAATAAACAACTCAAGCCCAAACAGAGATTCTGCATCTGTATGTCACCTAGTGTGTCTTTGTCATTTGAGATTGTAGACTAAATACCAATATAGTCATTAATAGATATACTCATTAATAAAAGTGATAGAGGATTGTTCCTATATTGTACATAAGAAAATCAGTTATTATTCAAGAAAGTCTTTTTACAGAAAAATTTGGAAAACCTGCGTTTATAAGAAATAAAATAAGGTAGTTAAATGAGAACATTTCATATCTTTTAATAATGGATATGGAATGAATCTCTTGAAGAGATTTACACATGAAGCTCAGTGTACTGTGAATCAGGCTCTTCTATGGGATGTGTACTTAAATCTTAAGTGATGTTTTTCTGTATGAAAAAGTGTTATCCATAGCACAAATGTAGAAATCACTCTAGGACTATCTTAGATGTAGATGGGGTGACATGATGATACACATCTCCATGTTTTGTATGAAGTAGATGTTTTCAGCTCTATATGCATATTAGAATTATCTTCAAATCCTTTAAAAATCACAAATATCTGGACTTTCTGAGGTGACTGTAATCATAATCTCTAGGGATAAGGCCATATATTAGAATTTGAAATGATATCTCTATATTATTCCAGTATGCTGATGAGTTTGAAAATCATTTCTCACAGAATGTTAAATGTATTCTAACTCATTGGCTACCAATAATAGCTAACATTTATTGTTAATTTTGTACTAAGCATTTTGCTCATGTGTTCCTTAACCAAACCCTCATGGTTATTTTATGAGGCAGTTATCATTATTCCTTGTCTTATTCCATTAATACTCTTATGACAAAAAATATCTAAGACTGGATAATGTATAAATAATAGACATTTACTTCTTACAGTTCTAAGAGTATGGGGAATTAGAGATCAAGTTGCTAGCATATTGGGCATCCGGCACCAACAAATATAGTGGCTGGTGAGGGTTACTTTGCTTCATAGATGAAACCTCATTGCTAAGGACTCACCTGCTAGAGCAGAATGAAGGGCAAAGGGTACTAGAGTATCCTCTTCAAACTCTTGGTGAAATCACTGATCCCATTTGCAGTGGTTTAAACATGCTTGGCCCATAGGGATGGCATTGTTAGAAACTGTGGCCTTGCTGGAGGAAGTGTGTCACTCTGGGTGTAGGTTTTAGAGGTCTCCTTCTATGCTCAGGCTCCACCCAGGTCAGAAGAGAGCTTCCGAATAGACGCCTGCAGATATCACTCTCTCCTGGCTGCCTTTGGATCAAGATGCAGATCTCTCATCTCCTTCTCCCACACCATGGCTGCCTGCATGCTGCCATGCTTCCTGCTATGATAATAGACTAAACATCTGAAACCATGAGCTAGCCCCAATTAAATGTTTGCCATTATAAGAGTTGGTCATGGGGCCTCTTCATAGCAATAGAAACCGTAAGACACCATTTATGAAAGCTGCACATTTTTTTGATACTTTACTTTTCAAATGTTTTCCCCTTTCCAGGTCTCCCCTTTGGATACCCCCTATCCCATCTGCCCTCCCTCTGCCTCTGTGAGGGTATTCCCCCACCCACCCACTCCCATCTTCCCTCCCTGGCTTTCCCCTATACTGGGGCATCTAACACCCTCAGGCCCAAGGGCCTCTCCTCCCACTGATGGCCAACAAGGCCCTCCTCTGCCACACATGTGATCTGAACCATGGGTCCCTCCATGGGTATTCTTTGGCTTGTGATCCAGTCTCCAGGAGCACCAGGGGGTCGGGCCAGTTGACACCATTGCTCCCTCCATGGGGCTGCGAACTCCCTCAGCTCCTTCAGTCCTTTCTCAACTCCTCCATCTGGGACCTCACTCTCAGTCCAATGGTGAAAGCTGCACTTTTGACATGCCCTCCCCAAAGGACTCACTTCTTAATTCAATCATGTTGTTTATTAAGTTGAAAATAGGACACATACAACTCAATCATGGCATCTGAATTCACAGATCATTAAAATATGTCCTTATAAGGAAATCTGAGTTTGCCAAAACACATGTAGTTTATAGGCCAGTGGCTTCATGTCTAGACACTTTGATGTCAGAACTTGGAGATTTTGTATCTGAACTGTTCTGCTTCCAAACCTTCTATAAACCTTTTATGGGTAGATTTCAGGTATAATAAAGGTATCATGTCACCAACATTTATAATGCTAGCAGAAACATAATTAACTCCAATGGCAAGTTCTTCCAATAAAATCAACCACTTCAATATTTTAACCACTTAAATAGATCTTTTTTGCATTTTTTAATGTGCTCTATTAGAGGAGCCAGTTCACAGCCCAGTACATAAAACAGCTGGAGCTGTCTTCTCTGTCACATTATGTTTATGAAAATGAATTAAGGATCTGATAAATATTCTTGCAGATAAAATGACAATAGGGCTGAAATGGACAGTCATGTAACTCAGCCATTATTTATCTTAGATGGTAAAAGTGCATCTAGCGCCTGGAATGGGGGCACTTGCCTATAATCCCAGCACTGAGAGGATCAGGAGTTCAAAGTCAGCATTAGCTACATAGAGAATGAGAGATCACTTGTGATGTATGGTACTACTTAAGAACAACAGAAATAGATAAATAACAACAAATTTATAGTATTTATTAATTCATGTTTTAAAGTCCCTATTCCAGTTGCATCCTTATAACAAATCCTGAATTGAATGGGTCCAAAATAATAAAAATTTTAAATAATAGAAGAGGATATTCTGTTCCTTTCTCAATAAGAAGGAATGGAAGAACACTCCTTGTGAAATCAGAGGTCTTTACAAGGGGCATCACTGTTATTCATTCTGAAATTCTCTTCTAATTATCTGCATATAAACAATGTTAGTTTTCTCTTGGAATGTTTTAGAAGCCAACACAGAGTAAGCTGGTATGACCTCAAATGCAGGAAGGCAGATCATCTTCTATTTGGAATTTAAGACATGCATTCTTGTTATTTATTTTTCCTTCGTAAGCATCCATACAGTTACTGTAATTAAATACTAAGTCCCTAGAGTCTGTACATTTTTTCCCTTTTGTTTCATAGCTCCTAGCAATAAACAATAGGCTGCTCATAGTATGTACATTTTAATTCTGATGGGTAGAAGACAAGAGTGATAAGATAATCACTTTAACTAGACCTGTAACCTTCAGTAAAATACAAGTAGTCATTAAAAGTCTCCCAAACAAAACAAAGTCCAGTCAGGTGGTTTCAGCACAGGATACTACCAGCTTTCAGTTTAATGTTATTTGACTCCCAGGTGTGCAAATGAGTAGGTCTATGATTCTTGGGCCTTCTCTTGAGGTTGTTCCCTTCTCATGGTTTGTCTTCTCTAACTTCCATGCGATGGCTTTTGTTTCATCTGATTATATTTTATTTTGTTATGATTCTATTTATTTTGGTGCCTTTCATATCAACTGTAACACAAAAACAAATTAATATTCCTCCAACATTTTAAGATAATGTCTCAATGAAAATATTAAATTATTGATTACAAGTTTAAAATGCTATTCCTAATATTTGTTATAAAGTATTTAGGTTAATGTCATGAGAATTTGTCCTTTTGTTTATATTTATAATTATGTTAAGGTTGTGAGCTAAATTGTAGTCATAAAATGTGTTAAAAATTATATGTTGTCTGGGTTGGGTGTCTGCACATGGAATGAATTCCCAGATGGGGCAGTCTCTGGATGGCCTTTCCTTCGGTCTCTGCTCCACACTTCATCTCCATATTTTCTTTAGACAGGAGCTATTCTGGGTTAAAAATTTGGAGATGAGTGAGTGGCCCCATCCCACAACGAGGGGTCTTGCCTAACTTCTGGATATGGTCTCTACAGGTTCTCCCTCCCCTTTCTTGGGCATTTCAGCTAATCTCATCCTTGTTGGGTCCTGGGAGCCTCTTGCTTTCCTGGCATCTGGGACTTGCTGGTGGCTACCCCAGTTCCTCATCCTCCATTGCTACACACCTCTGTTCAAATTTCTAACTCTCTGCATATCATCCCGATCTCCTCCCATACCTGATCCTGCGCCCTTCTTCCCACTCCCCCTCCTCTCTTCCGCCCAAGTCCCTCCTACCCTCTACCTCCCTTGAGTATTTTGTTCCTCCTTCTAAGAAGGACTGAAGCATCCACATTTTGGTTTTCCTTCTTCTTGAGCTTCATAAGGTCTGTGGATTGTACCAAACCCAGACACTATTGCAGATCCAAGAAGTACTTGCTGACAGAAACCTGTTACAGATGTCTCCTGAGAGACTCAGCCAGAGCCTGACAAATACAGAGGCAGATGCTCACAGCCAGCCATTGGACTGAGTGCAGGGTCCCCAATGGAGGAGTTATAGAAAGGACTGAAGGAGCTGAAGGGATTGCAACCCCATAGGAAGAACAACAATATCAACCAACTAGACCCCCCAGAGCTCACAGGGACTAAACCACCAACCAAAGAGTACACATGGAGGGACACAAGGCTCCAGCCACATATGTAGCAGAGATTGGCATTGTCTGGCATCAATGGGAGGAGAGGCCTTTGGTCCTGTAAAGGCATTATTACCCAGTGTAGGGGAATGCAAGGGTGGTGAGGTGGGAGTGGATGGGTGGAGCACCGTCATAGAAGCAGAGGAAGGAAGGATGAGATAGGGGGTTCTGGAGTGGAAACCAGAAAAGGTGATAACATTTAAAATGTAAATACATAAAATATCCAATTAAAAAATTATATATTGTCATCATAATTCGGTATACATCCTAATGTAACTGTATTTGGATAGTAGAGCTTTTCCATTTGGTAAGGAAGTTGAAATGAAGTCATTCTAATGAGTTCTAATCAAATATGATGGGTGTCCTTATAATAAAACACTAGGAAGGAGGACATGCTACATGAAGACACCAGAAGACAACCACTACAAGTCAAAGGTGATACCTCTGAAGACACCAGCCCTACAAACACCTTGATCTACAATTTTAGCTTCCATGGAAACCTCATAATATTAATAAAGGAACAATTTCTCCTACTTAATTTTTGAGAAAAAAATATACATAGAACTTTGCTATGTAAACTCTAGAAAACTGTCATACTCCATGGTGGAGATACCCAGTAAACATTATTACATTTTTAAAAATTAAAAATCTAGCCTTTTCTCATAAAATATATCCTGAGTTTAGTTTTTCCTTCCTCTACTCCCCCAAGTTTCTCTACCACCCTCCTCTCTTTCATAAGAAAAGAATGGGTTTCCAAGAGATAACAAAATAAATAGAATCATAACAAAATAAAATATAATCAGATGAAACAAAAGCCATCACATGGAAGTTAGACAAGACAAACCATGAGAAGGGAACAACCTCAAGAGAGGGCCCAAGAATCATAGACCTACTCATTTGCACACCTGGGAGTCAAATAACATTAAACTGAAAGCTGGTAGTATCCTGTGCTGAAACCACCTGACTGGACTTTGTTTTGTTTGGGAGACTTTTAATGACTATTTGTATTTTACTGAAGGTTACAGGTCTAGTTAAAGTGATTATCTTATCTTCATATAATTTGTAAGTGGTACCTATTGAGAAAATTATACAATTGTTTTAGATTTTCCAGTTTGTTGGAGTATAGGTGTTTGAAGTGTGTCCTTATGATTGTCTGGATTTTCTTTTTTTTTTTTTTTTTTTTTTTTAATTTTTATTTTTGATACTTTATTTACATTTCTGATGTTTCCCCTTTTCTGGGTCTCCTCTTTGGAAACCCCGTATCCCCTCCCCCTCCCCGCCTCTGTGAGGGAATTCCTCCTCCCACCTACCCGCCCACCCATTCCCATATTCCCACCTTGACATTCCCCTTTACTGGGGCCTCT
>CM052700.1:117401994-117441566 GCA_028551405.1 Uromys caudimaculatus | reverse complement strand
TACTCCTGGTTTCTGTTCTTTATGTTCTTGCCCTTGCCTTTTGCCATCTTGTTGACTCTGTTGTTAGCTGATCTTACTCTGTCTGGTTGTGGCTTGCCCCTCCTGCAGGTCTCTGTGTCAGTACTCCTTGAAGACCAGCTCTCTCTGAGAGGTGTTTGGGTTTGGAGAGCTGTGGCACCAGGTCTGATCTCGGTCCCTGAGTCTCTCGGGTTCGGGGCAGTACCTGGTGAGCTGTGGGGCGTGTCTTTGGCCTTCTCCTGGGTCTTGCGATCTCCTGAGAGGGATCTTTGTCCAGGCGCTGATTAGCTGTGGAGCCCTGTGGCCCAAGCTAAGGTTCCTGGCCGCCGGTGGAAGTTGCTGACAGTCAGT
Organism: Uromys caudimaculatus; assembly: GCA_028551405.1. Lineage (NCBI taxonomy): Eukaryota > Metazoa > Chordata > Mammalia > Rodentia > Muridae > Uromys > Uromys caudimaculatus. Next base: position 117,441,197 of record CM052700.1, on the reverse strand, counting down.
CTCTGTGGCCCGCGGAAAGCAGGCGGAGTCAGTGAGCTCTGGGGCTCGTGTTGCCCCTGCTAGTGGCTTTTCCGCGTTCCTGGGAGAGAGAATTTTCTCCCAGAGCTGCTTTTCTATGGAATCCTAGTGTCCCAGGCAAAAGTTTCCTGCCTTAGCCACCCGCTTTTGGGATCCAGGGGGGTTTCTAAGCCAGCCTACCTCGGTCCCTGTGTCTCTCGGGTTCGGGGCAGTACCTGGTGAGCTGTGGGGCATGTCTTTGGCCTTCTCCTGGGTCTTGCGATCTCCTGAGAGGGATCTTTGTCCCGGCGCTGGTTAGCTGTGGAGCCCTGTGGCCCAAGCTGAGGTTCCCCGTCTGGATTTTCTTGGTGTCTCTTATTATATCACTCTTACCTTTTCTGATTTTGTTAATTTGGATATTCTATCTCATCTTTTAGTTTGATTGTATAAGGGTTTGTCTATTTTGTTGATTTTCTTAAAGAACCAATTCTTTGTTACATTGACCTTTTGTATTGTTCTTTTTGTTTCTATTTTATTGATTTCAGCCCCCAACATGATTATTTCTTGCCATCTATTCCTTTTGGATGTGTTTACTTCTTTTTGTTCTGTAGCTTTCAGGGGTACTGCTTAGTTGCTAATATTAAATCACTTCAAATTTTTAATGGTGGTACTTAATGCTATGAACTTTCCTTTTAATACTGCTTTCATTATGTCCCATAAACATATGCTGTGTATTCATTTGTATTGAATTCTACAGTTATTAATTTCTTTCCTTATTTCTGTTTTTACCCATCTTTCATTCAGTAGAGTGTTGTTTAGTTTTCATGAGTTTGTAAACTTTCTGCTGATATCTAGCTTAAACACGTGGTAATCTGATAGGATGCAGGGAATTATTTCAATTCTGTTATATCTGTTAGCTTTGCTTTGTGTCCATTTATGTGATGAGTTTTGAAGGAAGTTCCATGAGTTGCAAAACAGAAGGTGTGTGTGTGTGTGTGTGTGTGTGTGTGTGTGTGTGTGTGTGTTTGAGTGGAATGTTCTGTAAATATTTGTTAAATCCTTTTAGTTTATCCCATCTATTAGCTCCAGGATTTATCTATCTAGTTTTTGCCTGGGCCAAGCTACCTTGTCTTCTGGCGGGCATGACCTGTGGTTAAGCAAGGGGCATCAGCCCAAGTTGGGTGCTGGGACACAGTGATAAGTGGAACAAGGTTATCTGGGGATGAACTGTGGGACCCACGGGAAATGTGGGCAGAGTGGAAGGAAGGCTGCAGCTGGTGTCCTGTTGCTCTGCTGGGACTGAGACTAGGGATTGCATTTGGAGGGCAGGAGAGGGTGGCAAGAGTCTTCAGTTAGTTGACTTGTTTGCCCACTTTTGCTTAGCTGGTATGTTCCAAGTGAATGCTTGCTGTTGTTGAAAGCTAGGATAACTGGATAAATTGGGGAAAGAAAGGTTGGGAGAGATGACCATCATGGGGGATAGGAGTCAGATAGAAAAGGGAGACTGCAGCCAGTTTCCAACTACAGAGCTGGAGATGAGACTGGAGCAGACTGGATCTTAGGAGAAGTAGGAGAGGCATGAGTCTGCCTTCAGCCTCCGTTATTAATTGTTTTAAAAAGCAAACTATTGAAATTCATTTCGTGCACTAATGATCTTCTTATGGACAAATTTGCTATCTAAGGTAAAATAATGTTTTTCAATTTTCTCATTGCTTTTCATTTCTCAGAATCTTAATTTTTTTGTCTTTGGATTTTCACAAATCCTATATAGTGAACTATTTCTTCTGATCTCCTTGGTTATAACCAGAACAGACCCCCAAATGAACAAATCAAAGGATATTCAGTCTAATAATTAGTTGTGATTTTTAAATATTAATTTTTATTTTAAATAATTAAAAAAACCCACTTTCTTAGTTGGCATCAAATGAGAGGACACTCCCCTAAATTGTACACATTAAAAATCATTGGCCATTTGTAGCTAAAAATACTCATACTATAGTTATTGAATTGTGCACTAGCAATTGAGGGCTCTGGTTTAAATACCTTATGCTGTATGGGACACTCCACAAATTACCTAAAAATTTGTACCAAGTACCAAGCATAGTTTCCATAAATCACACAGAGAAATTATATATGTATATGTGGATATACATTTGTAAATCAGTTCTACGCCTTATATTATCTAGAGTCACTCTCTTTAAAGAACCTCATCTTATTATGTAATACATTTTCTATATTTAAGTGCTTTATTCTCCACAAGAATTTCTTTTAGTTTCTCATTTCTTTTGATACATTCACAATCCCATCTCACTAGCATCAATTCATGCTTAAATGTAGACAAATATTATTTACTTCATAAGTGTTAAAGTTACATAAAACATGCCTAAAATTACTAGACTGGCTTTCTAACATAATCAATCAGAGTTAACATGTATTTCAATTAGGCTCTATTCATATAAGTATTTTTAGTCATATCAGGATAAATTATCATCTGATGCCACTATAAAAATTTTCAAATATTTGAAATACTTCTTCAAAACATTTTAAAAATTGTTTTGGATACGTGCTGGCTAGTCTTATGTCAATTAGACACACAAGCTAGAGGTATCTGAAAATGCCTCAATAAAATCCATCTTTAAGATATTTTCTTAATTAGTGATTGATGGGGAAGGGCCCAGCCTATTGTGGGTGGTACCATGCTCTGGCTGGTTGTCCTGGGGTCTATAACAAAGTAGGCTGAGCGAGCCATAGGAAGCAAATCAGAAAGCAGAACCCCTCTATGGCTTTTGTATCAGCTCCTGCCTCCAGGACCTTGCCCTGTCTGAGTTCCTGTCCTGACTTCCTTTGGTGATGAACAACAATGTAGAAGTGTAATCTGAAAAACCCTTTCCTACCCAACTTGCTTTTTGACATGGCATTTTGTCACTACAATAGAAACCCTAACTAAGACCATATAATTTATAAAAATAGTATTTCAGATGATGCAAGAAAAAAATCTGTTTACAGTCAATGTTTCTTCACAAACATAAACTTTCTGAATAGGTCATGCAGGACTTTCTTCAGCAAAACCATATTGTTTGAAGTTTGCCTAAAACTCAGGCGAATGTATCCAGACATAGTTGGATTTCAGAGACATTTAACTTTCTGCTTGTGTGTTAACTTATGAAGCAACTTCAGAGGTGAGTATATAACCTGGGGTAAATGCAGAAATAAGAAAAATGAAAAGGGACCATTGTGGTTGAGAGTAGAGAGGAGAACAGCAGGATAAAGGTGATATAAAGGGAAAGTGGACAAAACAGGGAAGATGCTTTAGTCGAAGAAGAAGGAGGAGGAAAAATTCAGAATGGGAATGGATAACAATAATGGTTGAAAAGCCTTAAGTAATTGTATTATCTTATATTTTCCCAGGAACATATATACACAAAACCACAGAGAAGTCATAGATTACCTAAGAGCACCAGCATGAAAAACCTCTTTTGGAGTTAGAGGCCAGGGGAGTCCATGTCTCCCAAATAATATATGCTATTGCTATTGCACTTGATTACTGCCCAGGAGTTAAAGATAAGTTCCTCTTGGTGTTATCATCATACACGTTGGAGCTAGTGTTCAGAATTTGAGCTGAAATCTACCAGAAATCCTCCTCCTCAAAGATTTTCACAGCAACAGAAGGTAATGTGTAAACTGCCAAGGGAGGAACCAATTTGTAGCCCTATCCAGTTGTGACACCTAGGAACTGCTGCAACAAGCAACCTGGGCAAGATATCTCTAAAGGTGCAATGGTGGCATTTTTATCTCTGGATTACCAACAGCTGTCTGTCTGGAACTGCTCAACATGATAGAAATCATGGTTGGTGCCAGAAACATAGCAAACTACACGTGGCTAGTGAAGCCATGCATTTTAAACAAGAACCTACTACTACATCTTTCCTAAGCCAGTAGATTCCTAACTGCATTCTAAATACTATTTCTATGCACACAGATAAGTAGAGACCTTACCCCTTATCAAAGAAGCTTCTTTTTGCTTCAGGACACTGTTATAGAAAGCTACAACTAGTCAGAGTACAAAGAACAATTGACCTTGGGGTACCCAGCCCCAGTTGATACAGTTCAAATACAACCTATGCTCTCAAATTAAAAATAGATTGGCCAAATAGATTGTGAGAGACAGGAGAGCAGGAAATCTGCTATGAGACAGTGGAAGATAGTAACTTCTAGCTATGACAAGGAAGCTATCCCCAAGGAATTTCAACAACATGGCTGCTTAAACAAGGCTAGAACAATTCCAGCAGTTGACACCTAGTACAGATGCTGGCTCTCTCACAGAAACCCACCCCAGGAAGAGCTACAAGCCATCAACAGCTGTTGAGAGAGGAAGAATTACTGCTCCCCAGGGATGAGCCCCCTATTTGGTTATCCCACACAAAGTAGACAGCCCTGGAAACATACCCATCCAGGCAACAAGGAATAGACCCAACATGTAGCATTTATGCTTAGTTTTTTCTCTTTTAAAATGTTTTCGCTTTTTGAAAATTTCATACATTTTCATCACTTTACTTTCTTTCTCTGAACCCCTCTTGGATACTGCCCCCTACTCATCCAATGTCAAGATTTTTCTAGTTCTTGAAAAAAACACAAACAGAAATACAGAGTCTGTTTTGTATTGTCCAACTAATCCTGAACATGAGGCCTTACCTAAAGTATGGTTGATATATCTAGTGTCAATCCACTGAAGAAAAGTTAGTTGTCCTCTCTGGGTGGTTGAATAAAAATGATTCCCATGGGCTCATATATTGGAATATTCGGTTCCCAGGGGAAGGAACTGTTTAGGGAGAATTTGGAAGTGTGGCCTTGTTACAGGAGGTGTGTCACTGGAGGTGGGTTTTTAGCTTTCAAAAGTCCAGGTCCAGTCTCATTCTCTTTACGTATGACTTGCTCCAACACTATTCCTGACTACCTGCTACCATGTTCTCCACTATGATGGTCAGTAACTAACCCTCCAGAACCGTGAGCCCAAAATTAAATACATACATATATATGTACAAAGGTCCTGTTGTGTCTGGAAGACTCTGTTTTCTTAAAGTCATTTATCACCTCTAAATCTTACAATCTTTCTGCCCCTTTTTCTCCATAAATACTCAAGCTTTGAGGGGAGAGGTAAGATAAAGACAACCCATTTAGAACTCAGTGTTCCAAAATTAGTCTTTATACATTGTCGAGATGTGATTCTCTATGCTAATTACCACAGTCTTCAAGAAGAAGCATTTCTGAGGGAGTTAACCAATGCAGAAATTCTGGTTGGAACTCTGAGCTTAGACTTCAAAGAGTCCCAGATTGGCACCTATATCTATTCATTTAAATCTTTATATATCAATGATGATTAAAGATGAGGAGGCCGTAAATGCAGGGAGTCATACTATTATGGGAGGCATAGGAATGAAGAGAGGGAAGGGGAAATTGTTTCATTACATTTTAATTAAATCTTAAAAAGAGATTTGAACACTAGACTGATATTTTTCAATATGAAACGCAAGGAGTAGGTTTGGGGCTCTTCATATTATAAGCTAGAAATAATATTAGCAGTTTACAATGTATTTTTCCCTATTTCCAAATTTTCCCTTATTATATAGGCATTGTTGTAAAAATGAGGACATCCTTAGACATAGTAGAGAACTCCTTCTTCTGCCTCCAGTGATATTTGTTCCCCATGCATCCATTTTTAAAGTATCCTCTTCCTTCCTGTCACATTATGAATCAACTTGACAGATTTCTATACTTGGACTTCAGTATTTTTTTTCATGGATGTCACCAACTTTATAATGAAATATAAGTTCACCAATATTGCAAGCTTAGAGAACATTTTGAGCCCATCTTAGGAGGTGACGCTTTCTTATTGATCCTGTGTCGTTTTCTTTAGTTTTGGTTCCAACTTCCTTTCATCTATTTTTTTTTTTTTGTATATCTCATTTTTTCTATAAGTTTGAGATTATGTTCATTCTGCTACTCAGGATGCATCTTGAGTATCTGAAACTCTATGGCACAAAGCATCCAACTGACTGTGGTTTTTCAATGTTATTAATCTTTTAATTCTGGATATCTGACTTATAAAACTAAGAGACATCTTGTTGCTTTGATTCATACAGTGCAGCTGTAGTTATTGCTCTTGAAATCTATGTGTTGTTCAAGACTGTGAGAAGCAAATAAAACCCAAGATGATAAGGAACTCATGAAGAAATTTTTTTTTTTTTTGGTTTTTTTGAGACAGGGCTTCTTTGTATAGCCCTGGCTGTCCTGGAACTCACTCTGTAGACCAGGCTGGCCTTGAACTGAGAAATTCACCTGCCTCTGCCTCCCAAGTGCTGGAATTAAAGGCGTGCGCCACCACTGCCCGGCTTCATGCAGAAATCTTAAGTATATTTCTCTACCTATTGGCATCTTATTATTTGAAGAAATTGGAGAAATAAAATAATAGACTCTTTCTTACTGATCATTGAAATTATTAGGAAAGGCAATAGACACTATACCATAGGAAAAAATGTTCTTCTGAGAACTAGATGTACTAAAAGCCCCAAGACTCTAAGAATGCTCTCACTCATAAATCAAATGGTTATATAATGATTCTGCTTAGGAAGAAAATCATCCCTTCACATAATACTTTAGTCTCTTAAAAAATATTTATTTAAAATATCTCAAATAGTGCCATCCAACTACCTTCTCTTTTCACTGACCTCCTACCCAGAGCCTTTAAACTGGGCAGCAGGAAGTGTTGTACTGAACATATTATCTTTATAATTTCATAGGCCCCTCAGCTGGAGTTCAGGATCAATTCTCATACTTTAATCCTGTCTGCCAAAGAATTTTTAAACTACATAACTGACAAATAACATGAACTGTAATTTATGGATCTTTCCACCACAGGAAATAGTCAAAGCTGGTTCTTAAGACAAATCACCTTACAATACTGTAAAAAAAAAAAAAAAAAAAAAAAAAAAGCTGCATAATCTTATTAAGTGCACTGATTTAAGAAACAAGCAAAATAACAGAAAAACAAACAAGAAACACTACAAAGTAACTGGCTGAATCTTAGTTCTCAAAAGCCTTGTCTGGAATTAACTCCATTATATATTTTTTTTTAATGTCAGTCTAATTTTATGTTCCTTTCTATAACAAATGAATCTTGTTAATTTTTTGCAATTCCTCTCAGGAAAAAGTTTTCTGACTCTATCACTATCTTCGTTACTTTACTATTGCTGTTGAGCGACACCATGAACAAGGCAACTTGTAAAAGACAGCATTTAATTTGGGGGCTCACAGTTCCAGAGGGCTAGATTTCTTGAAATCATGGTGGACAATGAGGCAACTGGCAGGTAGGTATGGTGCTAGAGCATTAGCTGAGACTTTACTTCCTGATTCTCAAGTTGGAGGCAGCGAATGAGATTAAACCTTGAGTGGACTGTCTAAACTTCAAAGCATACTCGAAAAAATACTCTGCTTCCAACAAGGCCACACCTCCTCATGCTTCCTAAACAGTTCTACCATCTGAGAACCAAACGCTCAAATATATCAGATGAGGTCCACTCTCATTCAAACCACCACAACTACATATCTTTGATTACAATATTATTTCCTTACTAGAGGCATATGCTGTTTAATTTTTATTGTTGCCTTGATACAAACTAGAATATCCTAAGAAAATGGAACCTAAACTGAGAAATTTTCATCCAACAGATTGGCATGTGTGAACGTCTGAAGAGAGCTGTTTGGATTGATGGTTAATGTGGGGAAGTTCCATCCTCCTGTAGATGGCACCATCTCTAGACAAGTGAGTTATACAAGAGAGCAATCTGGACAAATCAGGTGAAGCAAGCCAGTAAGTAGTGTTCCTTACTGGTCTCTCCTCCAGTTCCTGCCTCCAGGTTCCTGCCATGAATTCCCTCAATGAAGTGTTGCTAGAATATGCAAACTGAAATAAACTCTTTTCTTCTCAGGTTGCTTGTCATTGTACATTAGAACACAAGCAGTATGCCCTCACTGATAAATGGATATTGGTCCAAAAGTTCGGCATACTCAAGATTCCATTCACAGACCACATGAAGCCCAAGAAGAAGGAAAACAAAATGTGGATGCTTCAGTGCTTTTTAGAAGGGGGAACAAAATATTCACAGGAGGAAATATGGAGAAAAAGAGTGGAGCAGAGACTAAAGGAAAGTCCATCCAGAGACTGCCCCACCTGGGGATCCATCCCATATACAATCGCCAAACCCAGACACTATTGTGGATATGGGAAAGTGCTTTCTGACAGGAGCCTGATAGAACTATCTCCTGAGAGACTGCCAGAGCCTGACAAATACAGAGGCAGATGCTCCTAGCCAACCATTGGACTAAGCATGGAGTCTCCAATGGAAAAAGGACTGAAGGAGCTGAAGGGGTTTGCAACCCTGTCTTAGTCCGACTTCTATTCCTGCACAAACATCATGACCAAGAAGCAAGTTGGGGAGGAAAGGGTTTATTCAGCGTACACTTCCACGTTGCTATTCATCACCAGAGGAAGTCAGGCAGGTCAGGAAGCAGGAGATGATGCAGAGGCCATGGAGGGATGTTCCTTACTGGCTTGCTTGCTTCTCCTGGCTTGCTCAGCTGGCTTTCTTATAGAGTCCAAGACTACCAGCCCACAGATGGTTCCACTCACAAGGGGCCCTCCTCCCTTGATCATTAATTGAGAAAGTACCTTACTGCTAAATCTCATGGAGGCATTTTCTCAACTGTAACTCCTTTCTCTGTGATAATTCCAGCTTGTGTCAAGTTGACACACAAAACTACCCAGTGCAAACTCCATAGGAAGAACAACAATATCAACCAACCAGACCTCCCAGAGCTCCCAGGGACTAAACCACCAACCAAAGAGTACACATGCCTCCAGCTGCATATGTATCAGAGGATGGCCTTGTTGGACATCAGTGAGAGGAGTGACCCTTGGTCCTAACGGTATTCAATGCCCCAGTTTAGGAGAATGCCAGGGCAGGAAGGTAAGAATGGGTGGGTGGGTGGGGAGCACCCTCACCTAAGCAGGGGGAGAGGGGATGAGATATGGGGTTTCTGAAGGGGAGACCTGCAAAGGGGAAAACATTTGAAATGTAAATAAAGAAAATATCCAATAAAAAAGAAATAAATAAAATGGAAAAGAAGAAAACAAACTAAGACAAACCATAAGTAGTAATGCTCTGAGAGTGGTGCTCACTCAGTTGCATATGTTTAGAAAGAATGACAAAATTTTTCAACTATATACCAAATTCCATAATAACTGCTCATATTTTCTGTCCATGAAGTTGCTTATCTATTATTAAAAGAAATGAGTACGTCAAAATAGTAAGATGGTTTTTGAAATCATGAAAGTCTGAATCCAGATCCAGGCATCCATGACAAAAGCAGGGGAAGGCCACTCTTGTCCATGTAACCCCAGTACTACATGGAAAGAGAAAGAGTAACTGGCCCACTGAGACACCCTGTCTCGAAGGAATAAGTCAGAGTATAAGGCAGGACAGTGATAGCCCCCTTTAGCTTCATCATGTTAACATGTACCACACACAAATACACAGGGATGAGACTTATTTAAATATTTCCAGGTTTTACAGGAGATAGGGAATATGTCTAAAGTTATCCTTGCCATTTTATCTTCCCACCATTGGTATTCTGCAAGTTCATATAGCAGTGAATTGCAGGACCACCTTGTTTTCCTTCACAGAGCTCTTTCAAGCAGTTACCCCCTGCACTGCGTCCAATCTTTCTCTCCTACTTCCCCAGTGTTACTGCAGTTTCTCACTTAGACTAATACCAGAGGCTCCAAACTCTGACTCCTTCTCCAGAATCTCGTCTTTTAGTCTTTGTATTTGTTCTCTAAGTGCGACCACATGGGTCATTCCGCAGTGCCAATGTAATCTCGTTAGTCATGTGACAACTGTGACGTCATACAGAACTCTTGGGGCTATTATTTTTTAGTCTTTCTGTTTTGAGTTCCTCAGCACTGTTTCAGGGCTGATGCATAACTTTGGTCTCCTTCAGCTTCACCTTTTGCTTTCTCAAACCCAATGCTCAAGTCATCTCAAGCATATATATTCGTACAGTGAACTAAAGTCCTGCCAAGCATCTTTTTTTTTTTTTTTAAAGTGGATAAGTTCTTTATTTACATTTCATTTTTTTTTCCCCTTTCCAGGTCTCCCCTTCGGAAACTCCCTATCCCATCTTCCCTCCTCCTGCATCTATGAGAGTGCTCCCCCACCCACCCACCCACCCACCCACTCTCACCTTCCTGCTCTGGCATTCCCCTACACTGGGGTATCAAACACACTCAGACCCAAAGGTTGCTCCTCCCACTGACTACCCTCTGCCACATATGTGGCCAGAGCCATGGGTCCCTCCATGTGAATTCTTTGGTTGGTGGTCCAATCCCCAGGAAATCTGGGGGATCTGGCAGGTTGACACTATTGCTTCCCCCATGGGGCTGCAAACCCCCTCAGCTTCTTCAGTCCCTTCTCCAACTCCTCCATCGGGGACCCCTCGCTCAGTCCAACGGTTGGCAGCGAGCATCTGCCACTGTTATTTGTCAAGCTCTAGCAGAGCCTCTCAGGAGACAGCTCTATCAGGCTCCTGTCAGCAAGCACTTTCCTGCATCCACAGTAGCGCCCCTGTTTGGTGACTCTATGTGGGATGGATCTCCAGGTGGAGCAGTCTCTGAATGGCCTTTCCTTCAGTCTCTGCTCCACACATTGTCTCCATATTTCCTCCCCGTGAGTATTTTGTTCCCCCTTCTAAGAAGCACTGAAGCATCCACAATTTGGTCTTCCTTCTTCTTAGGCTTCATATGATCTGTGAATTGAATCTTGTGTATTCTGAACTTTTGGGCTAATACCCACTTATCAGTGAGTACATACCATGTGTGTTCTTTTGTGACTCAGCTACCTCACTCAAGATATTTTCAAGTTCCATCTATTTGCCTGCGAATTTTATGAAGTTGTTGTTTTTAATAGCTGAGGAGTATTCCATTGTGTAAATATCACATTTTCTGTATCCATTCCTCTGATGAGGGACATCTGGGTTGTTTCCAGCTTCTGGCTATTATAAATATGGCTGCTATGAACATAGTGGAGCATGTGTCTTTATTACATGTTGGAGCATATTCTGGGTATATGCCCAGGAGTGGAATAGCTGGGTCCTCAGGTAGTACTATGTCCAATTTTCTGAGGAACTCCCAGACTGATTTCCAGACTGCTTGTACCATCGTGCAATTCCACCAGCAATGGAAAGTTACTCCTCACATCCTCACCAGCATCTGCTGTCACCTGAGTTTTTGATCTTAGCCATTCTGACTGGTGTGAGGTGGAATCTCAGACTTGTTTTGATTTGCATTTCCCTGATGACTAAGGATGTTGAACATTTCTTTAGGTGCTTCTCAGCCACTCCAGAGACCCAAATAACCCTATTGAAAAATGGGGAACAGAGCTAAACAGAGATTCCTGCCAAGCATCTTTATTCGTCCAGTGGGCTCTTTTGTCTTGCTGTCCCATCCTGTTCAATGAGATGACCTGTCCAAAGACCTCTTTGCCACACCCTGGGTTTTCTAGCTTCTGGGTACTCAGATATGATAGCCTGTATTGCTCCTTGCATATAGCATTTTAATTGTTCACCCGATGTCTTTATATTTTCTATGGGATTGAAACAATCTGTCTTATTGGAAACACTCAGCACAATGTCAGTGCCAGGGCAATTTATGTTATAGCTCTGTTCTTTAAATGATATTTAAAATGCATATAGTCATACTAACATGTTTACTACATATGGAAATAAAAATATACTAAATGACTTCTCAATTCTGTGGGGAAACTTAATTGTTAAGGACACACATACAGAAATCCTTTAATTTGTTGATTAAATTTTATGTATTGCTAACAATCAATAACTTTTAATATCTGAGAGTATTTCAATATGCTAATATTTAATTTATTTTGTTTCTCTCTCAGAAAGCATTTTTAATGGAAAAATTCATGCAGCTATTACTAATTTTATTTATATGCTACAAATGATAAATCTTGTTCCTAAAATTTTGCAAAGATAAATCTATTTGCTCTCAGGACAACTTCAGATGATATATTTTAAGAACAATATTCATGGGCATTCATGACAACTAATATTTATTCAATGAAAGAATGCAGTTCATTCCAAAATTTCACTTTTTCAACAGTGAGTAAGGTTAATTTTGGAAGATACTGCCATGCATTTTATTGTAGACTCCCAAATAACTTTGCTTAAATGTTGAAATATTTATGTATACATTCAGATTGCAAAGATAAAATATCAGTCACATTTTTCCATTTGGGAAACTTCAGTGTATCTTTGAGCAACCTGATAAAAATCTAAGTTTAACAAATAGAGTAAGTTTGTAGGTCATTCCCATCTCTGTGACCCCTCGCTTGTCTTTTCCTGTTTAGTTTTTAGCTTACGTGGTTACATAACCATTGCTTTTGCTTAAAGGTCAGCCAAGAGTAAAGTTATATCTTGCTGGAGGTGAGATGTAAACAATGTCTGATCTTGCCCTGCCATTCTTCTTAAATCTTCCACAGAGCTGGGTGAACTTGTGCCAGTATTCATAAAAGAAGATTATGTTTTAGAATCTGTATTGTATTATTCAATAAATATTTCAAGGTGTCTGCAAACAGGGATTAATGCGTATTATATTTCAGGAAACCAGAAAGGTATCAACCCAAAGAATTAAATAAAACACTCGTGTTTGATGCTCCTATAAACTGTAACTTAAAATAAAATGTGTGTAAACTTCCTCTTTCTTTTGTTTCATTTTCTTGTCATAAAATACTGCAGAATAAAATGAAATGAGAGAAAAAATAAACTGAGATAAAAACAATTTAAAGTTGACCTTCACTCAGAAAAGCCATTCCTTTTCTCAGTCGTCAGTGTTAATAGCCAATGATTGTCTCTGCCTACAATTAAAACATCTGGATGGAAAATGTTTCCAGTTTACTGCCACTGCATCACACAGTGGTTCAATTGGAGACATCTGGACACAAAAGAACAGAGCTACAAGCCACTTCAAGGAAATTCTGATATACCATGTATTCAAGTAACCAGTAGGCATGCTTGGTGCATCCCTGTAACTCGGCACTTAGGACGGTGAGGCAAGAAGTTTACAAGTTCAAGGCCAGCCTAGATTCAATAGTGAGTTAGGCTGCACAATAAGACTGTCTCAAGCAAATAGATGAACAGAACAAAATTGACTATTTAAAAGCATTTCATTTATGTTATTTTTATCCAAATTTTATTAATCTCAAAATGCTTAGCTTAGCATGTTTTACTTAACCTGGTGTATATGAAATGGTTACCACCTTCTGGTTTTTTGAATGTATAAATGTGGCATACGTTAAGCAAGTTATTTACATGCATTATTATTTTGAGAAATAAGATAAGCTGGAGAATTAAGGTTTTTAAATTTGATCTATTTTCTTATTGCATAATGCATAAGTTCCATTAATTGTTCTTATTGATTTTGCTCCTCTCTCTCTCTCTCTCTCTCTCTCTCTCTCTCTCTCTCTCTCTCTCGTGTGTGTGTGTATGTGTGTGTGTGTGTGTGTGTGTGTGTGTGTGTGTGTGTGTATGTATTTTCATGTAGATAACAGAGATCAATGTCAGGTATTTTTCTCTACCAGGCTGTCTCTCTTATGTTCTTAATACAGGATCTCTCACTGAACTTAGGAGACACTGACTGACTAGGCTGCCAAGTGAATGGGCTTTAGGAATCTACCTGTCTTTGTTCCTTCAGTGCTGGGTTACAGGCACGAAGCATCATGCTCAGTTTTTTGTATGGGTACTGGGTGCTGGGTTATAGGCACGAAGCATCATGCTCAGCTTTTTGTATGGGTACTGGGTGCTGGGTTACAGGCACGAAGCACCATGCTCAGCTTTTTGTATGGGTACTGGGATTCAGAACTCAAACCATCATCCTTGGGCAGCAAACACTCTACTCACTCAGTGGTCTCCCCAGCTCATATTTTCACTCCTTTTAAAAAAATAAAAAGTCCTCCTTAAAAATATGTAAGCCACCAGGGAGAGTAGAGGCCCTTGGGCCTGATGGTATTAGAGGTCCCAGTAAAGGGGAATGTCAAGGTGGGAATATGGGGATGGGTGGGTGGGTGGGTGGGAGGTGGAATTCCCTCATAGAGGTGGGGGAGGGGGAGGGGATAGGGATTTCCAAAGAGGAGACCTAGAAAAGGGGAAACATTGGAAATGTAAATCAAAAATAAATTAATTAATTTATCAAAAATAAATTAACTAATTAATTTTAAAATCAAAAATAAATTAATTAATTTATCAAAAATAAATTAATTAATTAATTTTAAAAAAATATGTAAGCCCGCCAGGCAGTGGTGGCACACGCCTTTAATCCCAGCACTTGGGAGGCAGAGATAGGTGGATCTCTATGATATCTAAGTTGGCATGGTCTATGTAGTGAGCTTCAGGCCGGGAAAGCTGTGTAGTAAGACCCCCATCGTAAAAAATTAAACAAAACACAAAGGAAAACGGAGGTTACATTAGTCTGTTTAAGTTTGTAAAAGGAAAGAAAGAAAGACAATTGTTGCAGGAAATGTTTTAAAAAGAAGATAACAAGTTCCTGCACTATGCCCTGGTTCTCTCTGCCCCAGAAGGCCTGGCCAGCCACGCACTGGTGAGCAATGGCAACCTGCTTTCATCTCCTGGAGCTCTGACTCAGAGCTCCACGATCTCTCCACCCAGCATGCTAGGTTCCCACTGGCAGGTCACTACCGTGCCAGCCCCAAGCTTCAATACCCCCATGGCCTTAGTGGGGCACATCAGGCAAATCCACATTTTGCCATCATACCTTTCTCTCTAGAACCCAGATGAGCTGCTATGTGAAGGAAAACACAACATAAACTTAGTTCAGAAACAGTGGTAACTCAATCTCTTCATGCATCAACTAAAATCCTAATCTTGTAAACCTAATTAAATCTAAATCCTCTGGAGGTGAATCCTGATGGATCAGCCATGATACCAGGAAACTCTCTAGCAGCTAGAGTTCTAGCTGTCCATGTTCCAAAAAGGGCCTCTGTCTCTCTCCTGTTAACTCTCTTCCTCCCTCCAACCTGGAAGTCCCTCCTCCTTGCCCAGTGACTCCTTTATTCATTTGGGGATTGGTTCACAAGAAATTGCTTGAGTATGTAACTCACTCCTTGTACAAAGCCCCTCCCAGGAAGGTGGAATTAGCATCAAAATACAAACAGCCCCAGGGCTATCCACAACAGATAATATGTAAAGTTATGGTGTAACCTATACCAACATATACCTTTATTTAGTAATGTGAGCATATGTAGGGGGAGAGAGAGAGAGAGAGAGAGAGAGAGAGAGAGAGAGAGAGAGAGATTAGTCTATTTAATTTTGTAATTAAAAAAATAATACATAAAGTTATGCTGAGAGATATACCTTTAGTAATGAGTGCTTATGTAGAAGAGAAGAAGAAGAAGAAGAAGAAGAAGAAGAAGAAGAAGAAGAAGAAGAAGAAGAAGAAGAAGAAGAAGAGGAAGAGGAAGAGGAAGAGGAAGAGGAAGAGGAAGAGGAAGAGGAAGAGGAAGAGGGAGGAGGAGGAGGAGGAGGAGGAGGAGGAGGTGGAGGAGGAGGAGGAGGTGGAGGAGGAGGCAGAGACAGAGACAGAGGAGAAGGAAAAGGAGAGGGAGGAGAAGGAGAAGGAGAAGGTGGTGAGACAGAAACAGACAGTCTGAGTGAGTATGGGCATGTACTTTTAACTTGGATATTTGTATAATGATATAGTTGCTTAAAATATGGGGACTCTTAAGAGATAGGCTAAATGTATCTTGGTGCTGAAATGGACATGAGATTTACAGAGTCAGGCACATAATATTGTGGTTTGGACATAAAGTGTCACCTGAACAGTTCATGTGATAATGCCATGATCCTCTGGCTGATGCTACAAATCTAGGGAGATTCTGAAAATTTTAGGAAATGGGACTTAGGCAAATTAGACCATTGTAGTACCTTTTTAATGCTGTAGCTTTAGGGGCCCTTCTTTCTTTCTTTTTTTTTTTTTTTTTTTTGGTTTTTCAAGACGGGATTTCTCTGTGTAGCCCTGGCTATCCTGGAACTCACTCTGTAGACCAGACTGGCCTTGAACTCAGAAATCCGCCTGCCTCTGCCTCCCAAGTGCTGGGATTAAAGGCATGAGCCACTACTGCCCAGCCCTTCTTTCCTTTCTATGTCTTCTTCATGTCCACCTTGATATTAGTAGCTTGTTCTACTTGCTTCCAAGCACCATGGCCTTTTGCATCATTACAGGCCCAGAATCAATGGGTCTAAGGGCCAAGATCTCAGAATGAAACCAAGACTCGAAATAAATCTGTACCCTACTCCACTTTATGCCAGCTATTGTGTCAAAATTGACAACAAAGATTAATACCACACATTACTTAGCTTTCTTGTCTCTGTGACAGAATACTTGATAAAAGTGGCTTAAGAGAAGACAGTTTATTTCCCTTGCTCATGATAGTTCAGGTGCTTCAGAGCTTCAAGGAAAGGGAAGGTTTACAACAGGAATAGCTGGAATGTCCTGGTTTCCATAGAGCTTGTAGTTTGGTTTACTCTCATCTCGGTGGACCAAAGAGCACAGAAAATTTGCTTGGGATTTGGGAATGATAAAAAATAAGATACACATTCTGTCCATCAATGTTTCATCTCCTAAAGGGCCCCAAACCTTCTCAAACTGCCACCAGGTGGCGACCAAATATTCAAACACATGAGCCCATGATGGACAGTTCACATCTAAACCATGACATATCATATACACTCCTACAAATAAATATATCAAAATAATTTTGCAATAAAGTTTTGGTACCTGTTAAAATTGTGTGAGGTGGGAAAGTCATAGGAGTATTTTTTTTCAATATAAAAGATACAGAAAAAATGTAGGAAAAAACATTCTGTTTTCATCTGCAATCTTATTTGACTCTTAACTATCCCTGAGATAGTGTCAGTTGCAGCAAGAAAATGTCCTACAGACTTGCCTACAGGCCAGTGGATGGAGGCGATTCTTCAATTGAGACACTCTCTTCCTAGATGAGTCTAACTTGTGTCAAGTTTGCAAAAATATAATACACACACACACACACACACACACACACACACACACATATATATATATATATATATATATATATATATATATATATAATTTTCTGGATTAAGTTATTTTTAGCATACTGCTACACTATATTCTACACTGTTGGAAAGGAACTTAGGTGGTTTCATTTTGGGAACTTGAGAAACTGATTTATATAAACATTATGGAGTTTTATGCCTTTACTTAAATATTGACATCTTTAGGTTTATCGGTTTTCTATGCTGAAAAATAAATTATGGTTTCTTTTTCTATAATTACAGAAGAGAGATTATTTCTCATGTAGGGAAATTACCTTTTTCTTCTTTTGCTGAGACTCTTCTACCATGTATCTTGTGTTATTTGTAAATTAAATGTTTCTGAAGAAAGGCTTAAAACTCAAAGAAGCTTGTAAGCAATCAATGGTATATGTACAGAAATTATGAAAGATTGACATGAGCCCTGTAGCAGTCGCTATAAGAAAGAATTAGTTTTATCTATGCTTTGGATAGTGTTTTCTCAGCTTATTTCTTTCTTACTCAATTAGATAAGCTTTAATAAATTTAACCAGGTGTTTTCTTAATAAGAAATTAAATCAGGCACCTTGCTGTCAGAAATACATGTCTTTAAACACAAATTAAACAGAGTGACTAGTAATCTCCTTTAGTACACTCATTGCTACTGTTTTGGTCATCTAGTAAAACTCAATCAAAATGAATTATGTCTAATAGCACAATACAAATCTAATGGACAATGAAAACTATTCTTTCTGGCTCTGAAATGGAGTTTTCCAAGTTCAAGGTACACAACTTGGAGGTAATGACTAGAGAATACAAATATCCCATGCTCATGGTCTCAGGGACTCTCTCATGGAGGTCACTAAAATGGAGGACCATTATTAGCTCTCATTTATGAAATGCAAGCATACTGTGCCCTCTGATTTAGATTTGGATCCAGGCTACAAAATATCTTATTAGAAGATATTATTACATTTGCACATTAGCCTAGTTTTGAGTCATCAGTTTCTTAAGGAAAAATAAAATTGTCCTAAGTGTGAGAAAGGAATTCCTGCTTAGCCCCAGAGAGTAATGCACTGATTAATTGCAGCACCTCCAGCAAAAGAACTCACAGAAAAAAAAAATCTGTCTCTTAAATGACAATCTTAAAAGAGTAAAAGGGTTGTCAAGTGGTATTAACATATGTTAAAATACATTTTGTTTCTTACAATGTATAAGACTCCTAACCTCTTTGTTGCTATAGGTCATGCCTTTCCCATTAGGGGTGCCTTTCAAATCTTAGCTAGTGTGAACTTTGTCATTCAGCTCCATGTGATTTAATTCATTATTGTTCAGTCTATGAGAAAAAGTTTTATGGATGCGTGTTCCCCATACAAAGATACTACCTTCTGATTATACACAGCTTTAATTTGCTAGACTTAACCTAAACTAAATCCCCCTTGTAGTTTATATTTACCATCTCCTTTCTAAATTTTAAATAATATGAGCTATAATACTGGGAATTTGGTTTGTTCTTTACATACAAACTATTGGCTGTGTCTCACTGATGATGTGGTATCAAGAAACAAGAATAAGTCCTCAAGAAGATTTTCTCATCCTAGGCGTTATTCAATAAATCATTTGAACTGGATTTTATTCTTAGTTATGCTTTCAGGAAGTCTTCATACAGTTAAAAGGTAACAAATGCATTTCTATCTTTAGTTGCCTGCTTCCTGTAACACACATTGTTGGCAATGAGTTCCTGTATCAACCATGACTGGTGGAACAGATGACTAAAAGCTCAACTCAGACTTGCTTAAGCAAAAGGAGGATGTGTCAGCTCTGGCG
This sequence comes from Uromys caudimaculatus, assembly GCA_028551405.1. NCBI lineage: Eukaryota > Metazoa > Chordata > Mammalia > Rodentia > Muridae > Uromys > Uromys caudimaculatus. Next base: position 117,422,174 of record CM052700.1, on the reverse strand, counting down.
TATGAGACCTCAGAGATATTTCATAGGTGATTTGAGTCTATAAGCTAAAACTATCAACCCAGCTCATCTGTCAGCTTTATTCAAAGCCAGGCATTAGGCTCTTTCTGTCTTACTATGCTTTAGCTGGCAAACAATATGGCCACTTGAAACCTCAGCATGTTCTGATCATCTGTGACTCAAAGAGAAGGATGAATGTAATGTCTATGAATGTAACTGAGATCAGTTTTTCTCCACTGAGTTCTGTGGCTAAGGCCATGTTTCCAAGTCTTTCTTGGGAGTATTATTCAGAATATGAAAATGTCAACATGATCTTTCTAATGACTGGTTAAAATACAAGAGTCAGAGTTTGGAAAACAGTACAGAGAAAGAACCTTGGGCAGAGATGTTACATGAACCTGTTATCACTGGGCAACAAGCAGAATGCCAGTGAAGAGACAGGAATCATCCTGGGATAGAGAGAACCAAAACACAGGAGAGTGAACACAGTAAGATTGGGGGCTTAGATAACTGAAGGTTTTAAAATCTATCTTGAAAGACTGGATAATACTAAATGGACTTGCCATATTTTGAAGTATCAATAAGACTTGAGTGTTTGATGCTCTAATTGCTTGATAAAGAAAAAACACACAGGAAATCTTGACTAATCCAATAGTCAAAGAATTAAATAACAAGTGCCTAGCATGTGCTGGTAGACGGGAGACTGAAAAAGAAACTATGTTCATTTACAGATCTGAACACTGGGGAAGCTTCTCTTTCCGCCCTAAGAGGTCATCAGTCATAGATTAGTCAAGACTATTGGGAAAGACCACGACTCATATTCCTCTACATTGTCAAATCTGTATGCCCTCTTGAAGTAAATTTCTTTTCACTTACTTGACACTAAGAACTGAAAACTAAAAACTGGACATTTTTGTAATTTCATTGCCCATGACATCACATCATAATCTATGGCGTAGAACTTCCCTCGTGAGAAGATGTGATGGTGTCCAATTTTGTGATCATACCATCCTTGCTGTCCAGTCTTACACGCTAGAGAGCAGAGGACTGTGGGTTGTTTCTGTCTGGATTTTTCAACTCTTTGTGCTCTTCCATGGCTCTTTGGTGAGGAGACAGGGAATAGAGAAAGAGAATTGTGGGGTGACATGGATCGTTTGAATTATTTCTTATGAGGAAAAGAATCTGTAAAGATGGCGTGTACCTTGGGAAGGCACAGTACCAATGTGGACTTGAATCATCTTTACTTTCCCTAGCAAAACTGTTACCTTTCCTCAAATATTTTCTTTTCTGATATTATTTCTTTACTGAAGGTTTCCCAACATTTTGCTGTGCTTTTATTCCTGATTAGCATTTCTTCCATAGAGATCTGAATCCTCAGAAAGAAGACATATACTAGAGCCCAGATGTTTATGGCATCTTTTAGGATTCTCTTTTAGGAGAAAGGTTAGAAGACAGAAGACAAAGAGAAAGGGACCTGGTATATAGGGGAAAGGATATATTATCAAGATATCATTTAGAAGTCTCTTTAGAAAAATAAGTTATCGTCTTGTTTCATTTTGGGGTGCAGAAAGGGACAAAGCCTCATTATGTAGGCCATAAGTTCTTGAACTCATGATGACATCCTCCTTCCTCCACCCCCAAGGGCTAACATTAAAAATTTACTATGCTATATTAATCTTTTTGTTGCAATTAGCCATAGGCAGCATGAGAAGATTCCTCCTGGAAGAATATAAAGGAGATTAGCAGGAGTGAAGCTGGTGACAAAATAAAACTGATTTTCTATGAAACTAATGATTGAGCCAAGAGACAATGACAAGGTGGAAACATGCATTTGAATAAAATGTAGCTGCATCTCACAGCATGGCAGGCTCCCTGTTCTGTTTTTGCATGGTTGTTTCTGAGATATCTCAGTATGGTATATGCTTGCATAGACTATTTCAGATTGTCAGCATTATCTCTCTTACAACCCTACTTCCTGTTAGTTTTAATTTATTGTTAAGATATTTAAGGCAGAATCATCTTGTTTGAAATTCTTCCTACTGCTTAGCTCATTTCCCAAATTATAGCATGTATTTTTCTAGATGTTTAAAGAATCAAGTTATATGAATTAATGCTGTGTATAAATACATTTTATATGAAATATGGGAAATATATATTATGGAAGTTTTCTGACTTTTTAAATCATGTGTTATGTGAGAACATTGCCTCAATACTAAAATAATTTTTAGAAATGACTGAAATTTAAAAATCTTACTTACTCTTAAGAATTAACTTTCATGTCATATAATGTCAACCTGATCTCAATTCTCATTTGCCTGGTGGGTTTCAACTTTCAAAGAACATTTGTCTCTCTGTAGTTTTTAGAATGTCATCATTCTTCATTGAGAGGGGAAACTTGACAATTTTTGTAGGAGTTGGGAGACGTGCTTCTGTCTCTTTGTCATTTCTACTTTCTTCCTTCCCTTTGTCTTTCCATTTCTGTTGAAAGGAAGATGAAATTCAATGATGTATTTAAAACTAAAATGACAGGAGAATGATGAATTCAGAGGAAGCTATGTGACTGCAATGTTTGCTTTGTGGATCCATATGGCCAATATACATCAACACTGTGGTCACTTAGAAAAAAATAGTTTGGGTATGTGTTTTGTCATCAACTAGGAAATATTTTGTAACATTTAAGACTTGGCCACTATATGAATTTTATTATTAGAGAGAACTTCAGAGTTAAAAGGGAAGTTTTCAGATTAGGCAATTCTGGCACAGAGGAGACAACAACATTCCAAGGTAAGGAAAGGACATTGAATCTGTTGTAAATTTGTGACTTCCATCTAGATGGGAAGCTTTGTCTGATACCCTTTTCTGAAAAACAAAACAAAACAAACACGTTAGTGTACAATTTTATTCTATACGTGTACCTTTTTTTCTCAGCTTTCGTAACATGTGAGATTATCTATACAAAAGGTAACATAACGAACACTAGGACATTCACTTGTCTTCCAACCAAAACTATTTAGTGTTCCCTTTACTGAGCAGGTACCTTTCAAGGAACAGAAAGAATTCCAAGGTGTAAGACCCACATGGCTCCCAATCTCTAAAAGCTGGCTGTTTTGTGCCTTGTATTTCTACCTTAATAGATGGACAATGTAAAAAGCTGAAGAAGATTTCTGCAAATCAGTATGAAATGTCAAAAGAAGTTACTCTTTACCTACTTTGCACCAGGCCTGGGAAAAACTTTGTTTCTTTTATTGTATATTTTCTTTACATTTCAAATGTTTTCCCCTTTCCTGGTTTTCCCTCTGGAAAACTCCTATCCCATCCCCCCTCTCCCTGCCTCTATGAGGGTGCTCCCCTACCCACCCACTCCTGTCTTCCTGCCCTGGCATTCTCCTACACTAGGGCATCAAACTCCTATAGGCCCAAGGGCTTCTCCTCCCACTGATGTCCAACAAGGCCCTCCTCTGTCACATATACAAAACACTTCTTATTCATTGTCTATGTTTTTCAATACTCATACTCACATAATTATGCCACTAGTCAGACAGTTTGTTAAAGAAAGAGCTCCTTTCCTCAGATATAAATACTTTTCACTTAACAGAATACACATTTTCTTAGAATGCTGTCACTGGTTTATTGGTACTGTCTTACATTTGCATGAGAATTAAATATATACTACTTCTATATTTATTAATCACACAAATAGTACAAATGACAACTAGCAAGAATAGTGTGATCTTGGTTGTGAAGTGACTTCAGGATGCTGAAATAGAGCACACATGTAGCATAATTTATGTCCTGGGATCAATCTCCAGCCCAAGAAAAGAAGAAGACTAAGAAGAAAAGGAAGAGGCAGGGGGAGATAGAGGGGTAGGAACAGGAGAAGGAGGAGAAGGAAGATGAAGAGAATACGAGGACAATGAGACTTGACTGTACACAGCAGAATAGATGCCTGATCATGTTAACTCTGAATTTCAAGTACAGAAGTCGTTGGTTTTTATTTCACTGTATTGCAAAATTTTTTCGATAATGCCAATGGGCCCTAAATACTTTGCTTTTCTAGAGAGGTTCTCTCTGTTTAAAAATACCACAAAGCCACCAAAATGAAAATGAAACAAACAGGCAAAAGACCAGTAAGAAAAAACAAACAAACAAACAAACAAACAACAAACCCAAAGTCTAAACACAGAAAAATGAAGGAAAACATTCACAAAAGAATCATTGAGTCATGTATATTGGCCAGCTACTCCTAGGTATGGGGCTTGATCTGGAGTGTGGTTGATGTACCCAGTGAACTCCATTAGTAAAAATGGATTTTTTTTCTCTCTGCCAGTTGATATCAGTTGCAAATAGCTTCTCGGTTAGGAGTTCAAGCCCTGTGTTCACTTCCCCCTCTCAGTGCTGGGACGCTATCTGGCTTAAAACTGCTCAGGACTTGTGCATGTTGCTGGAGTCATAGACACTGCTGCATATCTTAATATCATACACATCTTGTTGATAGTGCTGTAATAATACCAAGGCACATAAACTAACACAAATAATTCTTCTGATTATCTTAGTAAGAAACTGATCTACAAATTTTTTTTTCTCAGAAAACTGCAGGATATGTTGTATTTACATTGTGAGTTTGGGTCATTTTTTGGATTCTCATATTTGATGGAACTCTGATTCTATTTACTTGGTTAAATGTCTAAAAATTCATTTATATCTTGCAGAACTTAGGAACTTTGGGAAATTTATTCCAGCTTTGACGTCTATTACAGGGCTTATAAGAATAAAGAATCTTTAATTCATACCGAGAATGTGTTTAAAGTTTTATTGTAATTGTGCTTATATTATGAGTGCGTGTATAAATATGGATGCAGATACCTATGGAGGTCAGAAGAGTGTGTCAGATCTCCTGAGCTGTGGTTACAGTTCAATTAAGAGTAGAAAGGTAAAACTCCAAGAGATCACATGTGGTCTTTCTAATTTGGGAAGTCAGAACATTAAGCTCATGATGTTTTCCTATAATTTTCTAGAGGCCGCATGCCTGTCCTTTCTTCTTGGACTATAATGTGGCTTCTTATTGCACTCAGAATTGATAGAGTTAAGAGAAGAAACGAATAACTCCATCACTATAGAAGAAGAATATAGTGTCTGAAATTTGACTTTTACCCTCTACAGAATATTAGATTAGCCAGATATTGTTTTCCAAATGCTAGTTGAAAATAGAGGATCCCTGGACCAGATCAAAAAGACTTTATATTTCATAGTAAAGCCCACAAGGCATTCCATTCTTAAATTATTTCACCTTGCCTCAAGTCTCATAGACAGACCTTAAGGCATGAGCAAAGATATCAGAATATTTACTTTGAAGAATCCTGTGTTTCTATAACAAGTAGTGAACATGGAAATGTTGACTTTGGAGAGTCTAGGATCAGTAGTTCACCTTAAAAGGTTAACAGTGAAATTAACAATCAAAGAGATGACTAAGGTTTGTAAAAGTGACTTCAGAGTTGTACTACATCCAGCTAAATATAGGAATACAGAGAATTGCTTTCACTAATGCGAGTGTTAAAACTACATACAATAGAAATAAACACAAAGAATATTGGAAGAATAGTGCAAATTTAACCAACTGGTAGTTTCAGAACACTATATTCAAGAATGAGTATATTTTTACCAATACAGCATACATAAAAAACAATTATATAACACCTAATATGTTTAAAAGAAATGGAATAATGTAAAATTATTATAAGCTTAAAATAACATATCTGGGAGACAGTAAACCCTGGTAATCAAACAGGTTACTGTTAAATCTTTTACATAATATAGCAATGAAAACTGGAAAAAAATTAACTGAATAATATATCAACTACCATGATAAAAAGCTAAAGCAACGTTTCAAGAAAAGGCAATTGCTTGGAGTGTTTATACAAGAGGAGCACCTGGGAGCAGGAATTTATAGCAAGTTGTGTCTAGAGAGTATGTTAGAAGAGATCACAATGAGAGAGAGAGAGAGAGAGAGAGAGAGAGAGAGAGAGAGAGAGAGAGAGGAGAGAAAATAAATGATAGAAGAGTATAAAATAATAAAAAAATAAAGCTGAGCCAACAATGTAATTTAGAAACCTAGGCAAAGTAGAGAAATTAAGCCCAAGATTCACAGAAAAAGAAACTAGAAACTACAGTTTTAATGAAACATTGATTCCTTAAAAACATAAAAATAACTGATATGACTTTAGCTATATGGATCATGAAAAGCAAGGTAGAAAATTATGGTCAAAGCATATCTTCCAGATAGTAAAGAATAACAAAAAAATTAAAAATAATCATATGTGATAATGTTTAATTACTTAAAATACAAATACACACAAAAGCCACTCCTTCACAATAAAATTGTTAAGGTACAAATTTGGGAAATGTGTTACTATTGTTTTCTAAAAACAGAGCTGTAAAGACCTGAAGTGTCTGCCACAGGCAAACAGTGAAGAGTACCACATTGATGTCACTACAGCTTAAGCACACTGTCTGCAAGCTTCTGATGAACCTCCCAGGGGGCTCCGAATGCTCCCTCCCTGGGGTATTTCATGGTCTCCAGGGTAGCATTGATCCAGTAAAGTGATGATTCCACCAAATAGAGTATAGCAACATGACTGATAGTACTGTTGTAATTAGATTCCAGAAGACTATGCTCTCTTGATCTCTGTCCTCCTGGCAGTGTCTGTTGTCCTCTTGCTGCCTATGGGTTAGGTGTCATACTGTGACATAACTTACAGAGAGAGCCACAGCTCAAGCACACACGAGTTAGGAACTGAGTTCTTTCCGTTGATCTCAGTCATGATTGCTGATTGTTATCTTTTGAGAAACCCAGAGCAGGAGACATATGTGGGTCATGTTCAGTTTCTTAACCTACAGACATGATCCTTGTAAATGTTAATGTTTTTAGACCATCCAAATTAGAATACATTTCAAAATGCAATAGGGAGCACACTTCAATCTATGTTAAAAATTGGATAAATAGAAGAGCGTGTAGACTTTGCTACAATAAGCAATCCATATGGAAACAAATAAATGACCAATAAACAAGCTAACACTTCAGTTTTTAAAAAATGTTGAGGAGACTTGAGTTAAAAATAAGCTTATGAATTAAATTTGCATAGACAGTCAGGATACATCCCCATGAGATGTGTTAAGGGAGTAGTAGTAGGCATGAAATAAAAAAGCTCAATAAATATTACTAGTCAATTTTAGAAATGGCTAGTGTGTAATTATTAAGTGTTTATATATTATACATATATGAGTTAATATATGCTTACATAGGTCGAGCATACCTCTTAGGTGTTAATACATTTACAGTCATTTTCAGTTTAATTTTTCTCCCTTTTTCCAATATTCTTTCACTAAAGTGTTTTCTTACATGTGTTTCTTTCTGCCCACAGTAACCCATGCTAGTAACTCGGACTGCACATATTTGTGTTTTTACATACAACCAGTCATATTTAAGGGTTTTTTTAATCTTTGTGTATATTTGCATCTGTGTTTACACCCAAAAGCACATCCCATCCATGTTCTAAACAACTGCACAAGCGTGTATCACTGGCATATTGTAACTGCTTCCCTTGGGTAAATAGAGCCCCTGAAGATACATAATACACACGCATGAGTATTTATTCACATCTGTACCTACTATTCTCTTGTTTGTTTTGGTCCATGTTCTGTAAAATGCTATGCTAGATGCATGTCTTTGCATTTTGGTTTTGTACCTTAACAACATCCATGGGAATTGTTTCAACTGAACTTTAATTCTTTTTCCTTAGTGACTGCATACTAATATGTAATGTGGACTGTTATATAATACATTTAATTGAATGATTAGTCACATTATTTCCATTTCTGTTCTCTAAGTACAATAGTGCCATAAACAACATGGTACGTGTAATCTCATTTATTCATAGAATTTATATTCCCGTGGAAAATTACAGTTGGCAGAAAAGTATAAATAAAAATATTCTATTTTTTCTGACATAGTAAGAAGATTTGTATTTATTTTTGTTGTGCTTAAAGTTACTAGATTGTCTTATTTTGAAATCAAATGTTTACTTTTACATTTACATTTAAATTGTTGGCTATCACTGAACAAAGTCACAGCAGAAACTCAAGGCGGGAACATGGAAGCAGTAGCTAATGCAGAGGCCATGAGAGAATGTTGCTTACTAGATTGCTCCTGGAGATTTGCTCAACCTGCTTTCTTATACCACCCAGGACTATATGGGCTATATCTAGCCCAAGGATAGCGCTGTCCAATGAGGTCTGTTCCTCCCACGTCAGTCAGTACAGAAGTAAATTCACTACAGGCTTGACCACAAGCCAATCTTGGGGAAACATTTTCTCAGTTGTGGGTCCACTTCCAAGATGACTCTAGCTTGTGTCAAGTTGACATGAAATTTGTGAAAGAACTGTGTCTATAGTTTAAAGAATAATACATTTATCATTTTCCAGAATAAAAAAAAATGTTTTGGTTATTATTGCTGTGATAAAATCTTTTGAAAAACAAAACAACTTCAAAGAGAAAGGCTTTATGTTGTGGGATGGCTGAGTGGGTAGCACTGAGGGCAAATAATAGTGACAGGGACTGTAGGAAGCAGGTCTCAGTGCAACTGAGTCAGGAAGCAGGGAAGGAGGGTTGCTCATTCACAGCTTGCTTTCTCCTATCTATACAGTCCAGGACATGAGCTCAGGAGATGGTGCCGGTCACATTTAATTTTCTTAATTTTTATTACGTTTTTTAAAAGATCCTAGACTCATTTTATCTTTTATAAATTTTTAAATTTTTGAAATTATCATACAATTACATGATTTCCCCTGCTTGGTTTCCTCCTTCCAATCCTTCCCCTGTACTCTTACTGATTCTTAAACTTATGGCCTCTTTTTAAAGTTGCTGTTACTTAAATGTACACACACACATTTATATTTGTATTTATATTCATATTCATGACCATTTATTTACATTTATACCACTTAAATTTTTCATACTCAGATTCCTAAACACAACCTCCATTTTCATATTGTATTTCTCTGTATAGAAGGAGTCGCACACTTGACACCGCATGCATTTGTTCGTAGGACTAGTTTTGGGAGTCGATTCTCTCTTTCCACCACGTGGGTCCTGTGAGTTGGACTCAGGTGCCACTGCATGGGCTTGGTGGCAGTGCTTTACTCACCCAGCCTTCTCACATTCGTTGGTTCACCACACACTGTGAACGTGGGTTCTCCCTGTTTAATTAATTAAATCAAGATAATTCCTCACTGAAGACTTGTCTTTTAGTCAACTCCAAATCTTATCCAGTTGACAACTGAGATTAATCATCACAATAGTTTAGTACATCAGAATCATTCATTTTGTAAATAACTATGTTTCATATTGAAATATATAGACAAAATACTTGAAAATATGTATGTGCTTTTATATACATACAATTTCTTTTTTGTTTGCTGTACCTTCATGTTCTTCGATTTCTTAATCTTTTGCTTTATTTTTTGTCAGTATTATGTTGATTTGATGTCTATGGCTGTAGAGAAAGAGTCTACTAACTAATAAGGCAAATCAACATCAGCCGACACCAAATTTCTTTTTATCTTACAGTTTATTGGGTGAGGCAGGGGTAGACAGGTGCAGCTTTTCTTAGGAAGCTCTTCATCCATGTTAATTTAAAGATGATTTCACCCCCAAATAAAGAGAAAATGAAAAACCTAAAATTGTAAGTGTTACAACAGTTAATGTAGTAGTCACTTTTACCAGAAATGCTATTATTACAGTGCAACTTCTCATTGAAGGTCATAAACCCATTGCTAGATCACTTTATGACTTTTAAACAAAATTTCTTCCCAGGACACCTATCTTGTTGAATTTTCTTTCTAGCAACTGAATAACCCTGGCCACTCAGAGGAAGGAGCAGTGGGTGTTCTTTGTGAAAGCTTATCTTGATTTTCAGTTTGACTGGATTTAGAACACCTAGGAGAGAGACCTCTGGATGTATCTCTGAAGATGTTTCCAGAGATGTTTGTGAGAAGGGAATACTCACTTTGTATTCATATATTTATATATTCATGTTATATATATGCTATGACAGATGGTTGTGAGCCATCATGTGGTTGCTGGGAATTGAACTTAGTACCTCTGGAAGAGCAGTCAGTGCTCTACTCTGTGCCATCTCTTCAGCTTCTCACCTTGGATTCTAATGAAACAGTTCCCTAGGCTGGAATCTCAGACTGAATAAAAAGAACAGGAAGAAATCAGCAGGCAGCCGTGTCTGTCTCTGACTCCTCACCCAAAATGAAATATGCAGGAATGCCTTCTGCCCTCAGTACCACATTTTCTCATTGTCATGGATGGCATTCTTTTAAGCACAACTCAATCCAACCAATCAAATAAACAAACAAACAACCCCTCTCTCCTCTAAGGTGCTGTGGTCAGGGGTTGGCACAGAAAGGAGAAAAAGGAACTGAGGAACTGATACATTCTCATTTTCATTTCTAGTGTCTTATTGCCAATTTAGAGAAAAATTACATATTAAAAAATTATCTTCTTCCTCTCAACATGACCATAATGGAAACTCCTGTGGTATGTGTTTTATAGTTCCTCACAAAATATCTAATTAAAGTAAAATAGGGTTTTTACTTGTCACCACTGACATAATGTTTGAAGTTATCATTTAACTTCCATTTGTATTCTATTTGCTAGACTTTGTGGTCAATAATAAATAATTATTAATATATTGATTCAACTAGGTTTAGTGTTGCCTACCTTGAGTAATATTTGTTTTTTAATTTTATTAAAAATACTCATGCATCTCAATTTAGTTCTGTGAAATTTGAAATGTAATAATACCACAGCACTTCATTTGAGTTGTTTTTCATAGAGTTTATCAAGTTGATACATCTCCCAGTATGGATTCTTGTTTGCTCTATCAGAGCAGGGACTGAAGTCGGTAGCAGAGGCAGGACTCAGGGTCCCCTAAGGACCAGAATGGAGGAGGGCAAGGAGGACTCTGGTAGCCTACTTAGGTCCCTGCTGAGTATGGTCGCTCTAGTGTCCTGAGAACACCACAGGTCTGGAGTCAGTAGGGAGTCACTGACGAGTAGAGATGAGTGGCCATGACTGCCTGAGAAGGGCTACAGTGGAAGAAATGAGGGGAATCATGGGTCTGCTCCATGAGTGGAGACAAAGTATCCCTAGGGTATGGATGTGTATAAGAATGTTTTAATCCCAGCAGTTATGACTATTAGGGATGGTCCCTTAGCAGTTGCATGGTTGCAACTCCCAGGCACTGGGAGGCCTTCAGACTGTGGTGTCTTCAGAGGATCTGACAAGCTGGTGATCCCACTTGGGAGGGAGAAGAAAGCAATCACTATGAGGCAGAGGGAGGGGGGGACCTGGGTGATGAGGGGACAGGGAGGGGAAGGAGGAACATGATCGGGTATTGGGGGGCAGGGAACAGGACTGAAGCCCTGAGGGCCAGCAGAAAGAATGGAAGAGGCAACCTTGGGAGGTAGGAGGTGGGTAACCTTCTAGAATGTACCGGAGAACTGGGAGGTGAGAGACTCTCAGGACTCAAAGGACCTTGAATGAAGTGCTCTACAGTTGGGAGGGATAACTTGTAGAGTCCATCTCCAGTAGAAAGACAGGGTATCAAGTGGAGAGATGGGGTTGTCATCCCACAGTCAAAAGCTCTGACCCTGAATTGTTCCTGTCTGAAGGAACTGCAGGGACAAAAATGGAGAAGAACCTGAGGAAAAGGAGATCCAATGACAGACTCAAATTGGGATCCAGCTCAAGGGGAGGTCCTGGAGCCTGACACTGTTGCTGATGCTGTGGTATACTTGGAGACAGTAGCCTAGCTAGCATGGCTGCCCTCTGAAAGGCCCAACAAGCAGTTGAAAGAGTCCGATGCAGATACTTGCACCCAACCAATGGATAGAAGTCGGAGACCCCTGTGGTTAAATTTGAGGAAAACCTGGAAGAAGCTGAGGAGGAGGGCAGCCCTATGGGAAGACCAGCAATCTCAACTAACCCAGCCCCCTGAGATCTCTGAAACACTGAGCCACCAACTAGGCAGCAAACACCAGCTGATATGAGGCCCCTGAAACATATACAACGTAGGACTGCCTGGTCTGGCCTCAGTGAGAGAAGATACACCTAACCCTGGAGAGACTTGAGGCTCCAGGGAGTTTAGAGGTCTGGTGAGGTGGGAGTTAGGGGTACGGAATCCTCTTGGAGATAGGCGGGGGTTGGGAGGAGATATGGAATGGGGAGCCGCCGAGGGTCTGGACTATAAAAAGGGATTAAAGAATAAAAAAATAAAATTAAAAAATGCTCAAAAAATAAAAAAGAATGTTTTAATCCTAATATCATTGATAACTTTATACAATGTTATAGAGAAACATAAAAAATTTTAAATAAGCCTTCATAACATAAAGTATATGATATAAACATGGATTAAAAGTTGGACAAAGGAACCCAACTTTGTTATAGGTTTTAAAATCACTTTATAGTACCTAACTAGCAAATTAAAAAAAAAATCACACAATTAAGATAGCCACTCAAGCATTTTCATTTAAATGATTACATTTGCACTGTATTTTGTAAAATTGAATTCTAAAGAGAATATAGCATAGGATTCATAAGGTTACTCTAAATTTTTTAGATAGCTGGTTTATTTTCAAAATTAGAAATCTGTACCTGCTGTAAATTAATAATTTATATTTACAATGCATACATGTAACTTAATTACAGGAACAATCCATTACTTATTAGCTGGGTATTTCAATGAAGAAAACTACATAAAAGCACCAAATATGACTACTGAATTTTAAAGTTGTTTCTTTCCAACCGTTAACTTGTAAAGGGGTCTGGAAAAAGATGCTCAGTGGTTACATCTGCAATGTCAGCACAGGGAAGACTGTGTCAGGAGGATCATTAACTAGAGGCTATGTAAGGAGTTCAAGGCCAGCTGGATCACATCAGGAAAACGTCTTAGAAAACCAGAAAAAGAAAAAAAGGCGGCAATTTTTATTTTGCAAGGATTCATGTCAACCGTACCCTTTTCTTACAATCTCTGGTTCTGATGGCCACATTTGCCTAGTTTTGGTATTTTATTTTTCCATTGTTCAGTACTTGAAACTTTAGAATCTCCAAACATATTCTTTTGCTTGTAAACTATCTGTCAATAGGGTTTCCAAATACCATTCTTGTGATCGGATAGCAACAGAGATGTTCTCTGCTCTTCAGAACCAATCAGATGAAGACTAGCGAATGGAAAAGAGACAGGTGACACTAACCCTTGAGGTACTCTGTCAAAACCGTGGGACCTATGGGATAAAGAAAGTGTCTGTGATATTGATGACCCAGTTTAAGTTGTACCAGTAAGAGAGTTCTAAGAATTCTCCCTTCCTACCTCCCTTCCTTCCTTCCTTTCTCCCTTCTTTCTTCAAGTGGGCTTGAGATAGGCTTTTACTGACATCACATGGCTACTAACCTCCTTACGTATATTTCAAACGGGTGGTCTTGTTACACATGATCTTACTGTCAGAAGAAAGAAAGGTTGGTATAGTGAGTCCCCTCCTAGGGTTCTGAGATAACTGAAGCCTGGGACGTGTCCACGTGGGGCATATGCTGGGAGACACGCCATGGGGTGGACCTGAGGGTTGGGGCTTTGTAATGGGCTTTCTCCCACTTTTACCTGCAACCTGCACTAGCAGGTCCTCTGTCCTCCCTCTCCTTCTCCCCTTGGTTAACTTCCCCTCATCCAGGACATCTCCTCAAAGTGATTTCCAAACTTCCTCCTCTGTCTTGCCACATGCCTTAGCTCGTGTATCCTCATATAAATCCTATTATACTTCAACCTTCTATTTATTGGCCCATTGCCACACACTATTTTGAAGATCTTTTACAGCAGTGTCTTTGTCTATATTTCTATGCTCATACTATACACTCACATCATTTTATCATTTTTCATCATTATTTCTACTTACATCTGGTTACCTGTATTTGCTTTATTATTATTATTATATGTGCAAAGACTAAGCTGGACAAGGCCAAATATTCATTTTCTTTATTTTTCATTTTATTTTATGTTCAGAAAATCATCTAACACCTTGTGCTTGAGACATAAATTCTAACATGAGGTCTGATGTAGAATATACTCTCAATAATATCTGCATACTAATTAGCTACTAATTTCAGATAAAAGTCAAGCTTTTTCAGCGTACAGAATGTAGATAGCAATGCATTAATATCTAATATATAGTGATATACAGTGGTGAAATTGAGATGTAAGTAGAACAAAATGTGAATATTCTAAAGCACTATATATATCCTTATGAGTAATGTTGGGAGCTGCCATGGTGTTAGCATAGGCACATGTCAGACTGGGAAAATGGGTTTAGTGAGAAATTTGAGGCCCTTCATAAATTTAGTTTATAGTTTTCTATTTTAATGATAAGAGAATAGCAAATTTTAAATAATTCAATTCAAATAACTCAAACACATGGAACCCAAATAGCCCCAATTTTATATTTCAAAAACCATTTGTGTTTATTTCTTTGGCTACTGTAACAACTTACTCTCAAGTAAGTAGATGAAAACAACAGTGCCTTACATCTCAATGTTTAAGGCCAGAGTTTAAAACGGCGGTGATGACAGGGCCACACTGTATCCAGGGTCTCTAGAGACATAGGCTTCTGCCTTTTCTAGCTTCTGATGGTTGCCAGATTCTTTGGCTTGGGGCCATTTAATTTCAGTTTCTCTTTCCATCTTCACAACAATTTCTCCTCTGTCACTGTCATGTCTGTGTGTCTATCCCAAGGGTCCTCGCCAATGAAATCCAGATCTGTGTGTCTTAGTTAGGGTTACTATTGCTATGAAGAAACATCGTAACCCAAAGCAACCATGAAGGAAAAGGTTTATTTGGCTTATGCTTCCATATCACTATTTATCTCCAAAGAAATCAAAGCAAGAACTAGAACAGGGCAGGAACACGGAGGCAGGAACTGATGCAAAGGGCATGGAGGGATGCTGCTTACAGGCTTGCTCTGTGTGACATGCTCAGACTACTTTCTTATAGCATCCAGGACCACAATCAAGGGTTGCACCACCCACAATGGGTTAGGTCCTCCCACATCCATCACTAATTAAGAAATTTTCCATACAGGCCAATCGTACAGAGGCATTTTCTGAATTGAGGTTTCCTGCTTTCATATGACACCCACCTTGTGTCAGATTGACATAAAGCTACCTGGTATAACATGAATAGTACAGGGTGTTCTCTACATATCAATATATCAGACTTAGTTACACTTGCAAGGACTCTTTTACTAAGTAAGGTGATATGCACAGCTTCTAGCTATTAAGAGGCTGACTATCTTTTAAAGGGTTGCCATTCAGCTGGCTACGATGTTCTATATGGTTTGGAAAGGGGGAATTATGCCTTTTTATAGATTGGATTGTTCAGTTAGAATGGTCTGCTATTGTTGATCTAAGAGAACAAAAATTCTATGACGATCTCTCTGGTGATTGTTGGGATGTGTGTAAGGTACCTCCTCCCATATACCTTCACAATATCTTCTTTTCTTCTCATAAATTTATTGCATTTTCTGAAAGTGAAATGTTCTTGTGATTGTTATTAGCAGTAGTATTAATATTAACACTGTAGTAAATAACCTTACATGTCCCATTGTCAGCCCAAATCATTTTGGAGTACATGGGTGGAATTGTGTCTCCTGGACTAAAGAGGACTGCATTACTCTTATCTGCAATGAATGTATGCAGTCAAATTCCTTCAATGTAAAGCTTGGTGCAGATTTGTTCAGAGTTTAGAACTGAGAACATAGGGTAAGTCCCTGTGGCAATCAGTTCTTTCCTGTTGTGATAAAATGCTGGTGCAAGCAACTTTAAAAGCATTTGGCTCAGGGCTTCATGGATTCAGAGGCTTCAAGCCAATATTGTCTGACTTCATAAATTTGAGTCATGACGTAGCACCTTGGGCAAGAAAGTACAGAAAAGCAACACTGCTCACCTCATGGTGGGCAGCAAGCAAAGAGAAAGGGCTTCTCTTACGATGCTCTTTTATTACTGAAATAAAACACAATGACCAGGGCAGAACATATTTAATTTAGCTGAGGTTAGAGTCCATGATGGTTGAGGGAAGGTGTCAGAACATGGGCCAAGAATGAAGTCATGTGGGGAGAACTCTGAGTCTCCCTGAGAGCAAGAAAACAGAAAGATTCGTAACCTCAGTTTCTTCAAAAACCATAGAACTGTTCTTGGATTATGGTTTTGTGCTCCTCAAAGGAGCTAATAAGATTGAGTTGAGTTCAGATCATTCATGAAACCTTGCTATTGTTATTTCTTTACATGTCCCTATGGAAAAATAGATGTTTGCCATGTGTGGCTTGTCTGCCAAGTGTACTTTACTCATGTGACTCATCTTAACTTTCCTAGTATAAATTGTCTGATGCTCTGAATAAAGTTGGCTATTGCATGTGACTTTTGTCTACCTCATTTATGGGTTCCATTCTCCCAGGTTCCACTGCCTCTAGAGTAGTAAACAGAAAGGAACAGTGGAGAGCTCACACTGTGATTCACAAGCATGAGTCAGAGAGAGAGAGAGAGAGAGAGAGAGAGAGAGAGAGAGAGAGAGAGAGAGAGAGAGAGAGAGAGAAAGCCCACTAGAAATCACATAAATCTTTGAAAACCTTCAACCCCTTCCCCAATGACATACCTCTTCCACATCTCCTAATCCTTTTCAAACTATGTCATCAACTGGGAAACAAGTATTCAAATATGTGGGAAAGGGGACTATTCTTATTCAAATCCTCACAGAGTCAAAGCTAAAGTCATGTCTCCAAGGATCTACTTCCTCTAACTATGCTTCCTTTTCTAGTTTCTACTTCATCCTAAGAGAGACACCAAATTAAAATCTATCAACTGAGTATTCCAGTGATCACTTATGTCCCTCTTGATCCACTCCTTTTCTCAAAGTCCTACCTCTGAACATTGTACTTGAGACCAAACTTTCAACCTATAAGCCCTTGGAAGAGATTTCATGCTCTACACATGTAGGTCTTGAGTAAAACCAGTGTCAAGAGGAGGCAAACTATATAGTTTAATTCAATCTTATACATTTTGTTTACTGTTTATTTCTTTAATTTAGAATTTTGAGAAATTTTACTAGTTTAAATGCCAGATATTAAAAAAAAAAAAAAACTACTAGTTTAAATGCCAGGTATAACGTATGTTCTGTTTACTTGAGAATCTAAGTTCTGTCATTTGCAATATGTGGCCATGAACATAATGCTAAGATTGTAATAGCAGCCTCAGCAGGCCAGCTGTCCAACTGTCATTTTCCTGGCTTCTCGGTTCATCTACTTCCACACCAGTTTCTTCCCTGTATCTCTGGCTCACTTTCTATATATGAATCAAAGGTCTGTTTACTGTTCACTGCATCCATTAAGCTCATTTTTGTTTTTTGTCACTTATGTGACAAGTAGCACCATATGCTTCCTATCTCTTTATGTAGAACAAAAGCAGGAATGTAAAGCAAGAAGAGACCATGAAAGCAGGTGTTCAGAGAAGGTAGTCAGCAAAAAGAGACTGTAGCCAAGAGCCTACTGTGCAAGGACCAGTCAAGCTAGCTAACTACAGAAGATTTTGTCTTCTGCAGTCTCTGCCCACATATTCACAATAACAACAACAAAATCTTTGAAACTCCAAACTATAATGTCAGGTGTGTGTTTGTTTCACCAGTGCTTGGAAATCATGGATTCATTCATATATATTCTAGGAGAACTGGAGGAAGCCTGCATGGAGAGAAACAGGGCCTCTAGTACTAGCTCTGGTATCTAAACTCCTTTGCTAAGTCATTTAGCTTCTCTGGGGATTTCTCCTGTTTCTGCTTTTGCTGTTATTTTCTCTTCTGACTGGAATTCCCTGACCTCTTTGACAGGCACGTTTTACTCATCAGAAGCATTGGCTTGGTGTCTTTTCCTCTCAGACACATCCCCTGAGACCCCCCACCCACACCTGAGCAAAGTTACTTTCTGTGACTTTCTGCAATACCTTAATGACACAACTTTTCTCTCCTTCTCTATTGCTCTCCCCTCTTTCTTCTTTGCCTAGAAGTTCTGGGAAATATAAAAAAGTATTTTCTTTGTACATTTGCACGTGCCATGGGATCACTGAATGAAGAAAGTTTACATCTTCTATTTCTCTACCTGGGAAAAGAAAGAATGGCCAACATTGGTGACTTTGATCTTTTAAAATCTGGAAAAAAACCATTATTTTTTCTGCTTAAAAATGTCACCCTGTCTTATAGTATGTGCTTGTGTGTGTGTGTGTATGTGTGTGTGTGTGTGTGTGTGTGTGTGTGACTATGTGGAATTTACAATGGTCAGTAACAATACTTCTGTTTTTAATTTAAACTTTTGTTTTGTTTTGTTCCAATGCATTTTTTTTCTCAAATATAAAAATAATGACCTGGGTTTCCTGAACAACGGACTAGAACACTCCCATCAGTGACTCCTTCCTTAATGACTCTGGACCTCATTAGGAACACTGCCTCCACCATGCTGCATTCACTAAGGCGTTGTTATGACATGTTTATTTTCCTGTGTCTTCCCTGTCTGTCCGCTGCCATTTCCCTGACTGTCATTTCACTGACCTAATAACTCCCTTAGCTACTCCCTCCTCAAAGTCCCCACATCCTAAATTTTCCTCTTCCAAGACACTGGGAGTGAAAACAGTAGATAATACAATTTGTTTAGTTGGTCTGTCCTCACAAAAGAAGAAACAGAACTTGAGAACATATGTGGTTTGTGCTGATAGTTTGTGACAGCTGTGAAAAGGATTGTGGGTATTAATTTCTAGTTTCTACATACTTAGGTTTGGAGACTTCTTAAGTCATGGATTTACATACACCTGATGCACACATTTTCTAGAAAAAAAAAAAACACATTTGTACAATCTGGGGATAACTCACTGAATGCTCCTAAAAGGACTTAAACATTTAAGTCACTTATTCTGAAAATATATGTATAATAACAACAGTGATCATTATTATTGAAAAGAGGGGGGGGGTCCACACACATGCCATGCCATGCATGCAGAGTAAGAGAAAACTTACAGGAGTCAATTCTCTTTTGGTTGTAGAGACTGAATTCAGGTCAATATGGCAGTGTAGCAGATTACCTACTAAGTCATCTCGACTACTCAAAGTCACTTGGTTTCAAAAAGCAAGTGATGGAATATTTGAGTATGAGACTTCGTTGTGTCTTCATTCATAAATTATACACAAGTGATTACAGTAATTTACACATCTTGTACTCTTTAAACTCAACATATGATCATGCAAAAACAAGCACACATGCATATTCTAAGACCATTCTGCTCATTTTGCACTCCCCTGGAATATATATGCAAGTTAAATACCCTACTTACAGAGCTCTGGTTTAGATACCTATGTGAGGCGTATAGTTTTGATATGGGAGGGGGCAGACTAAACTCTGTGCAAGAGCTGATTTTCAAACATCAAACGTATTTCCAGAGCCTAGCATCTGTAACCTAGGCGTAGAGAAATGCCTCACACCCAGGTAATGAATAAATGCTGAGGACTAAGTAGTATACAGGATGCTTCCTAATGCCACTGTTCTAACTCAAGAACACCTTTTCACACATATCATTAGACGTTGGCATCCCTCATGAGGAATGGTTACAGAGCACACTAGGATGTCTGTGGCAGAGGGCTTTGATTGAGGATTAAAGTATTCCACTCTACTGGAAGGCTGACCTCACAGAATGCTTCTACGCATTTAGATTACTGTGAAGTACACCATGGAAAACTCAGGCAGAAGGATCAACCTGAGATATTTAGAACAACAAGTGGGGCATTGATACCATGGTACCTAGCTACTCGTGATTTTCTAAGCCAGTCAATAAGGGTAGGGTGGGGGTGGGGATAGAGAAACAAACAAACCAGCAGGAACACATTTGACTTGAGAGCACATCTATGTAGGCCCTCTGGTATGAGTCTCCATACTAACCTTAGGCACTCTTGTAACTGCCTAGCTAGTAAAGCACCCACAGTGTGCTGGCCTTGCAAATGCACTCCCGAGAGCCCCTTGCAGAGTTCCCACTGAGTGCCTTGTAAGTC
>CM052700.1:117339175-117401494 GCA_028551405.1 Uromys caudimaculatus | reverse complement strand
ACACACACACACACACACACACACACACACACACACACACACACACACACACACACACACACAAAGTCAGTGTGTGTGTGAACACACAGACACAGACACATCCCTCCCTGTTTTCAAAGGTCGTTTCCCTGGGGCATTTCTCAAGATTTAATAGTCCTTTGGAGGGCAGGATTGAAAGTGGTTGGGGGGGGGGGGGGGGCTTTCCCAGAAAGGCTGACGATTTCTGAGCTTCCAAGGTTACCTTCCTCCCTGTTTTCCCAAACCTTGGTGGGCCTGGGCTGGGGATCCTGCTTCTGGCCTGTCCAGCTCTGGCCTCCTGACCCAGACTGCTCCCTCCACAAGGGAGCGCAGGGCCAAACCTATGTCGCGCCGCCCCCAGCCTTGAGGCTGTCTGCCAAGAGTTCGAGGCCACCCCAATCCGGATATGATGAAAGGGAGCCACAGAGAGAGAAGTGTTTGAAGAGTGAAGGAGTGGCAGCGCGAGGGTGAAAGAGACGCACAAGTGGATCCTAAAGTCCTCCCCTGAGCGAGGCTGCCCGGAGGGAAGGGACGGAGTGCGCAGAGTCAGCGAGGGCAGCTGCCACTGTCGCCGCCACTCCCGGGGGTGGCGGGACGTGGTCAGGCTGCCGGGACGTGATGGGGCCGAGGCCCGAGCCTCTCTGACTGCGGGCGGCCAGAGGAAGGGGCTCGGAGCATCCTGCGGGGAGGGGATGCCAAGGTAGGTGGAGGTCCCTTGGTCACTCTGCCGCCGGGGTCCCCGCGCGTCCCCTCCCGGCGCGCGCGTCCGGCTCACAGCGTCCCCCCAGGCTGCTTTCAAATCCTAACTTCCCCAGGGTGGAGTTGGAGGAGGGACGCGGAGGGGGAGGGAATGGCCCCGGCGCGGCGGCGTGCTGCGCTCTAAAAACAGTTGATCCTGCTGTCCCTTTTGCTTTTCCCGCCAGAGGCAGGCCGTTTCCTGCACCCAGCACCTAAGCAGCTGGGTCGGTGCACCCCGCGGGGACGGCGCTGGCTCGGAGCGTGGCTCATGTCCGGCTCGGGTGAAGCCCTCGCTCCCGGGCCCGCGGGGCAGCAGTGCCCGGCCGAGGCGGGCGGCGGCCGGCTGGGCTCCCTGGCCCATGGTGAGTAACGAGTGCTTGCTAGTTGCGAGTTTCTGGGACGTGCTTGCACACTTATGGATGGGGCGGTGGTGGAGGAATGGGGGACTGCGAGGACGGTATCCTACTTCGTAGTTGTGAACTTTTGCATACTTCACGTTACTTAAACAAGTTTGCCCGAGGATCCATGCCCCAGATCAACAACCGGATAGGAGGGCGGGGTCCCTGGTCCCTCTACTCCCCCTTCCTTTTGAGAAACAGGATGACTAGATGGCTTCTACCTTCTGCCTAAGCACTTCTTGGCCAGAGACTCAGGAGGGGTGTGAGGTCTCCAACACTTGTCTAGTTCTCTTAAGTTCATAAGTTCTGTTCCCATGCAGGGCTGTCCCTGCTCTCTGAGCAAGGTGGGCTATCCTCATCTTTCTGGTTCTTGTGGGGTACTCTGACTCCCCCAGGTTTCTGAGACCAGTTTCTTTTGGAATGGCTCCTGCATATGTTTTCAATAACGTTTGTTTTGAAATAAACAGGTTCCAAGAATGAATTAACTCTTTTGAGCTCTTCCAAAGGGAAAACAAGATTTTTGCTTCTGGGAAGCTTCCATTACCACATTTTAAAATTCTTTGAAGGTAATAGACTTCAGGTGCTCTTTGGTGGGTAGAGCAGACTGTTACGTTTCTCTTACCTTTTCCCATAAGGACAGTTCAAATGAGGAGAGTTCTGAATGGCAGACACCAGATAACTTTCTAGGTCTCCAAAACTCTTCATTTTAAGCATGTCTAAAATCTTGTCTCCCAGTACCCAATACATATTGCCTTAAGTTTCCTTCTCTCTCTCTTTTTCTTTCTTTCTTTTTGTATGCAGAGAAAAAAGAAAAGGAAAAGGAAAAAGAAGTTGCTGTCCTCGCCAGAGTAGACAAACGCAGAAAACATCCATGCTTAAATTGAAATGTTATGTTTATCATTTTGTTTTGGAAGAGTGACTCATGTCTTTTTCCTAAACAGAGAGAATCCAAGTAATTAACTGTAGATAAGCCCAGAACCAGTCCGATAACCACGTGTTTTCCCCGAAGCAGCCTGCCTTACCCTGTATTGTCAACATTGTCATTTCCCTGTCACTAGCCATGCCCACCAGAGTCCTAGCTACTCCCGGATAGGTTCTTTATACTCCCACTTAAGCCATTAAACACTGTGGTTAAACAATGCTTATGCCAAAAATCGGCATCAAGCTCCCCAGGTAAAATGATTTGATTTGGAAACAGTCAACATGCACAAAATTCAGTTTAATGCTAGGGATGTTGAACATCTCCTGGAAGAACTTGCCAGGACACCCAGTCTACCTATGTAGTACAAAGCTGCTTGGCGGCAGGGGATCTGAGTGTAAGAAGCAGGGCATCTAAAAGGGCCTCAGGTCAAATGCTAGCTGTATACTGCATGCGTATCTCTCGATGGAAAATCACTGTCCTGTTGCACTGAGCGTTATCTTCCTCAAGTCGTCCTACCTTCTTAGCCTATCACTGGGTTTTTTGATGTCCTTTCTGAAGAACAAAGCATAGTATCTGAGCATAGTATGACATTAGTGTTCAGTTAATCAAAATTTAGTTTTAAAATTCTGCACACTACATTTAGTAAGGAAAATATACATTAGGGACATTGACAGAAGATGTTTTGTAAAAGAAAAAAAGAATGTGAGACATGTCTTCTGCAGAGCTAAGCATACTTATTAGATGTGCACTGTGGTCATATATGTAATGCCACACTTAGTATGTTGCTGTGGACTGTTCCCTATGTTAACCCAAGCTGTAATTCTTAAATATTGGAAGTAATTTTAGGGATTTTTAAAAATCTAGTTTGAATCTCGTAATCACATTTTGGAATCAGTTCTACAACTTTTAAAGGTAGTGTTGGGAAATGTAACCGAATAGTGCATTCCGTTTTTCAACACTGAGTTGGAAATGTTTTCTTTACTGAGAGAACAGCCTGTTGCTTTGAAAGCATTATAGAAATTAGGATTCTTTCTGGTGTGTTCTGAAAGGTGTTACAGAGCAAGGTGCTTGCTTGCTACAAGCTGTAAATGGCAACCAGGAAAGTGGCTGGCAAGGGATTGTGGAATTCAGGGTCCAGGAGAGGAAGTGGGCCAGGAGATAGCACTACTAAGTTCTAGATAAGTACTGCCACATGGAGTCACATCTTCAGATGTCCTAAGGGCTAATGGAAGTCTAGATACCTATGTATATTGTTTCGTCATTTTATAGCAACTAATTGAGTGCTTTTTTGGGTTTTGTTTCCCCTGTGGCAAAGAACCAACCACACCTGGAGGTTGGATATGACCTCTAGGCCTCTGATTTGTTGTCTCTGCTTTTGCCAACAGAAAGTAAATGTGTTTTAAAAATTATTTCCTGTTTATAACCAACCTCTGAAATATTGAGTTATGTTCGCATGCAAAATTCCTGTAGCAATACTTGGTAGGTGAAAGTCCATTTAGGCCTTGATTGTTCTCGTAAGAAATTGGGTTTGTAGATATGATTCCCCTCATTGTCATCTCCTTTGCTTTTGAATTAAGCATTTGAATGCTCTTTCTGCTATCATGTAGTCCTGTAATTGAAAGAGCCTTTTTATTAAGTGCTACACTCAGAAGTTTGTGATTTATATGTAGAGAAATCTTTAGAAATAATTTATTCCAACTGGTTATGGTTTTAGATGAGGGAAAGGACTCCCAAAGAATTTAAGGGGCTTGCTCAATACAGTGATTGCCCCACATACAGTGACAAACAAGAAATCAGGTGGAGCACAAATTGTAAAATGCATGCCATCGTGATAAATGTGGTTGCAGTAGTGAATCAATACAACCTTGTCACATGGGGAGGGGCACTAAAGTTAATAGGCTCTGGATAGTGTGAATCACTGGTGCCTGTTTCCATCCCAACCCCCATCCAGTGCAATTGCCAAGACGTACGCTGTTGGACTCAGTGCTGGTATATACTTTAATGTGATAATGTGTGATTTAATGTACTCTTGTCTCTAGGGAGAGTCCTCTGAGACTATTCGGCGGACTTTTCATAGCAGGATGCAAAATGCCAGTGAAGTTAATTAAAAATAATCTAAAATAGAAGCGAGGGAGAGGCTCTTCAAGTTGGAACTGCTTAAGAGGAGCTCTGACTTAGAAGCTTAGCTGGGTTGTCAGGAGTTTATAGAGCTAATCAGATTTCCTTTTGGGGAAGCCTGTTTGTTTCAATTTATGTAATGTAAGCTTTACATATCTGAATGTCTCTACTTTCGTCATGCTATTTTATCTCTTTTAAAAGATGGCATTTCTCAAAATTTATTATCTTTGGACAGCTTCTGTCATTGGTTCTCAACCAGAGATGGTTTTGGCCCCAGAAAGATTTTTGACTACATCTGGAGACATGTTAGGTGGTCCCAACATGGCAGGGTGTGTTACCAACATTTGGTGAGCAGAGGGCAGGGATACTGCTCAGCATCCTCCCGGGCATATGATAGCACAGTCCCAAAATAATAAACAGTCTGGCCCAATGCCAGTACTGCTTAGACAGAAAAACCTTCTGTCCTTATGTCTCGCACAGCAACAGGAACTCATCCTTACTCAGGTGCATAATAAGATTCTCTAGGTAGAAAGTCAAAGAGTATGCATCTGCACAAGTTCCGGGTGGTACTTGATTCTGTCTAAGATTTATTAATTTAGAGCCTTTATCCACAAAAATGCCCATTTTATTGACCTTGAAGTAGAGAATAGTCCTTTCTTTTTATGCTGGGAGGGGTAGAAGGAGTCAAAGCACAACAAATTTAACAAAATTGAAATAAATTTAAATTTTATTAGTCCATGAAAACTCTCTACTGATGTCCCCCAAATTTTGGTTTTATATTTCAGATCAATCTCAAAGACTTCTGAGCTTCGAAAACATATATTCTAAATAAAGTTTGTCTTAAACAGCGTAAAAGAAAGAGAAGGGGGAAAATGGAAGGCATGCCACAATGAATAGGATTTGGACATTCCCTTTGCCACCTCAGTAGAGATGCTTGTCCTGCATCTTTTCACAGCTTCTTGGAAATGCTACATCATGTGAAAGATACATCTTTCACATGAGTCCTGTTCATTTGTATGTTGGACTCTTGGTGCCTGGATTATATTTTTGCCTAGAAATAGTAGTAAATTATATTTAGATCCTTAAAAAAAGCTCACAAGATTGTTGGAAATAAATTTTATTGAAACTTTCATGCTTTTTAATGATAAATCCCAGACAATATACTATTACAACTCTGGCAGCCACAGACAAGTAAGAAAGAATAAAAATAAACCCAGTAGAAGCTGTCTTAAAACACTTCTCCCATATATACGCTTGAGGAAGGACAGAATAATTAGGAGAATTGATGGAGAGTTGTTGGGATTTAAAGGAGATGTGGGGACATTTTTAGGCACATTGAAAGCCAAAGTTCTAACTCTTTCATAAGCATGAAGGGAGCAATGTTCATTTTATAAGATTAGCTCCACGAGGGCAAGGCTTGTCAGCACTGGATTGATTCTCCCTGGGCTAAGAGTTAAATGAGTCAAGAAATGCAAACTGGAAAATGTTAATCATGAGGGGACAGAAGGAAAGGGAGGGAAGGAAGGAAATCAGGAAGGAAGGAAATCAGGAAGGAGTGAGTTAAAACTGATCAACCTGTGCATTGCTTTAAGTATTTGGAGAGTCTGAGTTGGCTGAATTGAACAGTAGGAAAAATCTGTTTTATGGTTTAGTCTGGAAGAACTGGGCAGGTGACTAGCCTGTTAAATATACATACATGTATATGTATACGTTATAAACACACACACACACACACACACACACACACACACACACACACACACACTATTACGTACCATAATAGAGGCACAAAGGAAGTTCAATGACAGAAATCAGAAGACAGCAATCATCTCTAGTTTGGCAAAGTCTTCAGGAAGATTTAATATGACATGAGCTAGGAAGCATGGTTGTAGGACTCACTGCTCAGCCGGTAGGAAGCATCATGACTCACTCTGGACAGTTGATTACAGAATGCTGGGTACTCCAGAGAGATAATCGTGTGGGCTTCCCGAAAGAGCAGAAAATAACAATGGAAACCATCAAGCCTGGGTAAAGTCTGGGTCAGGAGGGTTAGTTCTGTTGAGGAACATACACATTTTTATTGTTGGCATTAGTGCGCCTTTGAAGGTTCTTTAGAAGGCAAAAGTAGAAGACATAATTTGTGTTTAGGAAGGGAAGAGCGGATGAGAGGTGAGGGTGATTTTGGAGCAGGGAAGAGCAGATGAGAGGTGAGGGTGATTTTGGAGTAGGGAAAGAGCAGAATTGGCAGTTATCTAGATGGTTAGTTACTACAGCAGCCTGGAAAAGAGTAGAAGATCCAGGATAATGCCAGTGCAGGGGTCTGAGGGAACATATTTAAGAACAGCAGTAAAAATAGGATAACCCTTGCTTATCTTTGAGGGCCCACTGATATTTACTAATCTTTGATTCCTTTGAGGTCAAGTGTAGTTTTCATATGTGTTCATGAATTAAATGCGCATTGTTATGTAAAATATGTAACATGGAAGCTGTTGGCAAAGGTAGGAATTTAAGGCCATCTGTAGATTTGCTCTTTCACTAGCATGGTAACATGCA
The DNA here is from genome assembly GCA_028551405.1 of Uromys caudimaculatus. NCBI lineage: Eukaryota > Metazoa > Chordata > Mammalia > Rodentia > Muridae > Uromys > Uromys caudimaculatus. The sequence goes on along the minus strand of CM052700.1, from coordinate 117,394,747 downwards.
GGAGCCTTGAAGTCTTGCTTTGGGTATGTTGAGTCCAGGGAGAATCACCAATAGGTAACCAAAACTGGCTTTGTAACTAGGTGGAGGTGACTGTCACCATCAGGGAGGTAGATGGTGGGCTCGAGAGTCAGGGAGAGGATGAAATCTTGAAGGAAGGGCTCTACCTTGAATGGAAGTAGAAAAAGACTACAGAAGAGGAGTATGTAATGGTTCTCCAGAAGTATTGAATATTTAGTGATATTTAGTGCTTACAAGAGGTAAGAGTTGTCATTTGTAAAGGACAAAGGATGTGCATAAAAGCTTCTTCCAGAATGGTTGATTGAGAATTCTCATCTTACTGGGAAGAGAGCTCAGAACAGAGACATCGAATATAACATGGGTCGATTTGGGTGTCTGTGTTGTGGCGAGCACTTGTAGCACAATTTCTAGAAAGGGTTTAGAGAGTTGTGATAGTTTCCCTTCGAAATGGTGTGGGAGAAAAGGCTTAAACTGTCATCTGGAGAAAATTGGATAAAAAGAGACTATCGAAGGCCCAGTTCTTCTCACTAAAGTCGATGTAGTATTTGTAAAGAGCAAGGGAGGTTAGGATGAGTCAAGACATTTGAGATTTGTGGGAAATGTTGAAAGAGGAAAGTATTCAAGAGGGAATCAAACTGATGCAAACCCCGCGCTACTCAGTGAGGCTGAGGGCTTAGCTAAGAATGAGTGGCATGAAGTCTGCTGGACAAGGATCAGCATGGCTGACTGCCTTTCTCCGAAGGGATGTGTGGGAGCTTGGGAATAGAAGCAGAGAGGATGGATTGTGAAATTGGCATAGGACTGGGAATGGGCAGGGTTTCAGAACCATGGGAGAAAGGGGGACAAAGGACGAATATTCTGCAGATGTGGCAGAAACGTCTTTGTACTCATGGGTCATCATTTCAGGTTGGTAGAGGAGGAGGAAGAGGAGGAAGAGAGTGAAGGAAAGCTTCCCAGCTAGCATTGCCACAGGCAGGTGAAGACTCCTGCAGAGCAAGGACTGCTTTGTTTGGTCAGTCTGCCTTCAAGGACTTGATATATATGATCCAGTGACCTTTCCAGAGCTGTGAGGGAAGCTGTGGAATTTTGGGGCGTGTTAGGGCTTTTCCTGTTTCTTTCAACCTTATTTCCTGGATCTGGTTGAGATGATTTCATGGAAAGAAAGCCAAATAACAGTGCATTTTACCAGTATTATATTTTTATAGTAATAAAAGGGTGGGGGAAAATAAGGAAACATAAATTGACATAGTCTACAGTTATGCCATTTGAAAATGGAAAATTGTTTAGAACAACAAACAACAGGGAAAAAATTCCATCTAACCGCATGAGATAACGTAGATGTTCTCTTGTGTGAAGGCAAAGGATAAAGCGGGTGATTTCTGCTTCTATCCCTAGGTGTATTCTGCTTTTGTTAAAAGACAACCGTGTACATTGCTTCATTCTAGACTTTGGGATGATTTGAATGTTGGTAATTCCCTGGGGGCAGACTGAAGAGGTTGTAGCCCTTCTATTTCAGAGAGAGGTTGTGCACATGAACTAGGTTTTTAGGTCTGTCTTCCTCCTTTATTCCTTCTCTCCTCCCTCTCCCTTCCTGCTCTGTCCCTCTTGCCAGTAAAAGTTCAGTTCTTTTCACCTTAGCATGCATATCTTGGAGGAGTAACGTTCTTCAACCTTAAGCTTCTGAAGTAGGAGTTCTAGTGTACAATTCTAATTCTCATCACTCAAACCCCAGTAAGCAGGAACTGACTATTTTAACCCGAAAATGTTAATTTTGCTTGTGGTTTCTACTTGCAGTCTACTTCTGTTTTCAGATTCACGCCCACATGATCTGAAGAAAGATGATTCATATACATGTGCCTTTCGGCTCAGTCTTTTTGTAGTCTCAGGAATGAAGCTGGAAATGAGGTTTGTGCTAGCACATAGTATTGACATTTGAAAGGGAAAACCCTGTTCCCAGGTGCTCTGTGCACCTGCTATATGCATGGTCCCTTGAAGATTAAGAATGCTTATGTGCATAGCTGAACCCATAAGGCACATAGTCATATGCAAATTGGTGAAGGAGGGTGTGAGGTCTGCTAAAGGGAATTGCAACCCTCATTTACATATCACTGGAAGATTACAACAGGAATATGTGACAGATTAGGTGATGCCAGTTGTCACTCAGGCCTCGGTTGTGGTCTAATTCTGGAGCTTATCAGAATGTGTAGTGACTGGGTGAGATTCTCAGGATGATGGAAGGTTTGGGTTTTGTTGGGCTTGAATTGCTGGTGACATCAGTTGAAGAATGTACCACACAAATCTTAGGCTTTATTTCTTTACTCATTTATTTTGGTTTGAATTTGTGTAGAGCAGACTCTCAAAATGAGGTAGCTCGTGGTAGAGCCGGTGTCAGAAACTTGGAAGTCAGGTGGCTGAGTGGTCAGGAGGCAGCTCCGCCTTCTCTACCCAAAGTATAACTTTCCTCATCTGTTTCAGGATGGGGCAGCTTCTGACCTATAAAGCTGCTCTCTTATTTTACCCAAATTATAAGCAGAATCCTTAGTAAGTTTTTCTTTTTTATCCTGAAAGGTTTCATGTCACTTCTGAGTAAGAAGTAAGATAAATTATCAAGCAAGAGAAAACAGCACAGGAGCTCTTAGACAGTGTGCAATATGAAAAGCAGGTCTTTTCGTTTGTTTAGCAAACAAATGTTTAACATAATTTTCATATAAAATATATAAAAACAAATAGAATAATCGAGAACAGAAAATACAGTTTCTGTGTAATTCTTGATCTAAGGAGCACTGTGTTGAGTCTTTCTGAGAGAAAAGTACTCCTTGGGAAGGAAACAGATGGGTGGCCTGGTTAGTGCATGGAGATTTGTAAGAAGTTGGGGATTCCTAGCTAGCAGAAATGATGACTGATTAATGCTTAAGACACAAGGAAAACTGGAAAATAGAAGTTGCTGATGATTCTGTTCCTACCATTGCCCAGGACTGGGACTTCAGTAGGGAAATAGGCAGGAAGAGTTGAAGATGGTCAGGGATTCGGGAAATCACGGTGTTTCCATTGCTAAGGACGATAGGCCTATCAGGATATCTAAGGTAAGGGAGTCGTATGATGTCATCCTGTAGCTGCTGGATGGGTGAAAGGTAAAGAGATGACAGAGATTGCAGAGCTACATAAAACTGGATTGGTGGGCTCAAAGGAGAACTAACTCAACAGTGTAGCATCCCGAAATGGGTCGAGAGTGCCCCAAAGGTGAGTTAGGGAGTTATTTGAGATGCTTCTGGTTTAGGTGTTTCTGAGAACTATCAGAGGCTCTACCTCCTGACTTTAAATTGAATTTCTATCAATCATTCAGCACTGTAAGAAATCAATATCAATATAGTTTTAATTCATACACCAGTATTTTGTTTGTGTCCTTACCACAACTTGTAATGGCCTGCTCTGTCTTGTCTTATTTATTTACTTCAAAGTCAGAGTCTTGAGCTTTGAAATGCTGTTACAGATTAAACAGCCCCTTTGGCTCATTGTTGAGTTCCAGTGCCCTTCATTCTTGTAAAAGTGCCAAATAAGGGTTCATTGCTTGGTTAGAGAACCAGAAAAGGAATTTGGTCCTGATCAGATCACTGAGAGCTAACAGAAAAGTGTTCAAAACTGAGACCCACTGAAAGAGGGATTGTAAAGTACATTATGTGCATGAACAAAAATGTCACAACTAAACCCACGATGTAGTGTGAGTACTACATACTAATAATTTAAAGAGGAGGAATAAAGAAAAGTAAGGTGAGCTTGACAAGGTAAAAGATGAGTGTATCGTGTTGACTCAGAGGAAGATGGCAGAGTTTTAGTTCATTCTTCACGTGTTCATAGACTGCTAAGTAAGAAAGCTACTGTGGACACTGTGTCTGGATTTCAGCAGTCAGTTACACAGAATGTTTTTCCAACACTCTGTCTTCTAGGTAAGGTTAAGTAAGACCTCTGTGTCTATAAGGACAACTAGAGTGCAAATCCGGAGAATGAATTGAAGTAGTTATCATAGGGGAGAGAGAGAACAGGAAACATTTTAAAAAATACAGCAGTCACATAGGCAAGGATTAACATTAATGTAGATTTGTTGGCTTGTCAACTTTGTAAACAATAAACTAAAGTAAATCAATCAAAGTGATATGGATGATGATGGTAGCTAGACACGGAGGAGGTCTTTAAATAAAAGTGGTTCGCAACCGTAGTTCTGCTTTAGCCAGAACTTTTCCTGAAGGACCAATGTCTGTGTCTTTTGTCGGTTCTTGGGGCATGGTGAGTATTGGATGTTTTCATCTGAGTTCGTGTCATGAGTAATTCTGGAGACTGCTAAGACAAGAACACTACATTCCATGAACCTGTGAATGATTGGCTATAGTGCGAGTATTCCCGGTTGAGAAAACATTGCTAAGCTTGAGAATTCCATGATTCAAGATCAGATGACATAAAAGTACATTCACCAGATTAGGAGCATAAAGATACTAGAGATTAAGACGATAGTGGTAATGCATTCTCTTTCCTGTACCAAATTTCTCTTTCTAATCCTCTTCCCCTTTTAAACATGGACAGTGTAGTATCCTTCTCTCCCTTTCTGATTTACTGAAATATATTTTAAACCACCTATGCATTTTATACCTTTCTTTAATGTTCATATTCAATCACATATTTTTATTTTTGTAAATATTTCCGTTTTTCTTATGCATATTTTCCTTTGGCCACCTCAATAGATAAGCTGGGTCGTTTATAGTTGCTTTGTTTATTTTTTGTTTTGTTTTGTTTTCCATTTTTGAATCCAATCAGACTTTAGATTTCTGAATTCCTTTCGAAGGCATGCATTTCAGATCTTGCTGAAAACTCTCATCAAAATACAGGTAACGGTGAATTAACTGAACTGACTTAAGCATTCAATTCAACCCATAAACACACAATTTGTCTGTGATTATATGCTTTTTTCTGTTTATAAAATCATGGACATTTATCTATATGTCTGTTTGTCCACCAATGTGTGTTACACTGGTTATTTATATGATCTTACGTGCTTTTTGGAAAAGAAGATTGTAATCCATTTGGAGGAATGGACAAGGAAATTTGGATATGCATTGTTCTGTGAAGGTCGTTAGGCTTCAGGGTTGTTGTTTTGTTTTGTTTTGTTTTGTTTTCCTTTTGGATCAGTGAAGAAGTGAAATTCCAGGCCCCAGGTCTTCCTGAGAGCTGGCTTAACTTTGTTTTTGGTTTTAAAGGTTATATTTGCAGAATTTCCACATTGTTCTGAGCCACTGGGAAAAGATAGTCACAGATTTTTTCACTTTTCTTAGGGATTTTCGCCTCAGATTTCTTAAGATGTTGTCAATTAGAATGCAGTTGTCTGGGGACTGGATACTAAAATGAAGTTGGAGGACACAAGATTTATAGACAGAGGACACAGGGATGGATAGAGGTTAGGAAAGGGTGACAAGATACGTATCTTGGAAACTGTATCTGTTATAGATTACTGAGTACTTAATTGATGTATATGAGGCCTAACTTGTATAAGTCGCTACCTCAATTTAAGCACTGAGATTTGTATTTTCTTTTCTGTAAAAATATAAGTGCATTGGACAGTTACTAAGGCTTAGGAGGGCTTGTAAGAATAGTTTGCAAGCTCTATCTTTGTTTATACATCCACTAAGTAACAAATACCACATAGATAACAAAAGGACAGCATATTTGATGACTGCTTTGTGAGTTTACCCTTGCCTATTTCAGGAGAATATTTGAGGGGACACGATAGTACGCTAAAAAAAGAAACAAAATTAAATAGAATACTAGAAAAGGCAAGGAAAACCCAGACTCTGTGGCCACAGACTGCTAAGTCAGATACAGGCATCCAAATTTGTTCATGGATTTGACTTGAAAGTATTCTCCTCCTCTTAGAGTTGCCTTGTCCACAAAGGAAAACAAAAATAAAAAACAAAACAAAACCCCACAACTTCCCATAGGACAGTACTTTTCCTTAGTCAGTCTACAGACATGTAGCTTGTGTGGCATTTCAGAAAGTGACTACAAAGTGGTTATTGACCTCAACAGCTTCCCCATGGTATTTTTTTTTTTTTTTATAGCAGGACTTTGAAAGATGGTTATGTAAAAGAAAAATAATAGTTACTGTGGATGAACTCTTACTGGAAACAAGACACTGCTTTCTAGATATGAGTTCATTTACTATGATACAACCTATGTTCTAGTTACTTTATTGTTCTCATTTTACAGATGGCACTTGAAAGATAAAAAGAATCTTAACAAAGAATAATTTTTATAGGATTCACATAATTAATAGTAGTCCCATTGGTATGGCAAACTGATTTCAAATGTGTGCTCCCAAGTATTTCTCTAGTGCAGAGTACAAATTAGGGGTGTTATGTCTGTCCTAGAGATCTTAAAGGTAATCATTGTTCATTGACAGGGAAGGCTGCACACATATAGGATTTAAAATGATGGCATTATCCTTACTGCTTAGAAGGCTGTGTATGTTCAGAACTTTATAGTGTCTCAAAGTTAATCAAACATCCTTATCCAATAAGTTTGCTAATCCTCGCTCACTGTGAAGCAACAGTCTGTATTCTTTTGTTACTATGGGTTGTTGGAAACATTCAGTTATTAGGGCTGGAGAGATGGGCCAGTGGGTAAAGTGTTTGCTAGGCAAACATGAGGGCCTGAGTTCAGATGCTCCGAACTCACACTAAAGCTAGGCATGTGGACACATTTGTCCCAGCACTGCAGGGTTGGACAGGATCATCCCTGGGATCCATTTCAGCCAAAATGGTAAGCTTCAGGCTCAGTGAGAGAACCTGCCTCAAACACACGTACACACAAACAAATGGTAGAGGAATGGTAGAGGAAAGATGTCGGCTTCCCATCTTCACTTCCACACACATGGGTGAGCATGCATGCGCGCGCGCACACACACACACACACACACACACACACACACACACACACACACACACACACTCATACATCCAAGTACACACATGCATATAACACACACACACACATACACACAAATATCAGCTATTAGGATGATACATTTGTTTGCATATAAACGGATGGGAACATTCCTGTTTAATAGTGTGAATAATTGTCTAACATAAGGGATTGAGTTCACTAGATTTGTCTACAAAAGAGAGAACTATAGATATAGATGACCAGACGACACATTCATGGTCAAAACAAAGAGCGCCTAACTGACATACCAGATAGACTAACAGCAGACAATGTTCCCGTGTGGTGTCATTCCATACAGTTTGAGAGAAGGGCTGAGTGAGTAATGAGTTTTCTCTGCTGAAATCAGCTGGGCCACAAGATTCCCCCCCCCCCCAGCCCTATCCCCCATCCTCTCCATTGTCATTCTGTTTCCACTTCAATATCTGACTCTGAGACACGATGTTCTCTCATCTGTAAAACTCAACTGTTTTCTTCCTAATTATACCACTGATGGTTGTGAAGATCAATGAAATATTATATATTAAAGTCTTTTGGAAATTTCTACGATAGTACTCTAATTGTGAAAATTCATTAACTTTTCCTTTCAACAAAGCAAAGCACTTTTATCTTTTTCTTAAAAAAATTATGGAACAACCAAATATCAAGTAAATGACTTATATGGCATATATAAATTTTAGGTAAATTATTATCCAATTTATTTAATGTTTTTAGTTTTTTTCTTGCCTGTTATTAACTTTTCTTTCCTGTTATGAATCAATTACTTGATTTCCCCAAGTGTCTGAGATAAGTAAGTAACATTATCAAGGTTTGAAATTTGGATAATGCCAGCTAGGTAAAATAGTATAGAATTTTAACTGAAATAGAAATTCTATTTACTTGAAATCTCCTATTCTCTTTTAGCAGGAATAATCAAGATTATTGGTAAGGCCTGCCTTTCACTATTGATGCTGAAATTGATCGTGTTAGTTAGTCATTTTGGAGGAGGAAATAATGTACTTAAACTGATCATTTAGAACCTTTTTTTTTTCCTCGACTTTTCTTTAACATAATTCATGCTTGTCACTCTCTCTAAGAATGAACTCAAGTCCTATGCCTACAAAGTTTTTTCTATGATCTGTTCCATTCTAAACATCCTTTAGTGCGTGTGTGTATTTGGGTTCCACTGTTTACCCTTATGCAGAGTCAGCTATGCTGTGTGAGTGTGAGATGGCCTTGGCAGCCCAACATCTCTGTTTTCCCATGTAGAGGAGGAGGAGGAGCCTAGGTTCTAGCCCTGCTCACACAGCTATCAGCTTCGGAGCCAGAAGGCTGACCCTGGACTGGTTCCACCGCCTTCTGTTTTGTTGGGACTTGATTGTTTCATGTAAGCATGTTTGGTCTCCATGGCTGAGAGATTTGTTTGTAGAATATGGTCTCCTTGCTTATCTACAAATTGTTTTCCACTTCTCTGTGTAGAAGAGGTGCACTGGAGAGCTTGACACAGCCACAAGTACACTGCAATCCTGTGGCCCTATGGTAATTTTAAAAGACTTTCAATTTTTGGTAGCCAAAATATATTTATTTTACCCCACATATTGGTAGAACTGGTTAGTATTATAAATCACTCCGATTTTGTACTTTCTTACTTATCCTGACAAGAAAGTATAACTAAGTATAGATGTGTTTGTTAGATGATTAGGGAAACGTTTATTTTCTGGTTCCTAGGAATCCTGTGTTGAGAAGGTGAATAGTGAGTTATGGATCTTACTCATGTCCAGGTTGGATACATTTCTCTTTTGACATCACTCTTCCGTTCTCCATTGATCCTCTAAGGTTAGGGTCTGTGCATTGGTATGTGCCAAGAGTTCTCTGCATGGTTCTGACTCAGCAAAACCAAGAAGCACGTCTTAGACTAACCCACTACACAGAGGAAAGAACCCTTTGGCTACACATGTGAACTCTTACAGTTGGGTCCATAGTGATGTCCTATGCTAGGGAAATGACTTGGGGCCGGGGCTCTCTACACATAGTAACTGAACTGTAGCCACAAGTCTTCATATGTTCAGACTGCAATGGATTGAATCCTTGGCTTTCCAGGGCACATGTGACACTGCAGGCCTATGTTGATAATGATCATTGGTTATTAAACATTGTACCATGCCTACATTGATAATGGTCATCTGATAAATATCTAATATCTAACTCCTCTGAAGCCTGTCACAGCTGGTTAAAACCGGTTGCCAAGGTTGATGCTGTTTGGGTGTTGCCCATAACATGCACGATTGCTAACAGAGAACTCCCTCCTTCTCCCTTCCTTCCAGTTCCTCAGTGAGGTGTGTAAATACCCACTATATATGAGGCTAATATCTGATATTCCTTTAAGATGAGGAAATGTAAAATAATACAAATAAAATGCTGTCCATGCAAGCTTTTCCTAGTACTGTCAAGTGGCCATAGAAGCTTAGTTCATACAAGTAAAGAATTAGCCCAAGACAATTTAAGTTGTTACTGGGAGCCTTTCCTGAGCCTTGCCTCGGGCTGGGTGCAGTAGACCATCATAGGACAAACTAGAGACCAGCTTTCAAGCCAAGACAGACAGTTTTCAAAGGAAGCAAAGGTGGACACCCTGATGACTGTGATGTCATAGGAACCACACATGACTTATTTCCTTTTGAATCTAATGAGACACGGAGTGGTAGTTTTTTCTTTTCCTCTTTTGACTTCAGGATACTAGAGATCATCTAATTCTAGAGTTTGCAGATAAGAAAACTCATTTTGAAAAGCATGATAAACTGTCTCTTAATAAGAATTTGGGGTAGAAGGAACTCCATTTCCCCGCAGGAGTAGGTTACATCATCATAAATCCATGTGTATATGGAGCACGTGTCATTGCCATTATTCTGTGAGGAGCTGAGAGGGTCTGTGCTTAACACTCGAATATTGGACATGATTCAAATATGCGTCAAGTGTGTCTAGAGGGTTTATTCATACCTATTTTCTTTTAGTCAGCAATGCTTCATAATGCCTCGGTTTCATGAATTAATTTTAATGGAATTAAACTTGAACAGCTCAAAATTATATAATTAATTTCATTCAGCTTCAATTAAAGTTACTAATTGAATCAAGCCTACTAGCATGACACCTGGCGGCAGTCAGCTTCGTAACAGTGTGAGCATGTAGGACTGCTGATAAGCCAGTTCGTGTGTACCAGTGAGGTCGTTGAAAGTCTTTTTTTACTGATAATCTCCGAAAGGCCTGAGTTGACTATTGCAGTAAAGAATTCTGGAACTGTTTAAGAAAGTTAAGATTTTAATGGAGACTAACACATCTTTTGAAGATTACTTTTTTCCCTCTGATAATGTTGAAAAAATGTTACATAAATCTAGAACATATTGGTTTAGTATGCTTTAATTTATATTTCACTGATGTTTGAATATGGTTTTGCAGTCTAAAAATGCCTGAACAACCCCCCCCCCCATGCTTTTTGTAGCAATCTTAGCCTCTGGGTTTCATCTTGAGTTTACAACCAACTATTTCTCATGTGTTGAAATGCGCTTTGTGACAGAATTGTTCATTTGCTGTGAGATCTCTGTGATACATGAAACTTTTTTGCATGTGCAGAAATTTCTTCTCTCTTCTACCGGAAATGTTGACAAGATTGACTACAACTTCTGCCTGAGTTGAGTCTCTTTCATTTCTTTGCCCCCGTAGCTTGGTATCATGGAGTTTCTCTATTCCTCCCTAATGGTACAGACTCTAGTTTCTCTGCCGATGATCTTGGAGATGCTTCAGCAGTGGAATTTGAGGATGATGACAGGTGTGTGTCCATCAAGGTGCAGGGATTGACCTGATTGGGGCAGCAAAAGAGTGATGAGAAAACAAAACTCACGACACACACACAGTAGGGATTAGGTATACTGAGCTCTCTGATTGAGAAGTCACTGCATGCTGGAAGCTCATGATTTTTTTTTTATACAGTGGAAGATGAAGGCAGCGTTTACAGTATGCAGCTGAGTCATGGAGGGTTTATGGATACTGGTGAATCAGAGAGGCAGATTTAGCCAATATCAGCAGAAGCAGCCTCTACAGGATAGCTCTTTTTCAGGTTGTAAGGGAGGAGGGCATGGCGGATATTTTCTGCATACATAATCAATGTTCACTCTTGGACTAAAAAGGTTTTGCAATCTATCTGAGCCTCACATGGTGTGGAATGTGCCAATTTTCCATGGGTCTACGGCTTTGGTACTTGACATGGCTGGCTCATGTCCAACAGTACACATTCCCTGTGGACTAGCTAGCTATACCTTTGTTTCTGGTTCACACACTCAGATACTCAGTTTTGAATTCATCTCCCAGACTATGAACTGCATGAAGGCTGGGCAGTGTGTTATATTTCAAGATAAGGACATCACCCAGTGAAATGAATAAATGTTTGTATACACCATATGTCTTTATGTACATAATGTACAAGTTATTCTTCAGATCTTTTATCATCAAATCTAGATGAAAAGTTTGGTCATTTCAACCCCATCCACTTTCTGTGCAAACCTTACTTGGTTTCTCACATCTGTCGCCTTTTCTGTTTTTCTTTTTTTTTTTTTTTGGTTTTTCGAGACAGGGTTTCTCTGTGTAGCCCTGGCTGTCCTGGAACTCACTCTGTAGACCAGGCTGACCTCGAACTCAGAAATCCGCCTGTCTCTGCCTCCCAAGTGCTGGGATTAAAGGCGTGCGCCACCACTGCCCGGCCTGTCGCCTTTTCTGATATGTCATTCAGTTAAACTCTCCTCGGTGTCTATTTGAACTTGGCTAACTCTCCATTTCACTGTCTGTATTAGCTCCTTTTCTGTCGCTATGATAAAATATTTCGAGAAAACCATCTTAAGGGAGACAAGCCTTACTGCAGAGAAATGCAGTCCCTCATGGCATAGAAGACATGACAGCAGGAAGAGAAGGCACTGTGGCAGGAACAGGAAGTTGCCTGGTTACACTTCTCCCCTTGGGAGCCCAGAGTGAATGGAAGGTGGATCATGCTATGATACCTCAAGGCCTACCCAAAATGACCAGTTTCTTCCATTGATGCCTGATCTAGTGACATTTCCACAACCTTTTCAAATAGCTCCATCAGCTTGGACCAGCTGTTTACATATGTGAGCCTATGCAGATAGTCTCAGTCTCTTTCTCTCCCTGAGTCTGTCTCTCCTCTCCTCTTCCTCCTCTTCTTCCTCTCTCTGTCTTGATCTCTTTCTCTGCCTGTGTCTTTCTGACTCTCTCTGTGTCTCTCTCTCTGTATCTCTGTCATATCCAGTGAATATATAAAGGATATAGGAAAAGTGGCTCTACCGAGGGTAACCTTGTCCTTTATATGAAATAGAAATTATTCATCATGCTCCCCCCAGTCAATTAGGATTGAGATTGTTTATTACTGTCCATAATATGTTGCCTTACTTAGTCATTTCACAAAGTTTCCATGGCTTTTTTGATTTGTTCCCCTTGCTTTTGAATTAAGTCCAGATTTCCTCTGTTGACATTCAGATATCCACATTCTGTCTTCATCAGAACTTCACAGCCTTACCTCCTGTCCCTCTGAAAGAGCTTCCTAGCCTGGAGCTGGGACCTTTGCCCAAGTGTCTGCTTTTGGAGTTTTCCCATGCTGTTCTTTCACCTTTCTCCCATGTGACTTTTTGAAGTTCTTCTAATCTTTTAGAAACCATCCAACACGCTCCCTTCTCTATAGTGTCTTTCTTGATCTCCGAATCCTGATGAGATTTTTTTTCTGGTCTTTTGAACCCCTTTAGTGCTCTGGACCTTTCATAGCATGCATTTTACCTTGTGTTATAGGTTGTGTGTTGTTTGACTTATGCTCCCAACAAGACATTCTATTTCCTTACATATCGTCTTTCCACCCGAGAACTCATAATCCTACATACCAACCTCTCATCCTAAACACTTGCCTCTCCAAGGAGGCATTGCACACTCTTTGACTTTTTCCTTCGGTTTCTACAGAGAGACCTCTGTATCTGTTTCCTATATCCTCACTGCCCAGTTACTTCTCATTCAGCTGTGCTATGGCTTTCATGTCATCAATCATTTGTAGTCTCTTCTCCTTTGATACTTTTTCTGTCTCACCTGCCTCCTACCTGTATGGACTCACTCGCTCTCATCCTTGATGTAACCTTTCTACATTTCTCTATGATGACAGATCACTTGCTGTGCTAAAACTTATTTATTGCGATCTTGATAGGTTTCATTTTCTTGAGAGCATGTTTCTTTAATGATGAAAAGATAGTAGGGGCCCAACAAAAGTTAATGGACCAAGAATATATACAACAATAATGGTATAATTATATTTCCTTAACCTATGGCAGACTTGGAAGCAGTAAGAAAAACTTAAGTCATGTGTGGTGTTGCACACCTATGATTCCAGCACTTGGAGGTACTGGTAGGAAATTAGGAGTTCAAGGTCATCATCAGCTACATAAAGAGTTCAAGGCCTGTGTTCTAGGAGATACTGTTTCAGAAAAATCCTCAAACAAACAAGCAACCCTCCCTGAAATACAGAAAGACAGATAGCACTCATCAAGCGATAATAAATGTTTAATCTTTTTCAGAAGCATGTAATGAGGACAATACTGAGAAAGAGAGAAGGCAAGCCAGGTGTGGGCTGATGCGGGAACAGTCCATTTGGAGAAATCCTTCAGATGGTGAACTCATCAGCAGTAAGTATTTCTTAAGCGAGAACTGCAGCGACTTGGGAATATGACTATGATAGCATACCCTCAGTTACTGTCCCAAGTAATTTTGCTACACATCTCTAAATCTGACAGTGTTGCTATTGGTACTAGACCCATGAGAGCTCAAACTAGGATATAAATACACTATGAGCTTTCATATCTTCTTTACAATGGAATAACTGGCCTGTAAAGATTATACTCTATTGTTATTTAGTCAGTTAGCTCTTTCTTGAGTGAGGACCCACTGGAAATCAGGCATCTTCAAGTACCTGTTGTGCACAATATCAGATCTAAAGAACAGAATGCTCTTGTGGTTGCTATTCTTTTGGCAATTGATACCTAACTTGTTTTTATGTTGTTATTTGTGTCTTTTTGATGCTTCTCTTGCCCCTGAGTTGGCTTTATAGAGTGTTTATAAAGCACTGGTGTATTTATTTCACTCTGAGAATGTTATGAAATGTGGTATCTTTTGGAGGATGTTCAAAATGTGAAATCAGTGTGAGGCCTTAGACGTGGGAATTATGTCTAGTCCCTGAGTCTCTCTAGGTTGCTCAAATTATATTTGGCATTGAAAAGAATTTAGCAAAGGGAAGAGTATAAATGAACACATTTGAAAAAGCATAGAAGGAAATCTTTTCGATTCTTGTTCGTATTAGTATGCCAGAGTGCAGAAAGAATACATTTCTCAGATTCAAATGTTCTACTATCTAATTTAATTTTAACTCATCATTTAAGACAATGTATAATATAGATTCCCTCTTGTGTTACTTATTTTTTCTTCAAAAGTTCTGATGTTACTTTCTTCTGAAGAATGCTCAGTTCCTGGCCCTCACTGAATACTCAAAAAACACCAACTTGGCAGAAAATTAGCAATACTAGTAAAAACATTGTTGAAAGCCATTTATAGTTTTCCTTTCTAAAAGAGCTCCCCAAACATGATTTTTTCCTCTTATCTTTAGGTTTGAGATACTTTGTCTCAGAGAAGGAATAGGAAGGAAGGAAGGAAATGTAACATAGACATTAGTAACAAACAGGATTTATGTAGCCTTTTCCGAAGAATCACATAAAGAACATTTGAAGAAAACAGTTCTCCTGCAACATGTATTGATCCTCTTTGATCAGACACTAACTCTAAAATTGGGAAACATAAGGTTTGGTGAAATTCTGGCATATTTTGCATGTGATTTCCTAGAAACTAGACTTGGCACTGAGGTATACAGGAGAGAATCTAAACTCCACTTATTCGGGACACGTGTAGTTTCCCCCCTCCCCCCCCCCCGTTTTGTAGTAGCAGAATTATAAGAGTTTCATTTAATTGATTTATTTCTCCAGTCTTCTTTCCCAAACCCACAGTAGAAAAAAAATATAAATAAGATCACTTATGGCAAAACCCCAAATACACTGTGGCATAGGATTTAGAGATTTGGATTGATGTATTAAAGTTCTTTGCAACTTGGTAGAGCTCATCTTAGACACAGAATTCATCTTGTTAAAAGACAAGATTTCAAGTGAATTGTTCTTTCCATTGTCTTCACCGGTTAAGTGGACACGGATCAAAAATATTGCCGGGAATAGTTTCCATACTGAGATAATGATGCAATGTGTGCCATAGGACACTGGAGCCTTTGGGAACAAGTGTTTAGGTTACTGCTAATATTCACAGAAAGAATGTAGACATAGGGAGATCTATCACCTCCTATGAGAGTACTTCGGTGACTTTTGGCAGAGAAATAGACTTGCGAAAATAATGGCTGTAGCCTGTAATACCACTGGAAGCCCGAGCTGGCAAGCATTTTCAGATACTTGTGGGTGAGCATCTGACCCAGAATGAGGATTAAAAATTCCAGAGCCTCTTATTTCTGCTATTTTCCCAGTCACACTTTTGTAGATGAAGGCTATCTTGTTGGATGTCTAAGAAACCTTTGAAGTGGAGCAACTTGGAGCAGGCTAAATGTGACTCCATTCCAGCCAGCATCAAGAAGTCTCCTATTGTGATAGCAGCAACTAGTCCATCTCCTTGATATAGGACTCCATGTAGCTAGTCTGTCTCCCTAATGTAGTACTCTGTGAATCTGTCTGTCTGCCTTCCCTTCTTGGCTTTCCCCAACAGTCCTCAGTCATTTTTTTCTAAGTCAATGTCTGCTTTCCATATTAGGTGAGATGGTTGTTTTCTTTTTGCTTTACTATTCAGGGCATGTGGAGGCTCAGCCGATCTTTTGTAATAACAATAGACCTTGGAAAGGGAGCTGGTGGCTCAGCACTCTGCAGGGCTGGAAGTGAACAGGGATGAGTCAGTCCTGGCTCGCTCCTCTTCCAGGAGTCCTGTGTGGCTCCCTGAGCTCCGTGGAAGAACAGGACAGCTGGCTCCCACAGAATTGATGTGAGTGTTCCCACTGAGGGCTAGGTTGGCTGGACTGAGAAGGCAACAGTCTCACACGAACAGCCCACTCTTTTTTCCAGGCTTCCATGGGATCGCTCAGCTGCATAAGTCAAAAGTGCAGAGAGCAACTGTTGAATCAGATTGAGTTTTCTTTATCTGCTCTTGAGAGTAGTTACTGAGGGCTGATGACTCACTGGCTGTCTCCACTGTCCGAATGCCTGCTGCCTTCTCTATTGGACATTTAGGGGGTAATTTGTAATGGACCCATATCTGGCAATGTGAAGAGGCTGTTTGCACTTTTCTTCACTGAGAATAAAACAGCCCTGGAAAGTCAAGGGAGGGGCTGCCTAGGAAAATTACATTCTTCTAATTAGAGGGTGTACTCTCAGGCTTCCTCGATGAGATCCAAGCAGAGAACTATTTCTAAATTATTCCATGAACTTTAACCTTGACCTCTGTGGACCACCTGCTTGTAGCTCACACCAAGTTGACTCCTGTGCTGGGTAGAGGCTTGAGATTTTCTCCTTTGTGTAGGTACTTCTAGAAGAAACATGGCAGGAGGCCCAAGTGGGACTGAGATTTGAAGGCTTGTATTGCAAATCTGTTGCCCCTGAGCTGCTAACTTATTAGAGAAAATCCTTTCTGGAAGTAATAAATAAAAGAAGAAATCCATATGGAACAAAACATTTTGTATAAATAGGCCACACAGAGTCTAGTGCAGGAATGTGCCCTGTGAATATCTTTTTTTACAAAATTTAAGTGAAAAAAAAAAAAAGACAGTTCTAGCTACTTAAAAAAAAAACAACAAAAAACCAAGTCTTAAATTAGCAAAGAATTAAAAGCACAATAGTGGTTTTCTGAGGAAATTTTATAATTGGAATGCTTCTTTTCTATTTTATGATTTTAAAAAGAGATCCTTAAAATGCTTAAGAAGCATTCATATTCTGAGACAATACTTTTAAGTATAATTTAATTTGGAGGGATTTATTTCAAATTTCAGAGTTTATATAATTTTTTTTTTGTTTTGCTTTGTTTTCCTTAGAGCATGGGCTGAGACCTCAGTTTTTCACCTTAGAAGAGCATATATAGTGTGCTGTATAATTTGAACCTATACTTTTTAATAGTGCTTTGTTCCAATAATTATCAGCTTTCTTACTTCATAAAATAGACATTGCAATGAAATGATACCCGAGTTAATATTCATTTTTCTATTTAATCTGTAATATACACAGATCCATAAAAGGTAATTGGCAACATTGTATGTTTTAAATATAATTAAAAAGAAACGATATTGGGGTGTTTTCTGGGATCGGAGGGGATGTTTATGTGCGTATATGCAGATGCACACATGTGTGTTCACGTGTAAATTTGTGTATGCATTATTTGTGAATGTATATGCATGCACATATGTACTTCTATCGACAGGCAGATAGCATGTGTTGACAATATTTTGGTTTAATTTAGGTCACATTCTACTATCCTGGTTATTTCCTATGAAGAGCTTACATTTTTCTTTGTTCCTCTTAAGTGCCTGAGGTCTCTATTGCAGATTTTTCTGGGTCTTTCTGAACATTCCCGTTACTTAACTTTATCCATGGACATTGCTTTGTCCGTAAATGCCTCTAATTCTAAATGTCATTACTTAACTCCAGAAATTTTCCTCAGCTTCTCTTCTAAAATAAATTTCCCATTAAGTTAAACTGTTTGGTTCAGCTAATTCTCTCCTTTGTGATTTTATAGAATTCCCATGATCTGAAGCAAAGTTAGAATGCTCTACTTAAATGGTAATCCCCATTCTGTTTAACCCATTTATTCATTTTGAAGAGTTTTTAGCTCTCATAATAGTAAGCACTTAATTGGCAGGAGAATGCAAGCCGCTCTCTAATTCACACTTGCCGCCCTCACCGAGCCACGGCTCCTTCATTTCCACTCACCCTCCTGCTCGAAGCCTTCCCTTCGCTTGGCTTGGCATCCTCTGAATCTTCTCTCCATATCAACAGGCTCTGCTGTTAGCAACTCTATTATTTCTTTTCTGAGCCTCTGCCAGCTTAGAGCTGATCACCCTTAATGAACACCATTCCATCACTCCAGGGGATTCTGCCTCTGTGGAAAACACAGGAAGAAAGGCAGGTGCTCGGGCATACTGTCACATACTTAGAACATTTCTTATTTCGATGGGAGAGTGAGAGAACATGAAGAGGTTTTGATTTAAGAGTTTTCCACAGCTCTCTTGTTTGAATGCACATTTCAACAACTATTATTTGGCTTTCTTTAGAGTTCGGTTTCGATGAAACTAAAAATTATGCCCCATTGATGTAGCACCTTGCAAGGACTGGTAGATATAGCCTATTAAAAATCACGTGTCTTATTATTTTCAGGCATTGCCTGACACTTCATGCTCATTCATGTCTCTGAGAAGTAGGAGGATCAAGTCATTCTGACTTTTGAGCTGCTCAGTACCCTTTCCTGCTCTATGCAGCTGTCAGTAAATTCTTTGTTTTTCACTCTGCTGACCAAGTGCTTACACCCACTAGCAGTTGCTTATTGTCCCAGAGCAGAATGTTTAATTGTCAGTTATTACAAAATCAAGCTGATGGCGTGGTTTCCAGGTGGGGTGTGTGAGTCACATTTTGGATGTTCTACATTTACCTCCTCTGTTAAATGTGGCCATCTAGACCCTCATTCTAGAGCAGAGGGGAATTTTCCTGACACAATTCACTTTCAGGGTAGATTGTTCCATGCTCACCCTGGGTTCTTTTCCTTAACTGGAGAGAAATATTGTTCATCTTTTGTGTTGAATATCTTAATAATAGGTGAGGGAAGACCAGTGGAAATGAACTGCTAGGGAAAGGGTCTTGACTGTGTGGTTCCTACTGGTGTTGAGTAGGGTATCTAACATCAGTGAACTTCTATTTTTTATTCCCTAAATGGAGCTGCTCATACCAGGAGGCTCATTGTGTCATTGCGAGGATTATACCAGTGACTTTGGGTTCCATTGCAGGATTGGACGGTGAGTTAATTCGTCAGTGTGCATTAGTATTATCCTTGAGCTGAGCTATGAATTTTAAGATATTTTTCTTTTCATAATGGTTCCATTGAACCAAATGCTTGGAATCACTAAGATACATAGACTAAGTTTTCTGAGACCCCTGATATCTTGGGCCACAGGTTTGCTGCATTCAGTTGATTAAGAGATTTAATGTATTATAAAGTAGCAAGGTGTTTATAAACCATTACTCAGAATGTAAAAACATATTGTGTTGCACTTACAGAAATAGGTGTTTATATGCATGCTGCTTTATTTTCCCTCAAACCACATTTTGTTTTCCTTCCTCTAGATTAGGGGTTCTCAACCTGTGGGTCAAGGCCTCTTTTGTGGTCAAATAACCCTTTCACAGGAGTCTCTAGTCAGATATCCTGCATATCACACATTTGAATGATTCATAATAGTATCAAACTACAGTTATGAAGTAGCAATGAAATAATTTTATGTTTGCTACAATGTGAGGAACTATATTAAAGGGTCCTAGCATTAGGAAGGTCGAGAAACGCTGCTTTAGATTGGTTGGGCTGGAGAGACAGCTCAGTGGTTAAGAGCACTGATTGCTCTTCCAGAGGCCCTCAGTTCAATTCCCAGCAACCACATGGTGGCTCACAACTATCTGTAATGGGATCCGAGGCCCTCTTCTGGTGTGTCTGAAAAGAATGACAATGTACTCACATACATAAAATAAATACATAAATCTTTGAAAAGAAAAGGTGAAGACTTGAAGACTGTGACTGTACAGTAAAATTCCCCAAGCTATGCACAAGACAACACATGTTGTCATTATTGCTCTTATGCTGCTGTCTTTGTTCTAATTTATTTGTATATGTTTGTCATTATCTGCTAGGCCATTTGGCTATTAATCCACATCACATATTTGTCTACCACAGATTTTCAGGTTCTTCCTGGTCATTCTAAAGTCTTTTGATCCTTCCTTGCCAGCTATGTGGTTGAGCTGGAGTGCAGGTAGGAGATAAGGGCTCACTACTGACCTGAGAGTTAGCTTCTCATTTGTACATTTTTCAAGCCCCTAAGAAGAACTGAGGCCTGGGAATTATCATAGAGATCATCTCAAAAACGTTAACCTCTGAAGAAATAAATAGCATATAATTATCAAGACCACAAGTGCTGTGGTCTAGATAATTTTTAGTTCTCCAACCTCAAACTTCCTGCATCTGAAAATTCTGAGAACTTGTACAGAAATTATTTATTTGTGAAACTTTTGGGATTAGGAATTGAACTAAAACTTTGAAAAGGGAGCAAAGAACACATTATGATTGCTGTGTTTACTACTGAGTTACATTAGGGATTAAGTCATGATCCATGCAGGTGTAGCTTTTGCATGTGAAATTTATGATCTTGTGGGGGAAGTAGCTTCTCCTGAGATGATTGCTAGTGTTAGCAATACCTCAGGGAAAAGGGCAGCGCTGCTGTATATTTACATAGAAGAAGTCCAAGTCCTGACGTGGGAAGGGCATCAGAGAGAACTTTGCACAGGAAAGCCATGAAGAAGCCATCCATGTCTGTGATTCTACAAAAATGGTGTAGATGACTGAAACAGGGTGTGTGGTTGTGTGTGTTACAAGCCTAAAACAGCACATTTTTGGATCTAGAAGTAAGAGAGGAAACATTTGAATGGAGTCGATGTTTTACATAAATGGGACATAAAGTGTGTGCTTTAGAGGTGGAGAGTGATGAGAGGGGAAGACTTCCTCAGGTATAGACTGATGGTGTTGGAGTATTGACCTCATAAGGCTTATGTTTCAATCTGGACTTATTTTTGGAAGATTGTTTTTGTAACACATTAGGAAGTAAATGGAAATGGAAAGGCCTGAAATCAGTAACAAACTCATGATAAGACTGTTGTGTTAATCAAGATAAGAAAGAAAGGTGTTTTTGTCTTGATTATGTCACGGAGGATTGCAGGAAGGAAGAAACAGGAAGTGGGTTTCTCTCAAGAGTCTCCCTCTCAGTTCTTTCAATAGAGTCTCACTCTAGGCAAGACTGGCTTAGAACTCTCTAGATAGCCCAGGCTAGCTTCAAACTCATGGCAACTCTCCTGCCTCAGCCTCTGGAGTTCAGATATGAATCATTTGGTATTATTCACAAGGTTCATTATTTTGTGAGGCGAAGTCAGCTAGATGAAACAAGTGCTGGGAACAAGGCCAAGGATTTTGGTTCAAATAAATGTTAATTGTTACCCAAGGACAATGGGGCAAAGCATTTAAGGACCTGTCATCAGAGGGTTTAAAGTGATGAGCTATGGGTGTAGGTGAAAGAAGACATGAAGAGGCTTACAACTAAGAGAACAAAGATTAATATTCCAGAAAGGTTTCTGTTGTTTCAGAATCAAGATAGGACTAGTTGTTGTAGCCAGATAGGAAATGTGAAAAGATAAGTTCGAATATAATGATGGAAAATACGGATTTAAGATGTGTAGGTGGAACCATTTTAGGTGAGATCAGGGTCTAAGTGTGGTCATGGAGATGAACAACTGAAGTGGTTGCTCATCAAACTCAGAGGGCTTACTTTAACAAAGGCTTTGGAGGCTTTTGAAAAAGTCCCATGCTGCCTAGCAGGGGAGCAGAGATACAGGTGTTTCTTCCTGTTAACAGACCCAGTGAGGGGTAAAACTGGGGCTTTAGCTGCCTGTATGCTACACCTGGGTCCTGTGCTAAACTGCCCTGCAGTAGTGCCCATACTCAATAGATTATACTGCTGTTTCCTGTTGTGTTCTTGTATCTGCTTGTGTGTCGATAGGACAGTAGCTTGATATCTCCCAACTAAGCCTCTGAAAAGGTGGGAAATGATGCAGATCATTTGAAGCTGCTGGTCTTGATTATTATAGGAGTCTAAGGGGATTTTTCCATCTAGTACAGTAAATACACAACATTAGAATGAAAAAATACATACGTTATGACGAAAATTACCTTCATGATATAGATGTTTATAGCTATCTGTACCCTTCCTGTATATATAACATTGCATATATATTTTCTTACTACAAGGTATAGAATTTGATGAAACTGAGCGTAGACATATAGGGGGAAAGGGTATCTACTTAATATTGTGTGTACCTAGTCTTCATTTCTGATCACCTCCTTAAGTAAATTATTTTATTACATTAAATGTCATTCAATAATATTAAAACAAAACAAACAAACACGCACAAAAAAAAAAAAAGAACCCAAGTGCTCCCACATAGCAAAAACAAAAGGGTATGGACCAGCTTACTGAGACAACAGAGTGCACCCAGGCATATAAAGGCAAGCTTCAGGTTATAGGCAGACTAGGAAATTTTAATTTCTTTTTCTTCAGGTTCTGAAAACAGCAGAAACCATCACTGAGGGATATTACAAATGGACACACACACACACAGAGAGAGAGAGAGAGAGAGAGAGATGAAAGACACAGAGAGAAAAAAGAGCAAGACACAAGAGAAGGAGGGAGAAAGAAACTTGTACTAAAAACCACTGTGAATTTTAAGCAAACAGAGACAGAGCATTAAACTCAATGCTGGGCCATTTAAGAACTGGCTCTCTGTAGATATCCATACAGTTATATGTCAGTAAAACTGGGTGTGGATGGAGTGGGAGTCATGAAGGAGCAGGGATCTAGTTTTGCTAAGCATGAAGCACTACTGTATCCTAATTTTATGTTTTACTTCTCTCTGAGTTCTTGCAATTCATGGTGAGTGAAGTTTTCTGGGTTTAGGCAAATATGTTGATCTCTTAGTTAACAACACTGAGTAACTGATACAGCTGAGGGAGAAGGAACTATGAGAATCTCTGCACAGTGCAGCTTCTCCACCTGCACCAGCCACCGCCTATATAGAAGGGTGAGACTTGCTTTCAGCTCAGTCCATGGCTCAGAGCAGAGGGTGAGGGTGTACACAAAGAGAGAGGCTATGGAAACCCCTTTTAACCCCTTTCAGAAGCTCTGTTCCCTTTTCTCCACAGCAGAGGGAAGAATCAATGCTAGAACTTGTCCTGTTTCTTTCAACTAGTCCTCAGGAGTCAGTAGCAAATCGCTGTTACACAGTTCTCCACTAAAAGCTGAACTCTTCCCAAGTTTCTTGGGTTCAGCAGCAAGATACATAAAAATCAGGGGAAATCGCTCTAAAGCTCTCAAATGGTGCTATTAGAGGGTGAAAATTACATTAAGTGAAACAGAGATGGGAGCGGATACAGAATGTGTTCTGCCTTGGAACATTATTTAATTAAATACATTTGCCATGGCTCTTGAGAACTTGTGAGAACTTGGCCTGGAAAATTTAAGAAATAGAGATTCCCACCATCTCAAATTGTCATGAATAATTGATTCATGCCAGTGTAACCAGAAAATGGCCATTTGGCTCATCTCCGGACGCTGCCTGCCATTTTTTGTTCCCTGTCCCACTTTGCAGATTGTTCTATCACTATTTCTTAGACATTACAAAGCTTGTGTCCTAGTCACAGAGAGTGACAAGAGCAACAACATGTTCCTCTTCTTTTATGACATTAAATAATTCTACATACAATAATTTACTATTGGAAAAAAATTAAAGCCATTTTCCCAAATATTCAAATTTGTTTGTGTTGACAATTTCTTTTAAAGACTGATGACATACTTATATTGACATAACTGACATTCTAAATAACTTTAAGTAACTTGGTCAATATTTAAATGACTTAAGTTTCTAGGCTAATGACCCAATGAAATAAAACATGTATAATTATAAAATATCCTTTTAAAAGATAACTTGAATAATACTGACTTTTCTCTAAGTTCCAAATTTGTTTAAAATTACTAAAGACTTATTGAATAAAATCTCATTGTTTGAATGTTTTTAAATGAGATATTGGTTGCAAATCTCAGCCCTGTATACTTAATGTTAGAAATTTCTGAATGACAGTAGAAAGGAGAGAGCTGATTCTTAGTGAATCAAAGAGTGTGTTATGTTGTGGGAATTATTAAAAAAGATGGAATGTACTGCAGCATGTTCCTGAATTATGCCCTGGTTCTCTCATCCCTGGCAGGCTGACCAGCCATGCATTGGTGGCAATGGCCGACCTGCTTTCATCTCGTGGAGCTCTGACTCAGAGCTCCATGATCTCTCCACCCAGCTCACTAGGTTCCCACTGGCAGGTCACTACCATGCCAGCCCCGTTCTTCAATACCCCCATGGCCTCTGTGGTGCACATGGAGGCAAACCCATACTTTGCTGCTGTACCTTTCTCTCTTGAACCCAGACGAGCCGCCGCATGAAGGAAAACGAAACACAAACTTAGTTCAGAAACAATGATAACTCAATCTCTGGGCGCATCAACTGAAACCTAATCTTGTAAACCTTATCAAAGTCTGATTCCTCTGGTGGCGAATCCTTGCGGATCTGCCATACCAGGAGACTCTACTAGCTACATCTTACCTGCTCCAAAAAGTTCTCTCTCCCTCTCTTCTCTCTTCTCCTCTCCATTCCAGAAGTCTCTTCCTGCACCCAGTGATTGGCTCTTTTATTCATTAGGAGAGTGGTTCACAATTCACAGATGTAACTCACTCGGTGTCTGAAGTCCTTCACAGGAGGGCAGAATTAGCAGATTACAAACAGCCCAGGACTATCCTCAGCAGTGTTATATGACTGTGACCCTTTACCCAGCATGTATACCTCTGGTTTAACCGGAAGGTGACATCTGAACTCTGACTAACATCTTGACTTCTGAGTCATGACTCTGCAGTGTTTGGCTGACCCAGGGCTTCTTTTAACATCATCAATTGACATAGATCTTCCCTTTGAGGAGCTGACTTCATTTTGGCTATTTTACAAATATGGAAATAGCTTCATCTTTATTATCATCAAAATCTCTTCCACCTAAGATTTTCAAATCCGGAATTCACTTTCTTGTTTTTTCACAGCTTTGCCTTAGAAGTAAATATAGTTTCCAGGGCTGTAGATGATAGAGTAAGAAAATTACATAGGTACCATTCAAAGTTCTTTTTTGCTTGATGGTTAGATTCCAGTAGACTAATTTTCTTCCTTATCCTTCCTGTAGTATCTGATGGAACATAACTTCTGACGGACAATCCCTCTCTCTCTGCCTCCAGTTCCACTGTCTGCCTCTATAGTGACCCTGGCTTTCCCTTCTTTGAGGTGCCTGTGAGTGTCTTATTGATGTGAGAGGCTTTACATACCATTCCTTCTATGGTTGTGTCAACGTTGATGTCTTCCCAGATATCCACATCTTGTTTCACTCAATGCTCTTTCTTTTTTTTTTGCCAGTGCCATCATTTGTGACTTTGGTCAAGTCCATGCCTAAGCCAAGTCCACTTGGCTCTAAGTTATGGAGATTAGCCCAATTTCAGGACCACAGGAAACTTTTAGGGAATGATCCTGGGTGATTGAATCTGGGATTAACATCAGGCCTGGTTTTGATCTCACCACTTCCATTCATGAACCTGTTCTAGGCTCTTCCTCCTTCATTCTCACCACTTCCGTTCATGAATCTGTTCCAGGTTCTTCCTCCCTCCCTCAGGGCTGGCCTTCCTTTGTGCTTCTTCTATCTGTTCAGCCAACAGCAAGGCCAGTGCCTTTGCTCTCATCAGGACAGGGCTTGTCTGCCTCCCTCAGGACAAACTCACTGGTTTTGAGGTTACAGTCCACTTGTGTGTGACCTGTTTATCCACTGCTGGGCTGAGGTCTCCTCAAGGCAAAGTTGGCATCTCAATGAATTTTGTGACGCCCTTTGTACACATATGGCAAGGCCATTCTCAGGTTGTTTCATCTGTTCTGTGTGTTGGATAAAGGAAAGTTTTTTCTCGTTATCAGAGGGGATGGATTTTGTGATGTCTTGGGTCCTCTAGAGCTTTTGTTTTTTCTCTAACATGTAAGTATTTCAAGCCCAAATTCTAGACCACTGCCTTAAATGAAAGTTTGTGTTGTTTCACCATTATTAACCATGAATGAATCTGTAGCCTGCCTTACTGTTGAGCTCTGGGAAAAAGTTGGAATCATTGCAATATCCTATATGCCTTCCATATTTCATCTTTGTTGTAATAAATTCAAGACAATTTCTGGGTTTAATATAAACTTGACATCTTGGAAAAGAAGCTGCTTTGGTTTTCTTAACTTGGAGCTTGGTCTCATTCCAAGGGAGAGATAAGAACCTTGGCACATGTCCTTCTTTTTTAAAACACCATTGCTTTTTCAATAAGAAGACATCTAGAAGACTGACATAGAAGACATGGGTGGGGCAGGGACAAGATGCTGTGTTCACATCCCTCTGTGGGGAGCAATGGTTCCCACTCTTCACTTTAGCTTAACAAACAGTTTTCCAGGTCCCGCCCAAACCAATTAACTTGGAATCTTGTGGGAGTGGAACTTACCCATCCTTGAGTTCCCTGGATAATTTCAGCCTGCAGAGAAACCAGTAAGGTTTGCTCTTGAACATACTGTCCCAGAACAGACGCATTGTAGAATAATCTGAGCATTAGTTATCGGCTAAACATTTGCTTTAAAGGACCACCCCCCCCCCAAAAAAAAAGAAAGAAAAAAAAAGAAAGTAGTATTTTATGATTAATAAAGCCACTAAAACCCCATCTGTGTGACTGGTAGAGCAGGTACCAGCTTCTTCTTCTTTTTTTTAAATCCCGTAGTCCTTTGGGGAAATTGTTTTCTCAAACATTGTTCAGACGTGTTTCTTACTTTTAGTTTCACTATGCATGGCTTGTCAGTCTCATTATATTAAAACAGATCTATTTAATTTGCACATGTAGCCTTGTTAAATGGCAGAATGAAAGGACTTCACAGTCTTTTAGATGTAATCTTAAGGAATTATTTGATTGTCTTAGTATTCTTGATACCTTAAATAAAAATCAAAGTTTATCTTATATATGAGTGAAATTCTAAAGATGAAAATCATTTTATCTTATTTTATGAAGAATTACACACACCTGCCTCTTTCATCTTCCTTTGATACTGTGTCTTGAATTGGAGGAAGCTTTCTCTTTCAGTTAAAAATGCCTAGAATAAGCAGTCTCTAAGTGTTTGTAGATAAATTGGAAAGAATATCTTAACTATTACATCTAGAGCTCATTCTTGGAGGAAAGTGAGGTCTTCCATAATAGAGATACGGTTTACCTAAGAGCTATATTAATAAGAGAAAAATCAGCTTTTTGAATAATATATGAATCCATATGGTATCAGTGGTATCAAGGCATTTGGGACAATACATAATTAGTTTCAGTTCCCTTTGAGAGGGAGATGTGGATGTTAAAATAAATTGCTGATGAAGCATATACGTTGGAGAACAGTGTATTTCAAAACTTTGTGCAATATCAGCTGTTTCTTTCAATGGTATGGAAATACAGAGGAAGTCTGAGAAGATTTATTAGGTGCGATTTTAAACCATTCTTATGATATAAAGGGTCATAGTTTGCTTATTTAAGACAGTAAAACAAGTGTGATAGCCAGTGCTCAGAGCCTTTGGGAGAGCACTGCTTCTATACACTGTCTGCTGCCATTGTTTGCAGTTAGTGAACTAATAATGATCATGTGTTTGTATGTGAGCTATGGTATGACAATATTTAACACTACATAAATTATGATGAGTTTTTCCTTGCTAATGAGCAACACTGAAAAAGTCAGCATTCACAGAATAAGAAAATGTGGAATCATGAAATAAACAATGGCCAAGAAAGAAGAATAGAGGCTGTAATTTACGGTATCTTAAGTGAAAAAGAAGGAAGGGCCTCTCTGCAAGAAACTGATTTGTTGCCCAGACTGAGTCTACTAAACTAGAATTTGGTTGTCTGGTAGGAGTTCCACTCATCCTCATGTGGAGGAAGGGTCTGTGAACATTTCCCTTTCATCATGGAAGCAAATGAGGGTACAGTATGCGTAACACAGAGGACTACATGTGTGCATAGTTTTCTGCTTGGTCCCCTTTTAAAAGATGCTCTCAAACAAAATACCACACCTCCTCATATTGACTCTGACTTTTATTATATGCATTCAAAGCAGCATTCTTAATAACTGACGAAAACTTAAAATGACTCAAAGGTATCTTAGGGCAAAATAATTCATGGTATATGCATGGCATAGTCATGGCATAGTCAGGGCTGGTGTATTATAAACACCACTTAGCAAAGAAGTAAGTAATATATAACACAGTATCACAGATACTTACATTTCCGCATTCTCTATAGAAAGAATAAAAATCCACAAAAAGTGAAATCTATACTTCTTTGGTTCTTTTCAGACAGGGTCTCTGTATGTAGCCCTAGCTGGCCTGGAATTTCTTATTTATATCAGGCTGGCCTGGAGCTCATAGAGATCAGACTGTCTCTGCCTCCTAAATGATGGTATTAAAGGTCTGTGTCACCGCACTAAGCCTTAGCGCTTTGAGTTTTTGAAATGTAAACCTTGAGGGTAGTTTACATGATCGTCATGATTTTAAATAAAAGTGTTCTTCTTGAACACTGAAGCCCCTGACGTTGCTCTATGCATCACCCATTAGTTTTTTTTTTTTTTTTTTTCCAGCTTTGCTTGTTTGGCTAAGCCTTGAGTTCATTGCACTTATAGGAAACAGGGGCTTAGTATAACACTGCCTTCAATTTAACCTGTTTTCCTCATGCTATCTACTGTGTTAAGGTGACAACATTTGAATGGTACAGTTCCCAGAGGATATATTTAATGTGCAAAGCCTGTGTGGGAGTGCTCATTTTCTGCAGTTATGGTTTTTTTCTTTTTAACTAAAAACAAAGGCTAACCACACCACATTTTGAGTTAAACATCCAAGCTCTCAGGGTCAGAATCTAAAGCTTTGGCAGAACTGAGAGGGAACAATTACAGCCTGGTCAGTAATAATGACAGATCTTAGTGTCCATTTTAGTGTGTGAACCAGTAAATTACAGTGAATTGAAAAATGGGCAGTTTGTAGTTTTCGAATAGCACATCTCAGGGTTGGGGGCATCCTTTATGGATGGCTTTCTTCTTCTTCTCCCTCTTAGCTGATGCTATCATTTTTGTTTCTTTGCATACAAGTAAGAAAAGTGACAATATGTGTGGGCAGTCTCTGTGGATGATCAGCTTGTTACCATATGTATCCTGTCCTAAACACACCGCTGTGATAGCCTTTGGCACACAACATAAAAACACAGTCTTTTGCCTGTTACATACTACAGTGATGGTTTCTTATTCACAGACCTTACTTTTATAAATCTTTCTAAAGAGCCATTTCAGCTCAGATAATTTCCATCTATTGTCCAGCTGATGGGTGTGCTCGAAGTGCCCATAGTCTAAGGTTAACATATGAAGACTTTGAAAGAACTGGAGATGCCACCCTTGTCAGATAAATGCAACATAGTATTCATATAAAAAGAGAAAATACACATGCCATTAGTCAATTAGCTTGAAAATGCAGTAATGGCCCAAATTTAATTTGCTAGTAGCAAGCTCTATTTTTGACAAGAGTAGGACATAGCAAGGATGCAGGCAGCATACGACACCAAGATTCAGAGAAAGATTTTATGTACATAGAAAGGCTGAGGCCTAGGGAAGGTGAGAGTCCTGTGACTTAGATTTTATTTCTAAACAAAACTTACTTGCTATGGGACATTGGGCAAGTCACTCTGTCTTCAAGCTGTAAGTTCAGCCAACTTTGATCTATACTTAGAGGTAATCCCTCTCCTCATTATTCAGTTGGTGATAGGTCAAGAAAATCTTAATACACTCTTCACTGTCCAAGCCCTCAATGATGGGGTGACCCATAATGGGGGTAGAGGAAGAAGTGTGGGCATACTGTAGCCTATGCTGCTCTGAAAATACTGCCTTTTAGGGCCCAGGTAGAGATTTAAAGTGGAACCAAGGGATAAAAGCAGAATATGATTCCACACCTCATTCATTACCCAGCATTTTGGGAGAAGCGAGCAGAAGATCTGATGTGGCTTCTAGTATGTGATCATAAAATACTTATAAAAACGTATCTGACCAGATTGTGTGCAACGTGTGAGACAGGGAGCCATTGCAGTCAGCAGAGTCTAATTAAGGTTAACTTTGAGTTTTAATCCATGACATACCTTAATCAGATGGAAAAGGGGCACAGTATAAGCACCGGTGTATTGCCAGTCATATTTGTGAGTTAACATTTTGTCGGCACATGCCTTTAATCCCAGCACTTGGGAGGCAGAGGCAGGCGGATTTCTGAGTTCGAGGCCAGCCTGGTCTACAGAGTGAGTTCCAGGAAGCCAGGGCTACACAGAGAAACCCTGTCTCGAGAAAAAAAGAAAAGAAAAGAAACATTTTGTCATGTTACATGAGCTTAA
This sequence comes from Uromys caudimaculatus, assembly GCA_028551405.1. Taxonomy (NCBI): domain Eukaryota; kingdom Metazoa; phylum Chordata; class Mammalia; order Rodentia; family Muridae; genus Uromys; species Uromys caudimaculatus. The sequence continues at coordinate 117,364,308 of CM052700.1, read as the reverse complement.
AATTTCTTTTAGGAAGCTGGGTTTGGTGGCACATGCCTTTAATTTCAGTACTTGGGAGATGAAGCCAAAAAGATCTGAGTTGCAAGGCCAGCTTGCTCTACTTATCTATATCTGAGTAGCCAGGCCCCACAGTGACACATATACATAGTGACACGTATAATGTCTACTCCCTTCCTCCTTAAGCATTTATTCACATGTACCAGATGCTGTGAATCAGACTTAGAAAATGTTTACTTTCATATTCCCTTTTGTTCAGTGGTTTTCCAATTGGAAGAGCAACGACAAAAAGAGGCAGAGATGTAACCTTCCCTCCTGCTAATTGTTCTTGTCATTGCAGCAGCCTGGAGAAGAAGGATCATGGCACTTGCACCGTTGATATTTTTGGTACATGTAGAAAAGTACTTGATCTCTTCCAATACTCATGCAGGCTGGTGTTGCTCCCAAACTCTTTTTTCCAGAAAAGATGTTATACTTGCACCCTTTTGTTCTTTCTCTAGGAAAAGCTAAATAATGTCACTGATAGATATCATTTAATTTTAGGTTTATGTATTTTATTGTCTTAAGTGTATGAGTGTTTTACGTGCATTTATGTGAGTGTGTACTACATCTGTGCTTGGTGCCCCAGGAGGTCAGAAGAGGGCACTGGATCCCCTCGGACTAGAATTACAGAGATTGGGACTGCCATATGTGTGCTGGAAATCTAACCCTGGTCCTTGGCAAAAGCAAGAACAGTTTTAACTGCTGAGTCAATTCTCCAACAAGGTAGATATTTAGATGACTTGGTTTTCAAAATCACACGTCCCTAGAGAAATGAGTCTTTACACTATTTATTCTAGTTTTACTATATTTCTAGATATCAAGATGTATACATATTATGTACTTACCTGTTGACAATGAACATCCGGCCTATGCTTTTGGAATATTATGGACCAGTGAGATGCCATAGGAATTGGTGTGTGTAACATGTGTTTCTCAGTTGACAGAGTGAGGTTAAATAAAATAGGCAAGGAATTGCTCACAGATACCTAAAATGGGGGTTATATGTAATTCCTGATAATGAGCTTTGTTTGTAGACTAGAAGATGTACTAACTACTTGCAATTTGGAACCCACAATTCAGGATATGAAAAGCTATATTAATAGGAATTAATTCATTGAGGCTAATAGGAATTTTTTAAGACTGTGTGTAGGCAAAAGTACTCAGTTCATTGTCACATTGTCTAGGTAGTTCTTGGTAGTTTGTCTTTCTGAGGAAGTACTGATGCTCAGCAGTCTATCTATGGTCCTGAGAGCACAGTACAGGCTGGAAGAGATGAGATACTTCCTGGAGAGGGCATAACATGAGTAAACATGTTGCTCAGCTCTCTGGAGCTGGGCCATGTTTGAGAACTATCGCCTGAGGCTTACACACTGTATCTGATCAAGGAAACAGGTTTAGGAACATATAAGGTAAAGACAAACTGGAGTAATAGTCTCAGTCCTAAGATCTGTTAAAAGCAACCGTGTGATTCTTTAAACCCTTTTCATTGTTGACAGAGAATTAAGGTATTCCTGCTCTTCTATGGAGCCTGAGATCAGTTTTCACCGAATTGCAGCATAAACTGGCTAGTCCATTTCAGAGGCATGGATGTGTATGTCTTTTGTTCTTGGAAGGTAATTAAAGTGTAAAATTTCTGTAACTGTTTCCTAATATCCACGTTGTGGCTTCATGTTACATTTGTATATAGTTGATGACTGTGCTCAGTGACTAACTTCCGAAGAGCCCTTTTGTGGGGAGTGTCTTGAATCACATCAAAGTATTTATTCCAGCTTCTGGTCAATGGAAATTGAGAATGATCTTGTAAATGAATAATTTAATGTAGTAATGGGCTTATGGTAAAGAAGTGCAAGATCCAGAAAAGTATTTCCAGGAACACTTAAGGAAGTGTATCCTGTGTTTTTCCAGCATATTCATTGTTGTTTATAGTTTTAATTAGGTAATAAGTGAATTGTCCAAAGCACAGTGTATGAACTCCCTAGGGAGGCTGGCTTCTTCTCTGGTCAGCAAAAGCCCTGAGGTCTATTCTGCCCCAAGGCTTTGCCAGGTTGCTAATCTGGCCAGATTCCTCTTCCTTTTCTTTGCGAGGTCCCTTTTCTTTCAGCTCTTTGTTGAGATGACCTTTGTAGCTTTCCAAAACAGAAAAGTCTTTTTCTTGTTATTGGGAAAATACTGTTTTGAGTAATTTTTTTTTTTTTTTACTTTGTAATAGTTAACATACTTTTCAGTTGTGCACTGTTTGCATTCTTCTACTTGTTTCACTAGCCTGTGCATTGTGTCTGATACTTAAAATACACTCAGTAAGCACTTGATAATAGGCCGCAGACCATCCAGAACAAAGCAAGAAAAAGAAACAACCTCACCCCCAAACAAACCCAGTTCTCTGCACAACAGCTGTTTCCATCAACTGTTCACCTCAAATGCTAAACTATGGTGTTACTTTAGCTTTTTATTATCTCTAATTATTTACAATTTCTTGTCCACTGTTGGAATACATGGTAATATTATACTAATGTCAAATTAATATGAAGTTCATGATAATACATAAATTTGACATTTTCCCCCTAATTCATTTGAATGAGAAATCGTGATAGCCCTAATGAATTACAGGCTATGCTGGGTGGTTGGGGATTTAGAGACTTCAGACACTTGACACACGTTCTAAACATCACCAAAGGAAAGAAAGAAGCCAGATTCTATTAGGGAGTATAGGGAAAGGCAATTCTGCTTAGATTTTCCACGAGAGCACTATATCAGGGATTTATTTAAAGAATTGAAATTGGGAGCTGTGGAAGAGAGCTATTGCTTCCATCTTTCTATTTCTGTCATTTTTCTAATGTTCATTGTTCTAGGTGCTAGAACAGATACCATGCAGAGCTTTGTAGGCACGTGACACGTATGTCATAGTGAGCAGTATTATTGTATCAGTGCACTACCGACAAGGTGCTTGATGTGGAGGAATACACGGTTTGGTAGAGAGAGGGTAGTTTTATACATGTTTCTTCTTCATTCCAAAAGGAAGGTGCCACAGACATGTCAGGGAGAACCGTTTAACGAAGATGGAGAGTTGATGAATTATGGTGTAGGTTTGGAATAAGAGGCGGTGGAGCACATCCCAAGGCAGTGAGTGGGTAGAAGAGAATCTCACAATGGACTGGAAAGACAGATGCATTTGAGAAACAGGACAAGTTCCATAGAGCTGGGGGCCAGGAAAATGGTGGGGTAGGAGATGAAGCCATTATCAGGAATGCTGCAGTAAAGTATTGATTTTATCCTAAAGATGGAAAAATAAACACGGAATTCTTCATCAGGACAGTATGGCAAATCGAGTCTGGGTTGGTTCTGTAAGTTTGAAAGTGGGCTGGAGCTAGAGAGCTCTGATTAGGTGGCCTTGGTGACTTAGGTAAAAAATGACAGTGACTGGTGGGACCCAGGCAGAAGGAAGAATGCTAGTACAGGTGTCATGTGACACAGGGTTGTGTGCAAGAGGCAGTGTGAGCAGAGGAGTGGTTGATCCTCAGGGAGCCTGCTTGTGGAATTGTGATGCTTTCGTGTGTGCTCTTGCTCATCCCCTATCTCCGCCTCTGCCCGTCCGTCCGTCTCTTTTAATCTCTCGCATCCTCTTTCATCTCCTGTTCTGCTGTATTTTTCCTCTATTGCTTTGTTTTATCCTTGCTTTCTGACATTGTATCTCAGATTTGTCTTTGCTTTTCCTCTTTAAGAACACTGTGGTTTAAACATATTCCATGCAAACAAAATAGCATGTGTCTGTGCACTGTGCTTCCGCCGTGTGCTGTTTATACACATACTTGCAGGGGATGCTGTCGCTCAGGAGAATGTGCCAAGCTGTATAGCTGAAAGTGATCTTGGTTTTGTTTTGTTTTTTTTTTTTTCTCTTCCTATAACAAAAGCAAATTCAGCTTACTGTAGAAGTGAAGCTAGTATGTCTTTGAGCACAGGACAGCAGAAATGTAGATGAAGTGACCATTGAAAGAACTGCAGTTAGTTAGAGGGTACCACATGTTGTTCAGTTTGATGTCTGGCACAAGGGAAAACTGTGATGTCATTCTGATAGCTATTTTCTCTACTTTTGAATCCTTGCCTTTAATGATAATAATGTGAAATTAACATTCGTAGGGATGTCCTCTGGATTTATTGTTACTTGAGATCATAAATATCCATAAGCTCTATGGTGGTGGGTGACTTCTTTGTAAATTTGTACCCTGATAGTTCTCTTGTCCCTAGAATAGTACATAACAAATATTTTATAATGACTTATTTCAGCCGATTTGCAGGCAAAGTGACCTTGATAGATTTAGTGTATTTTAATGGAGAAATTAGGAGAGGAACCATTTATGTAAATGGTCTCAATCTGTGACTCTTCAAGTGTGGTTAATGGTTTTGTCCCTCTATATGTAGCCACTTGTTGATGCTTTTGTTTTAAGTAATATTTTATTCTGTCAAGTAATACTGCAATGTGATGACTCCAATAATCTAAATCAGGATCTGGAAAGTTAAAGCAACTGTATAAAAGAGGAGTTAAGATTTTAACCTCGGGATTGTGAATGAGAAAACAATATTTTGTTTCCTCATTCATTTATACATTTATTTTTCCTAATATATATCAACTAGAATCTGTTATATATATCTGCTATATACATACATATTTAAATGTGTGCATGAGAATCTACGTGTGCAATCTAGCAATCCTTTGCGTCACTTCTTTGAATTTCGTTGACAGTTCTGCAGGATAGTGAGTTATGCATCACTTCCTTATAGAGGAATGTTGCCAGGACTCTCTGTAGGAGTCAGATATGATTATTAGGGCCTGATTCATCTTTGAGTCAATTCTTCGAACTTTACTTTCAGTCTTGAATTTTCCCATTATTTCAGCAGGAATGTCATTTATAAGAAGTGTTACTAATACTAAAGCACAGAGGTTTCCTAGTGTCAGGCCACATTTTAAGGGGACTTATTGAAATTCTTCCCATCACAGCCTTTCAACAGTGAACTTGGGGATTACATCCTTGCTTCAAGTTGGGGGCATTTCTTTGGGGAATTTGTTTTTCTTTGGGTTTATTTTATTTAAGCTATCAGAAATACCCTTTCCTTATGTAGTAAGTTGCTTGGTTAGCATTTTAGGTTAGCATTCTATCTGTCTCCATCTCTTTTACCTGTGGTGTCATTTGTACATCCATTTCCCCATGCTCAAGGACATCCAGGCTTTCCTTGCACACTAAGTTGAGTTTGCCTTTATTGTGGGAAGGACCTTATAGACATATAATTCGGCAATGTCTTCTTGTATGCTACTTTTCAGAAAGGTTACTTGGTGAGCATTTTTGAGCACATCTTATGATATCTGTAACTGAATCTTTAATTCCCTTGTTATAACAGTTTCTTGAATCCTCACTACAGTTCCACTCTCCTCATATTATGCTTTTACAGTAATTCCCTAGGCTCGGGAAGGTGAAGGATGAAGTTTATAATGGTACTGAATACCAAACTGTTGCTTGATTTATTCAGGAAGGTTATTATATTCTGGGATCAAGTGACAGCTTAAAAGCTAGTATAATTCATCATCATCAGCTAATTTTCACTGGGTGTCCACTGGGTGCTGAACATCATACAAGACTCTTTGTCAGCATGCATGTGCCTGATAAGGTCGATGGGATTCTAGGAATACGGGCTCTTGTCCTTAAGGAACCTTCTGCTGTCAGTGTGAGCCAGTGAAGACTCAGGACTGTCAAGTTCTGTGTACCAATGCGTGTAACTGAAAAACACTTCATTGCTGCAGAAATTACTGTCAGCAAATCTAGGTGCCATTCTCATTAACATCTACATGGTTGCCAGGGAAATAGAGAGATGTTGAGAAGACAAACATAGGTGTCTGCTCTAGTGACCTTAGCTCAGCCGTGTATATGTATGCTTGTGCCTACGACAGATCCTGTTTGTCCTGTACACCTATTTCATGTAGTTTTTACCTAATGAGATCCAATTGCCTCTCTCCTCCCAAACACCTATGCACTTCATCTTTTCTCATGAGAAACTAGTCACATAGATTGTATATCTAGATCTAGTGCCCGTTCTTCCCTAGACTGCTGAAATTATTTGGAAGACCAACCTAGATCAAATTTGGTACAACTTGTTGTCATCCCATATGTAGATTGAGACAGTGAGTGTTATGCAGATGGATGGATGAAGAACAGGGTGGGTCCATGGAATGCTTGCTAGTGAGGATGGTATGAGCAGAGCCTGTGCACAACACTTCCCTGTTGATTTTCTTTCCTGCCTCAGGCCTGTGTTCTGTGTGCAGTGAGTTTGTTTACTGGAGGACTCGAAGATTTCTTTGTTTGGTATCCATCACTGCCATGGCAGAGAGGATTCCCTTGGAGGAGACTTAGCAGGTCTTCTCGTTGATAACAAATATTTAGGTTCAGGGATTGCATCAGAGTGGAAAAGTCTCAAGAGATTTTTATTGTAGCAGTCCAGTTTCTTCCCCTCCTCTCTTCCTTCCCTCCCCCTTTTTCCTTATGGAGAACCTCGACTTTATGGTACCTTGCCACTTTTACTTTTGAGATATGGCCTTCTCCGTTTTCTTTTCTTTTTCTCTTTTTTCTTTTTTCTTTTTGGTTTTTTGAGACAGGGTTTCTCTGTATAGCCCTGACTGTCCTGAAACTCACTCTGTAGACCAGGCTGGCCTCAAACTCAGAAACCCACCTGCCTCTGCCTGGCTGGGATTAAAGGCGTGCGCCACCACTGCCTAGCTCTGTTTTCTTTTAGTTACTACTTAAGCAGCTTCTTGTCACCAGCCTGTCGTGGTAGTGAGTCTTGCTCCAGGTAGTACATGCTTCTGTACCTTAGGCTTTCTCCACTGGATACCCTCCATCTCTGTAGCACTCCCGTGCAGGACACAGACAGGTATTTGCTGTGGTCTGACATTTCAGGCTTCCATTGCTGTTCTTCACTCTCCTTAGTATCTCCTATTCCTTTTTAGAGCATTTTTAGTTACAAGACTAAATTGAGACAGTAACAAAAAATTGGCCTGCTGCAATTTCTCACATGCGTCTCTGAACTTCATCAAGATCCCTGGCTGGTCCTTGCAATCCTATATCTTGGGAAGTCTCCAAGATACCTGAAGGCTGAACACCAGCCTTTCATCCACTCCCCAAAGGTTGCTTGACCTCTGGTTTCAGTGGCTTTTTGAAATTTGTCTATATAGAGGGGTACACCATTCTAGATTCATACAGTGGCCAAATTATTTGCTTATTGCTAAAAATGACTGTGTTGCTTATAGGAGAATCAGCTCTTAATAAAGCTGCCTGAGTTTTCTAGTTGGTGTTCACATCCCAAGATCATTTTGGTGTTTTAACTATAGAATGTCCAGAGTCCAGAAGTCGGTATCCACTATGTTCCTTACAAGTGCCTCCATCCAGGAGAAGTTTCATACACAAGGCCATAACTCTCCACCATTAATTAGCACAAGCTTTCTACCTCAAGAATTCATAGAAACTCTTGAAACTCACCTTTCATTAATATTTATTCCTGACTGCTTAGTTTTGGCAAGGGCACGTGATATCCTTTCTCCCAGTCTTATCTCTAGTTAGCTAGCTTTGTCTGTCAAAAAGTGACTCCTCATGCAGGTTTTGATTCTGGATCAGAATTCTTAGTTTAAAGCTCTTTATTTTGTGTTCTCACTCCTTATCTACAAGTCTATAAGACACGAAGAAGATGATGCAAAGGAAGAGCTTGAGTCTAGGTCTTACATGGCAGATCAGTATGACATCTGTTCAAATCTCAGGGCTTCTATTAGGATGAAGCTCAAGAGTGCTCCAGGCTTCCTGAAAGGAGATCTTGTATGCTTTCTGGTCACTGAATGTTTTAATTATTGTGGAAGGCCTCTAGGTGAATTCTGAGGTTTTAGTTGCTTGAAATTTTGGGCTTGTGCTTTATGATTACCCACTCATTATCATTTTTATTCACCCCAATTCCCCTGTAGCATGCACTGCGCGTTTGTGGATGTTAAACTTGGTTAAGTGATATGGCTCCCAAGTGTTAATTTAAAAAAAGATTGTATTAAAGTATATCCTACTCTCTTATATTGACTACAGGGTGCCTTTAAAGGGATCATGAAACAAACTCTTCAAATAATAATTTAAATAACAGTTCTTTAATTCCTTTGTGGAGAAACATCACCAAAAGAGAAAAAATGCTTCACTTATAATCTGATCATCGAAGTATTAAGTTGTAATCTTACTGGAGTCACCACCTGGCTGTTGTTTTTGTGATTTGTCAGCAAAGCTTCTGTTTGGTGAAGCCAAATGCCCATTTGATTCTTTTTAAAGCATAAAAGTAATGTGTCATTTATCTTAAGAAAATCACAGTTATACTGATCCTAAATGAGCCCATTATTGCCTATTAGCAAATCAGGAATGACTACTTTGAAGAGAAGAATTCATTGTTCCTCATAAAGCTCTCTGCCATCTTATACAACCTTGAGTATCTAAAAGTAGCTTTTAGAAAGATCATATCTTTATGGTAATTGTTTTATTGGGTTATTGTGTCTATAATATAAAGCATATTTTAGTAATTTCTTTTCTTTAAATTATGTATAAATGCATGTGCATTTATTTTTTAGGTATATCCACGAAATAATAAGTATTAATAATTATAGATGGCAATCATTTTTTATCAGTTGATTCAGTGATAGAAAGCAATAAAAATATCTCTTGAGTCAAGAAACAAAGAGATACCATAGCAAATTCCATAATGCTGTGAGATTATCCAGGAAGAATACTATTTTAAACACATACATAAGACTTGTAGATGATGCTTTATAAACAAACCTGGCAAATATAAACTTTTCAAATCCATGAATAATATACTCTTTACCCAGATAAATTAACTAGAAACTATGAAGCATCTTAAGATATAAGGTCAAAAACTTTTAATTCATTTGAATATAAAATCAAGCAGTAGATGCGAAGCTACTATGTCTGGAGAGAGAAAACTAGTAGGATTTTGTTTTTCACTGACTTATGGTTTGAGAACTTTTTAGAAATATTTATACATATTAACTGAAAAATGCTTTATGTTTCTTATTTTTTCTGAATTTATTTATTTTTATTGCATTTTTCCCTAGAAAATGCCAGATTATATTTGCATATTTATTTGATAGAATTTTTTCAATAGTTGATAGAAGAACAAAAAATAAGTAGCAATATCACAGAATGTAAAGACAGGAGGCAAACAAGAAAAATTTAAAATGTGGGGAAACTCAGGAAATTAAGGGAAGGCCCAAACCTGGTGAGACTGGGAAGTTAGTCTTCTCACTGTGGCCATGAAGATACCTGGTGTTTGGGTCTTTCAACAGCTCTGCACTATGCTCCTTAGCTGAGCTTTAACCTTGGTGGCTCCCAGCCACAGGAAGGGGAGGTCACGCCCAAAGCCTCAGGGCCAGGCCTGGAAGGACGGTGTAGAAACAAGTCTGTCTCTGAGAACATGGCTGAATGGCTGAATCTAACTTCAAGGGAAGATTCAGCACTGGAGTAGATACCTGCCTTGAACAACATGAAAATGTATTTGCCTGAAGTTATCAGTCTCTGCCTCCAGGCATTAAATATGTTTAATTATGTGATAAATGTTCTTTATGAAATGCAGTAACCATATTCCAGTTACTTCTCCAATCAATTTTTGAACATTTGGTCTTTTTTTTATTTTGGATAGTACTACTTCTCATTGTCATCTGGTGATTTCTTTCACAATTGATTTAATCTCTTAACATAAACTATGATGTACTAGACTCAAGAGCGGTCTTCAGCTTGTGAACTCACATCCAGGGAGCCACAGCATCTGACTGGGATCACAAATTCATGAATGTTCCAAGAAACAAAAGAATTCCAAAATGTAGTTTAAGTATGTTAAAAGTATATATAAGATGCAGTGAACATAGAAAATTGGATATGTGACCAAAAGAGTCCAGAAACTCTTCATAGGTAAATAAAAAGGAAGAGGTAAATAAAAGATTTCTAGAAGCCTTCAGAGGGGAATAGAGTCTTTGGCCAGGCAGGGTTTAGGGGAATTGTGTCCCCAGCCTCTACACATAGAGAAAGTCTTGATAAAAAAGAGAGGACTGTCACTGTTGGATTTTTACCTAAGTTCACAATATGTAGTAAAAAAACAAACAAAACAAAAACTAGCATAGATTTATCATGGGTCATATTGAAAAACATTTTATCCCCCATTTAAGGACACCAATGCATAGACAGTGTTAGGATTAGAACTATCTTAATGACATATTTAATATGCTATATTATACATATAGTCATGTACAGTGTGCATATATAAGACATCTCTACCATTATCGTGTGTGTGTGTCTGTCTCTTCTATAGTGACCGTGTGGTACTGCATATCCACTAAGAACACGATGGCTATCTCTAAGAAAGGAACTTGGGATTTAGTGTGATTTTTATGTGTACATCAACCGTTTAAATTAACTAAGTGCATGAAAATTGTAATTTTATTAAATATAGCTTTGGTGGAGACCAGCAATAGAGGTGATTTGCTCGTGGTAATAGATTATACGCTGGAGTAAAACATGGCTTTCTATTGCTACGCCAGCAGCTGCAGTTCAAGTATACTTATTGCTAGCTACAATATCACTAAGGTTTTTAAAAAAAAAAAATTATCAAAAGAAGTTCATGCTATTGACTCATTTATCCCTATGTTTATTATTCCCATTGAGACCTGCTAGACCTAATTCTACTAGTCCCCTCCCTGATTGAAAACATTTGAACCTAGAAAGTACAGTATTTCTTAAGGCATTTGTAACTATTCATCATGGATATTAAAATTACAATCATGCTGCATTGTATGAGCTGTGGTTAAAAAAAAAAATTCCCTACACATATGGTGATCAGGTGACCAATGCTATCCAGGTTTGAAGATGCTGAATGTTCTAATACCTGGTATTTGAAATTTTGACATGTATTGCATTCGTTTCTGAATATGGAGAATACATTTTTTGCTCATAGAGAGAAAATTTAAAATGGGGTCTTTTGTAGCAGCACCCGTCCTGTTTGGAGTGATAGAGCAGATGCTGAATGTTCACATATCAAACAAAATGCCAGCCTTCTGTAGAAAAGAGGTGTCAAAAAGTTTCTTTGTACCCTTAACGCATGTGATTATGTAGTACAAAATGCAGAGTTGGTAAAAAAATTTCTTGAATATACAGGCAAAAAAAAATGAATAATTCAAAACAACCCCTAAGTTCTACACTCTTTGTCCCTTTATAACACAGGCAGAAGATAGCGGTGTACTCCCAATAGAGCTGAACCTGCACAAGTTACACCTCGGAAAATGCCAGATGGTCTATGGTCTACTTTTGAGAGCTGTCACATATGTAAAGATTTGAAAAAAGAGAGACAGCTGAATGAGAACCGTGCATCATTAAAGCTAGAGCGAGGGTCCCCAGGCGTTGCCTGTGTTTTAAGAAGCATTGTGTCATCTCCATATTAGCATGCGTTTTTAGAGCTATACATGATTTGTACACAATAAGAAGAAATCTATTCTAAACCAGATAGTTGTGGTATAATCAGGCAGGAAGTTTCATTCTTCACTTGAAAATAAAATCAAGTTTCCTGTTTAGTTTTAATTGCATCTTGACCACACGATTAAAATCATAGCCGTGAAAAAATGACGAGTGGAGTTACATTTCCCATCTATGGAGATGAGTAAGAGAAAGCTCAACCGGTTTTGATTTCGTGTACGGCACACACTATGGCAAAATCACTCAACTAAAAATAAAAAAAAAAATTTAAATGTGTAAAAAATATGGAAGTGAAGAGTTAATATTTGGTTATTTAATTGTAATTCAGAAACTGCGGAAAAATAATTAGGTGACAGTGAAACCAAAAAATAAAAGTACTATCATTTAACTGCCCTCAGAAATAGATACGGTTTGAAGATTGAAATGTAGATAAATCATTAAGGATGCATTAAACTATCACTTGAACAGTAACCCGTAATTTGCAGAGTCAGTTCTGTTAGGTGGGAAAAAAGGTCAAATCTCTCATTGTTTAAGAGTTTGGAGGCAGAACAGGCATCCTCTACCACTGTCTTTTTATTTTATGAGACTGTTTAACTGTTACATAGTAATTCTTAGGTTATCTTGGCCTAGGGTATGAGAAGACATTTTTGACTGATTGATGAGCTGGCCAGCATTGGTCAATGACATTTCAACTGATCCTAGCTCTCAGGTTGCTTGACTTGTTAGTTTTAGAGAAGTAGTAGCTCAAACATTCTATTTATTTGGAGAGATTACTAGAAAGTGCTCTGTAAAGGACACTGAGTTGGGTTTAGCTGGCCTTTCTGGCATCTTCTGAAATGCATCGATGTAACTAGAGATCGGGGTACAGTGGCTGCCATTAGGATGTCATTCTGGTTGCTCCACAAAGCAGGAGCATATGATTCTCTAAATCACATGATTGCATGCTCTGAGGAAGTGGATCTCCCGTTTAAGAGGCTGGGTTGTAGATACTGGTCCTGGGGTTGCATGCAGCTCTTTAGAAATGCTGGTCAACAGAGATTATCACTATTCACCCAGTGATTCAATGATGCATTGTCCAAAGTATTAAATTCATTAGCCCCTCTTAGTACAATTAACTTATTCTTTCTACTTTAAACTAAAAATGGTCTTTTCTTTCCTTTCCTTTTCTTTCTTTTTTTTTTTTTTTTTTTTGTTAGTGGGAAAGAATTACCAAGCTAATATAGCAGGATTGACTTCCTTATGCCCCGCATTTGGACTCTGTCATGCTTTTCAATAATATTTTGCCATGTTTTTGATACCTGTATATATGTCTGCCTATTCTTCCTGCTTTAGGTCTGGACCTTTATTAGTGTTTTTTTAAATGGTGGTTTCGAATTTTGTTTTCACCTTATAATGAAAAGCTAAGTTTTCGTTATTCATTTATTAATTGGTTACCATTGGCATACTGGAATTCTGTTTATTTTGTACAGTTTATTCTGAATACATTTTCTTAATTCTTAACTTTTAGTACCTGAGATTATTCATTCATTTGTGTGTACAACTCCACAGGTTTGTGTTCTCCTTTCTAGAACTCTGCCTTTTTTCTTAATTTTTCTCACGTATTTCTTTTCTCGGGGTTTCTGATGTAACATTGTCTTGGAGGGATGGATGAAGGTGAGCTCCTTTACTTGGTCAGGCTCAAATGGGAGTTGTTCTGAAGTGGCCATATTCGCCTTTTACAGCTGCACTAGATCAGATTGAAGTAGTTTTTCTTTAAAATGAAATTGAAAGAATAAACACAGAAAAGATTTTCTCTGAGATTTAAAATTATTTTGATGAAAACTGTATGTTTGATTACTGCCCAGCTTTGAATGTCTGAATTTATTAATCCTTTCATTACAAAATATAATTGGTGTGTTTAGGAATGAGATACTGGTATTTTATGTATAGCATTTAGGAGAGAAAAAAAAACCCAAAAATTAAATTAAAAAAACTCAAAAAACAAACAAACAAACAAACAAACAAACTAAGAGCAGCTTTCACTGAACCGGTGTTGAATTGCTTTTTTTAAACATATTTTAATTTAAGTATTATTTTAAATTACCAAAAAATTAAATTTATTTCTGATTTTATATTTTTTTATGAGGTGGTTTTGTTGAATTTCTATTTTTCTTTCTAAATCTTTTGAGCTATATCTACCTACCTTCCTTCCTTCCTTCCTTCCTTCCTTCCTTCCTTCCTTCCTTCCTTCCTTCCTTCCTTCCTTTTTCCTTGTTTTCTGGAGCATTCCTTTTTCTTCTTCCTCTTCCTCTTCCTCTTCCATAAGACCCCCTTTTCTTTAGTTTTATCATCATGGGTTAGATCTCAAGTCTATATTTTTGTATTTATATTTTCAAATCTTTATTTTCATTATTGTAAAATAATAGCTTCTCTGCTTAACTAGATGAATTTTTCTTGTTTGTTTGTTTTTTTTTAACCTCAGCCCAACCTGAGCGTCTTCCTCAACTGCAGACATCAGCACTGGAGCTCAGCAAGGAGGAAACAGGCAAGATAAAGAACGGCGGGCACACAAGTATGAGCAACGGGAATGGAATTCATCATGGAGCCAAACATGTGTCCGTGGATAATCACAAAATGTCAGCTCCTGTTTCTCAGAAAATGCATAGAAAAATCCAGTCCAGCTTGTCTGTAAACAATGATATCAGTAAGAAGAGTAAAGTAAATGCTGTCTTTTCCCAAAAGTCAGCCACCTCACCGGAAGGTAAGTGTGGCATAGATGCGCACCTTTTTAAGAACCTTATGTAAAATGATTCAGTAGCAGTAAATTGATCCAGAAAACACCAGGAACATTTTTGCCTTTCCATCAGACAAACAGAAATTTTGGTAAAATCCACTTCTTTCTCCAGTAACAGTCCAGGATAAAAAAGGGAGATCGGGCAGCCAGCACTCTGCTTTTAGATTGCCATCCTAGAGTGACTACTCATTACTTTAAATATAACAGATGCCTTATTTTTTTTCAAATGCCACAGTTAAAAATATAAATATTCCATTTGGGGGTGTATCAGAGTGCCTCTATTCTTTTCCTCCTTGGTGCAACATGTTACTCGGTGCAGTAGAGATAAGATTACCTGCTTGCATTTTTTTGTCTTGCAAATTCATTCATAATATGCAAGGCTGAAATAGGGAAAAGATCATGTAATTTCCCTGGTCTTGCAGGAGAATGGACCAGGTGATGGGTATCTACTTTGTGAACCATCATCCAGCTCCCTTGCTGCCAGCACATGGCACACACCCACTCCAGCCCTGCCCGACACTTTTGCTCTGCTCTCAGAGACTCTTGCCAATGCTTTAGGACCTCAAGAAAGCTAGTTATTATTTCTTCTTCAATGGTACCTCATCTGCCCTTAACCAACTTGAAGTCAGGTCAAATACTATGAACCCAGAGCAGTTTTTCTTTATTATAAACCAAACCCAATATGATGAACCTGCAGACTCTCTTTGTATGGTTTGTTGTATCATATTAAAGGAAAGAAGACCCTCAAGCTGTGTAATTAAGGTTGTAAATTACTCCCAGCCCGTGTATAGCCTTCTGTTCTTCCTCCTTTCCCTATTTGCAATTCCTTATCTAAAATCCTGAATCTGCCATATATATTTGGTGCTAGTAAAAATATGTATTATGCATATATGTATATATACACATATATTTCACTATCTATGCATATTCCCTTTACCTTTCTATTTTAATTTCCCTGAAATCTTAAAGAAGATTCTCTGGAAGGCCCCTGTAAAGTTAACTATGCCTACTCACAGTGATAAATTGAGCTGTAAATAGGGAATTTTATTGAGAGTTACCAGTAATGAGTAGGAGAAAGGATATTACATTTTGGCTACAGATGTCTTAAACTCAACTGAGGCAAAGTGTTAGGTTGATCAAATGATATGATAATAAATAGTCTGCATAGTTCCAGGTCAGTGACACTACTTTCCAAACTAATTAGATTGAGAAGGACATGATTGACATTTGAAAATGAGTTTGACATGTAAGCTGCATGGTCATCTCTGAAGTATAGGTAGGCTGTTAACTAAACTGGCTCTCCAAGGAGTTGAGAAGGCAATGCAATTTTCTTTGGAGGATCTTTACTTCGAGGTGATTGGGTGAAATAATTGAATGCAATTGAAATCTACTTGTTTTATACATAGGAATTTACTTGTTATGTTCTCAAGCCCTTGTTTTCCTGTTGGTATTTACTTGTTTTAATATTAAAAAGTGATAACACGGGCATATCAGACAAACTGGAAATAGCCTATGGAGCTTTTCATTGTTGCTTTGTAACTGTGTTTGAATTTATTTGAAATGCAAGAATGCAACTTCGGAAGAAACATGGAGGAGAAAAGGCGATGTGTCTGAAGGAAACATCCCTACTCTCTCTCATGGTTCTTCTCTGCCCTTCAATCTCTACTTAGGATTGGCCACATTATTTGGATATGGACAGTCTATGGGTTATAAACTACAGTTCTCCCAAAATAGCATTTAAGTATGAAGAGAATGAAACACCAAGGAAAGCATCAAATGTGTTGCAGAGACCTGGCCACATCTTTTCTCTCAGCTTCTAGAATTTAGGGAGCGGCATATTTTGTGATCTGTGTTTGAATCTTGATTAACATTTCATTGTCCTACTTCCTATTCTCTCATCATTAGAGATCTTCATGAATTGAACTCTCATTTAGGATTGTGCCCTTAAATTTTTTCCGTATGATTACAGTCATGTGCCTCCTCTTTTGAACTCAGAGAAGGTGAATAAGGCAAATAGCATATCAGTCAAGCTGTGGAAAGAGAGCGTCTAGTTTTGCAGCTCAGTTTTACCTTGAACCTGTTGACTGTGGTGTCTGCTCTGAACCTCTCTGTACATGTTTCCTCATTTATATTTTAATAATTGCATGCGGTTCACAGAACAATAGTGTGCCTTCGAGGAATAGGAGTCCCCAGGCATGAAGCAGGTAGACTGATTCTGGTACATAGGAGGTACGCTCTCCCTAGATGAGACAACACAGATGAAAGAGTCTGATCCTGTGCCTCCTGTTTGCAGCCAGTTCTATCTCAGCACGCCACACACTCAGCTATGTTGACGGCCAGGCCTCACCTTAGTACAAACAATGCTCTATTATCTTCCTAATGAATCACTGTGTATTGGCAACTTTCATTTGAGCCAGAAAGTTGTCTCTCAAGTTGTCAATATTATTTATACTCAATGTAAAAACCACAACCAAAAGAGCATAGTGTCATCGTGGGCATGGAGAGCTGTTTTTGAAGTTTTCAGATAATATTATTTTGTACTTTATAGTTATATTGCTGCATGTAGAACAAGCATAGAGGATGAAGGCTTAACTAAATATGAAACAGAAACAAAAGGTTACACACCTATAATATACGAAGAGCATCGTAATTCTAATGTCGGCGGTATCCACAAAGCTAGTTTTAGATAATACAGGGTTACATCTAGTAAGGCCCTGTCTACCAAAATCAAGAAAAGAAAATATCCCCCAAAGAAACAGAAAACTTTCCACTGCAATTGCTTTAAAAACAAATTTCATGCATGCCTATTCACACAAATAACCAAACCAATTCGATACCCACTCTTGTATATACTATAGTTGCATGTTCTGCAGGCCTTCTGCAGCCAGGGACAACTCCAGCAGAGCCAAACCCTTCCTGCTGTGGCCCTGTACTTCTGGGAATGCCTCAGTTTCCTCCATATTTCACAAAGAAGACTGACCTGCATCTGAAGTAGCTTGGCTGTTAAAAAGGCACTCAAAGACTTAAAGACAAATCTTCCTTTTATAATGATGTAATCAAGACACTGGAGAGGTGGCCCAGCAGTTAAGAGCATTGGCTGTTGTTCTATGTGACCTGGGTTGAGTTCACAGCCCACAATTGTGTGGCCTCACAATTGTCTGTAACTCCAGTTCCTGAGAATCCAATGCTCAATTCTAGCCCCTGAGGATATCAGGCATAATTCAAGACCAATTCTCTACACAGTGAGATATCACCTCAAAGAATCAAGCTAACTAACTCACCAAATAACTAAATCATCTGAACTGAAGGCAATTTACCCAGCAGTCCAACATCACTTCAGTGTGAATGGCAATCCACCTGGGGTGGAGGCACGGAGTTTCATTTCAGTGAGCGCGTATCTCCTTAAATCCTTTCCTCTGAAGATTTTAGGAGCAGCTATCACACCTGTGCTCTGTATTGGTTTTCCTCCCCTAAGAGACTGAATTCTCAAGACCAGTGGGTGGTTCTGATTCTGTTTGTTGTGTTTTCCAGGGTGCCTCTAGCCTTACAGTTTCCCAAGTATTCATGAGTAGTATGTTGATTTATTTCAAACCATGGTGTGTCACTCTTCCTTGAAACTAACGTAGCTCATATATTCTTCTAATATGTTCGTTTTTGCAGCAGGAAAAAAAAAATACTTATGTGGGAAGAGAGCACATTTTACTTAAAGGCTATTAAATTAGTAGATTTCTGCCTGTTTTGTATAATTAAATATTTTCATACATTCTTAAATTTTCTGATTGCATCACCCAGGTGGAGAGTTTTAAGACTAAATGTGTAAGATTCTTGACCTTTGAAATAATTATAGTGTAATTTAGTATCATCTAATATTCAAATTGCCAAGGGTTTTCATTAGTATTGAAGACACTTTTCCTTTCATAGAGATGGTAAATGCTAATATGTTTTAGGTGTATCAGTTGTGACTATATTTTTTTGTTAAAAATTAGGTTTCAACAAAAATATTGTTAAAGAATTTCTGTTCTCTTTAGGGGTGTTTGGCAATTTATTTGCACTGTACACTTGATACTCGAGTCAGTATTTGTAAGAGGTACACATTGGATTTCAGTATCTCACTGAACATCAGTGCTTGGAAAGACAGTGAAAAGCGCTGGCTCTGCAGCAATAGCTGGAGATATCTCAGGTTTAATATGATGGGAGTGGTGTAGTCTGACGTGTAGAACATATATTATGGAACCTGTCTGTCTGAGGTTTGCTTATCAGCTCTACCCTTGACCATTATTCATCTGAGGGTGAGTTAGCAGCCTGTTTGTATTGTAGTATCTTATCTGGAATATGGGGATGTTGTATGTACCTGTGTCATAGGACTATTAGAAGAACCCAGTGAGGCTGAGCAGCCTTGTGGTCATCGTTACTGAAGTGTATGGGGTTGGTGGCAGGAAAGTATGCTTCCTAGAAAGGGTGCTAGGTGAGTACTTAAAAGATAAGGTAGACTTGAGTTAAATGGTTGAAGGTAAAACTGTCTTAGTTTGTTTTTTTCTATTGCCATGATCAAATACTCTGATAAGAGCAACTTATGGGGAAAGGGGTTTATTTTAGCTCACAGTTTAAAATTAGAGTCCATCATAGCAAGGAAGTCAATAGGCAGTCGGAACTTTAAAAAGTCATGTCACATCAATAGTCAGGGCCAAAGAGACATGAATGCATGCTTGCTTAACACTCAGCTCGCTTTCTCTACCACTATACTATTTAGAATGCAATGTTGTTGCCCACATGAACTCAGTTTTCCCACATCTACTAATGTAATCAAGACTATCCCCCTCCCACTGGCCCTTCTGATCTAAACATTTCCTCATGAAGACTCTCGTCTGGTGATTTTACCTTGTGTCAAGCAAACAGTTTAAAGTAGCGATCAAATTAGTATTGTGTCTAGATTACTTAAACGTCTGATCTTGTGGATAAGCTGACATAGGAGAGATGATACTGAATGAATAGGAAAGGGTCACTCCACTGGCAGCTGGGGTGTCTTGTTCTGAAGATGGGTCCCCGTTCTGTATGACTTACTGAAGGACATCATTGTGTCAGCTACATTAATTCATGTTGTATTTTCATTCCATTATTCAGAACTCCCATGGTTGTTCTTGTATGTGTCTAGGCACCTTCTTACTGGGTACCTGCACTGCAGTGTGTGCAAGTCTTTACTCTGACTCCCTTACAGCCTTTCTGCTCTTTTGTGATGAACTGTTACTGTAAGTCAAATAGTAAGAGGTTTGAGACAGTTGGATTTCAGAAGCTGAGAGGCTTCAGTCGAGTTCTCTGGACCTGTGGATGGATGAAAGCCCAACCTCTATGGCCTTGTCTTCTGTCGCCCTTCTTTACACTGTTCTACAAGATTCTGACTCTGTGATCTTTAGGCTCTTCCTCTTCCTTCTTTTCTGTGCATTTTCCTGGGCATTCATATTGGTTTTTTGTTTGTTTTATTTTGTTTGTTTGTTTGTTTGCTTGCTTTTAATAATATACTAGAGGGTTGAGCATCCTCTTGCCAACCACAAGTCCTCCAGGAAACTGCTACCAGTCTTACTAGGTTTTTAAAATTATTATTATTTTATTTTATTCCATATAGTTTTAGATGACTTACACATCCAAACTTTAAAAACCTGGTGTAAAGTGTTAATGTTTAGGTAAAGTTACTCATACTAAATTTTATAACACTTTAAAATCTTTGCTTTTCCCCATGAAACAATTTTGCCTGTAATTGTAGAAGTAACAGACCAGTATCTTGGTGTGGATGGATAATAATCAGGATATATGGTATCAGTAGAATGTTCCAGTTGGAGTTTCCAGAGATACATTTTTGATGACTTGGGGAAAATATGCCATGACATTCCTCAAAGTACTTAATTTGCCTGGGTAATATTTTGATTGCTTGTATTCTGTTTTCTCAGGCACAGTTTTTTCCAGTGCATGGCAGAATAACACTCAGTGTGAGCTGTTTAGAATTGTGCTTTCCAGTGCAATATTTGCCAGTACTCTGGAGAATAGGAGTTCACTGCACATTCAGTACACCAAGTAGAACAGCAAGTGTGTGTGTGTGTGTGTGTGTGTGTGTGTGTGTTGTAAAATAAGTCATTATGTTTTATTTACTTGAAATAAAAAATGTTTAAAAATTATAATAACTATCAGTAACTTTACAACAAATAAATATCTAAAAAAGTTTATTTAGAATTTAGGAAAAATAGAAAAGATTTAACAAAGATTTCAAACATGAAAGCACACACACACACCAACATAGAGATATTGAAAACATACATCAATTCTCAGAGTCCACCCATTAACCCTTTGTTAAAATAATCAGCATCTTTGTAGGTTATCAGGAATGGTGTTAAAAGCCGTCAGCTGTGTATGAACTCTACCTCTGGAATTTCTGGCTTTTAGTTTTGTAGTCTATTTATCTCGGGCAACTGATCTAACCATTTAAATTAGCTCAGCATCCACTCAGGAGATGGGTGGGGAGGAAATCAAACAATAGGGATACAGATAGATTGGCCAGGAAGCTTTAGGGTGTGGGGTGCTTGGGAGAAGAGACTATTCAGAGCCAACTGAAATGGAACGAACTGAGTAGACCTATGACCCTGTTTGCACACATGCTTTTTAGTATATTTTTTAATACAGGTGTTTAAAACTTTAGATCTCTCTCTTGTTCGCTCTCTCTCTCTCTCTCTCTCTCTCTCTCTCTCTCTTTGTCTCTCTCTCTCTCTGTGTGTGTGTGTGTGTGTGTGTGTATGTGTGTGTGTATCTGTTTTCTTTTTGCTTGTTTTTTGTTGTGGTTTTGAGACCAATTTGTACTCTATAGAAGAAGTGGGCAAGAATACAGAAAGGTCTGTTCCCAAACCCAAGTTGTAGCATGTGTGGACAGTAGAAGTCCTGGAGTATTGTTGCCTGGGATCCAGATAGATGGACAGGTCTTGGTCTTTCTTGGTCTAGGGCTACTTCTAAGTAGAACAGGAATAGAAGTCACATGCTCATTCTAAGAAGGACTGCCATTACTTTCCTAGTTCTAGTCATTGGGAAAATGACTAGAAATTACAAAATCAAGAGGAATAACTGAATGTAGTTGGCATCTGGCTATGACTGGTCTTATAGGGGATCAGTGTGAAATAATTCAAGTGGGAAGTTCCAAACACATCTGGAGACATACTCATGAGGCTTGAGAGAAAGTTTAAAACCTAGGATGTTTACTAATATTTATACTCACTAGAAGATATTTGAAACTGTGAATGGTCTGTTTTTAAGTAGAGTTTTCCAAGTGAAGGTCAGTGGTTGGGATCAGAATGTATCAGAGACCTGGAGGTTGGCCAATGTGGTGCCATAGGTGTGTAAGTGTGGAATCTTAGGAGACAAACATAGAGCAATGTGAGACTTTTTCCAGACACAAAATCAGATGGTTGAGTAATGCCATACTGACAAAGTAGCCTGGAAGAATTCAGAGTCAGAGAGAAGTGGAAGACCATTTCATTGGGAGGAACTAAGAAAGGTGAGAATACAAACTCTATAGCCTATTGTCAGGAGTATAGACAACAAAGGTTCTGAGAATATGAAGGTGACCATATCTGGTTGTACCAAGTTTTATTTGCAGGTAAAATAAGATTAGTAACTAAATATTAGTAAAAATAATAGATTTAGTAACTAGGAAAGCACAAAGTAGAACTCTTGTAACACACACACACACACACACACACACACACACACACACACACACACACACAAACAAAAGAAAAGTATCTAAAACAAAACAACAAACAAAACAAAGGCCAGGATGGAAATGTGTAGGGAGGGAACTGATTTTCTTGAGTTTATATTGTTTTATTTCAAGATGGAAAAGATTTGAGTATGTTTACATTTGGATGAAAAAGATCCGTGAGAGAGAAAAAGGTTGAAGATACGAGAAAGTAATTATCATGGCTTTTTCACAAACCAGCATGTAGTTTCCTTTAGTTTAGATCTTGAGTTCAGTACACTAGATTAAATGAATATACAAACAGTATCAAAGCAAGAGCATTGAGCAGCCCGAGAATCATTTAATGAAGCACTGACCTCAGGGGCTCTGCTGTGTATGTGATGTGTGCTTGGTTAATCCTACAAGTCTTCTCAGCAACTTTTATGGAATGGCATGATATGAAACTTGACTGATTAAAAAGCGCCTCTTCTTGAGTCCACACTCATATTCCATTTTAAAGTACCAAAACCATTTGAACTGAAGGCATTAAAAGAATCTTATGATCATGAGTCTCACATTTCTGACTTTTGTGTCTTGGTCCATAGATCAATGGGACTTGATAGCTTCTTGTAACTGACATTCATAAAGGGCCGAGTTCAATTTAGTCACAGTTTTACAAAAGTAATAGTTAGCAATAAACCAAAGCAGAAAGTGGTGAACAAAGAGTTATGGCATTAGAACTTGTGTATAGGAGGAATGAGTCAGAAAGCCACTGTAGTTCAGACAAACAGAAAACACTATGATGATTTTAATATATGTTTAATGATGCTGTGGGATACTATTCCTGGGGAGGTATGAACAATTGTTACTCATCTCAGATAGGGAATTAATGACAAACCAAAGCTCAACTTAGTGAACTCGTAAGTTTTATTGGAGTTACTTAAAAGACTATTTGTGAGGGGTTACTTATAGGAGTAGAAATATCTTAAAAGCAACTATACTATCGAAGCCCATCCCAGCATGACAGGTGACAGATCACAGTAGAGGCTTGGAGCATACTCCACAACACAAAAACAGCTCAAGAGGGTCCTTTCCAGGCAGCTCGGTTTGGGTTCTACCTCCTCTACTTAGCTTAGATGCTCTCTGCTTCTTGCAGCAGCTCAGCTCATCTGAGACTGTTTCTCAGCAATCTCTACAGCTTACATACACTTGGGAAGGAGAGTCCTAGTGAATCAAGTCAGTTTCAGAGACTTCCTGAATCTATTGAGTTGTTTACACCTTGAGTTTTAGGATCTTTAAGATTAAAACACCTTGAAGTGTGGGTGTTTTAATCTTAAAGAAAAGTGTTAACAAGGAAAACAAAGGTGTGATTTAATATGGTCTGCTATTCATAAATTAATATCATAGAATAGATTAGAAAAGTTTGAGATTTAAACTATAATTGTGAGTTGTAATTGTGATTGTGTCTTACACAGTTACTGATCATGTTTTATTTAATGGATTAACTTAAGAATCTCATAAAAGTTGTTCCTTTTTTTCCTAAGACTTAAGGAAAGGTTAAAAACATCTTGTTAATTCTTGTGGCATTCTTGAGGTAACTAAAGATGTTAGATACATGTAAATATCTTATTTAAACATCAAGTGTTTCTGAGAACTGAACTGATGGTAGGATTTAATAAACCACTGTGGCTGGTTTTAATTTTGAGACAGGAAATCTGCAGCATGTATTGAGCAAACTGTGCTGACTGATCTAGATTTACTGCTTTTAAACATCACCTTGTCTTATCTGATGAGTATAGGTTACTAGTATAAAAAAGCCAAAAAAAAAAAAAGAAAAAAAAAAAAAAAGACCTTTTAGAAGAGCTCTTACCATGCATGAATCAAAGGATAAGTGATGGGTTAGCATCTGTATAGCATTGCTGGAGGCCATGAGATGTAGTTGCATGCGGGTATGCACTGACTGGAGAACACACTTTGGTGAAGAATATGATTTCAACCGGAGAGATCAAGGGATTAAAGGATGACTCCCATTGTTTCGGCTGGAGGAAGAATGAAGTTGCCACTAACTCAATGTGATTCTAGAGATAGAAGACAGTTTGGGTTTTGGTGTTGCTGGATTTGAGATCCCCTAATTTATATGACTGGTGGTTTGCAATGTGTGGTAGTCTAGGAAGATGGAGTTCAGAAGAAGGGCCGGCAGTTTGAGATATTTTCTATGGGACATGAGGGTGTAGTGTATATAACGCCTGAGTCATCTCCTCTAAGATGATGGGAACATGGAACAGACTATAAGTGTGGGGTTTGCTATGATTCATTTTGTCCAAGGAGCCAGCGTCCTTTGAACACTTTCCATAGAAGTCTAATATGAATTCTGCCAAGAAAGAAAGTACAGAAATATCTCAAGAACACAGCCTTGCGCGGCTACTTCATTATGTAGAAGACAGCAAATGAAAAAGAACTGGAAAAAAAAAAGTACAGTTGAGTAGATTTAACAAAAAATAATAGAAAGCCAGTTTGGCAGCCAAATGAAGAAAGTGTTTTAAAATGGAATAAGTATTTACATGTCACATGCAACCGAAAGTCCAATAGGATGAATGAGACTTACTCGTGGAGGGCATTGGTACATTCTGTGACGGTGCGTGATGACGAAGCTGCAGGAGTGAGTGGGGGTTATTCATAACATAGCACTGTGCTGTAAGCTTGTGTGTGTGTGTGTGTGTGTGTGTGTGTGTGTGTACACTATTAGAGTTTAGATCATTACAAAAAGGATGGTCATGTTTTGAGAACAGAGAAGTTATGGTGTGACAGGACTGTGTGGTAGGTGGGCACATCACATCTTCAGTCAGCAAGATAAAAGATTAATGCTGATGTTCAGCTAATTTTTCCCTTGTATTCAGCTCAAGATTCCACTCCATTAGTGGACTGTCCACATGGACTGTGAGTCTTCTCTGTTCATACAAACCTTTCTGGAAACATCCTTATAGGCGTACTCAGCAGTGTGTTTTCTCAATCATTCTTTTTTTTTTTTTTTTTTTTTTTTTTTTTTTTTTTTTTTTTTTTTTTT
>CM052700.1:117328418-117338675 GCA_028551405.1 Uromys caudimaculatus | reverse complement strand
GCAGATCCGGGCGGGTCTGGGCGAGAGGTGCTGCTCCCCTCAACCCCACTCACGGGCCTTCCAAGTTCCTGTGAGGCTTCCTCTCTATGGCGCTCCTGTAAATAATAAATAATAAATAATAAATAATAAATAATAAAGCTGTATCTTTATTAACACATACTTAGCAATGCCAGGTCATAGCAGAAGGGAGAAACTGAGTATGTTATGTTTATATGATATCTTTTGAGTTATCATTATTTAAATCTCTATAGGTAAATACAAGAGAAAATAGGGAAAACTTCATGTCAACAACCTGACAATATATTCATTTCTGAGCTTTTAGACAAATCTTCACATGTGATTACAACTGGTGTGTAGCGAGTGTGGCCTCAGACCCTTACGGAGGGTGGGGGAGGTGGTATTGGCATCCCTTGCTCTCAGAGGGCACTGGAGGGAAATTGAGAAGGTGGTCAGAAGAGGGGGTGGGAGGCGACTGGAGGAGCAAGGTAGGATCATTAGAAAACCATTCATTCATTTTGAAGGTAAATGAAAGCACACAAGTAAACAGTATTGTTGCTTAGAAGACTGAAAAATCAAGAGTTTGGGGAAATGTGAAGACAACTGAAAGAAAAGAATAAAATGGATTAAGACACAGTTTTCCAGAGACATATTAAGCCTGCCTAAGTTTCTTCTGTGGCTCCTCTGGGGAAATCAGTCTGAGGGAGGCGGACCTCTCAGGGAATAGTATCCCAATAGCATAGCATCATTTAAACTTGACAGAAGAAGTTGAAGTTTATTTTTTTCCTAATAATTATGCTCAGGGAGTGAGTGAGGCAGAAATTGCCTTTTGGAATGACAATAGAGTGGTTATTTTAAAAAGAACATTTCAATATCTGTGGTAGATAACTCCTGAGGCTGGCTGTTTGTGGACTGTTGGGAGACTTTCCGGTGAAACTGCAAGCCAACTTTAATGTAGGCCACTCAGATGGCTGCCTTTGAGTAAATGGGTATTTACCAAAGGTCAGCCTGTGTGCTAGACTTTGAAGGGGGAGTGCCAACTTATTTTTTAATCAAGTGACTCTCCTTTTATGTTGCTTATAAAAAAAACAAATAAACACTTTTAAAAATCTATCTGAGGCCAGAAGGAATAAATAATGCAATGATTAAGACCACTTCCTGCTCTTGAAGAGGGCAGCGGTTCAAATCCCAGTGCCTATGTTAGGGAGCAATCAGCCATCTGCAATGCCAGCTCAAGGGTGACTGACACCTTCTGCTTTCCAGGGGCATTCTCACACATGTGCATGCATGCTAGTACAAATACATGCATATCCATATAAATAAAAACTACACCCTAAAATGATAAATCTGGAGCTCTTAGCTCTTGAACCCAATTATCTAGGAAGATAAAAAATCTATCAGCTATTTGCCTAGCACCTATTGTCATCATTATCTATATATCTAATATCATTCACCATCCATTCATATTTCTGTCACTTGTCTGTCATCACCATTTTGTCATCTCTCACCTCCCTATCATCCACCTACGTATCTACCTACCTACCTAAAACTCTTCTCTATGCTTCTCATGCTTTGATTTTCTTGTTCACAGTGGCCATCTTAGGGAAAGTCCAATCTTACTTGTGACCCTGGCATTATCTGATGTACCTGCTTTCTTTCTTTTTTTTTTTTTGGTTTTCGAGACAGGGTTTCTCTGTGTAGCCCTGGCTGTCCTGGAAATCATTCTGTAGTTCAGGCTGGCCTCGAACTCAGAAATCCGCCTGCCTCTGCCTCCCAAGTGCTGGGATTAAAGGTGTGTGCCACCATTGCCTGGCCAGCGTACCTGCTTTCTAAACCAGAGATCCATATTGAACTTCTGTCTATTCCAGGGAGCAACACTACTGAGGCAATCTTGATGGACTTAAATTTGCTCTCATTACACTCCTGTGGTCTTGGGTCTAAACAGGATTCTTAGAGTCTCACCAGAGCAGGTGTGCCCCAGACTCATCTGACACATTTTTGAGTACTTGTTCTGTGGAATTCAGCGTTTGTAACTTAACAACCAGCTAGGAAGACAAGCAGACCCGTCTGCCCCCGTTTTACACAGTAGCTCTCTCATTCTGTCACTCTACAAAGACAGAAAAGGCCACCAGCTTTTCCTCAAGGTCTTTCTACCCTGTACTCCCTTCAGGCTCATGTGAACCTCAGCCTCAGCAGGTTCCCTGTACTTCAAAGCAGGAGATACCTGTCTTCTGTGGTAGCCAACTTCTTGTCAGTGAATACTTTCCATATGCTCCAGAAGTCATTCCGATTCTATCTGAACTCCTTCAGGGTATAGGGACCAGAGTTGAGTTCCTACTTTGAAATACCTGTGTGTCCGCACATGGGAGCATGTGTGTTCTGTGTGTATGCATGTGAACATGTGTGTGCATTATATGTGTGTGCGTGCATGTGATTGTGTGTGCATGCATGTGAGTGTGAGTTTATGATGTTTTCTCAGTTGCTCATTCTTTTACATTTCTCATTATTGTTCCATAGGCAGATTGGTTTCTTGTATTCATGACCTCTGCATTATCCGTTTTCAATCATTCCATATGTCCCAACTATTCACCTACATTCCTGTTGCATCCTTGGAATTTTCTCCAGCCAGAGGACCTGACATACTTCTTCAAACATTTATTTTCCTCTTTCTCTTCATTTTATGGCACCTCTCTTCTCCCAGTTTTTTTCTTATTAACTGCTTTTGTGTGAGTTTTCCTGGGGACGCTTATACAAATTTCTACTCATTCCAGATAGAGCACCACGACAGATCAAATAAATAACTGCAGTCAAGTTACCTTGGTGAACAGTGAGTTTCACTGGGGTTGCTTACAAGACCCTCCCTGAGGATTATGGGCAACTTATAGGTGGTAACATATAGGAAGAACTCTTCTCCCAAATATTAACTGTTTATAGCCCCACTGGAGCCGCTTCAGACACCTCCTCCCCACAAGGGAATGTTAGTGGGCCCTATCTTGCAACGGTTTTATGAGAATAATTGCAGCTGTTCTGATTTCAAGATGTGAGTAGCCATGCCATAGTTGAGGGGCATCGTTGCGCAGCAACACCCATCTCCGATAGCTCAGCTCTTCCACTGTTCCACTCTTGCCGCCCGGTACATTTTCCTGGGAGACTGCGCAATGTCATTCACTATGAAAGCTGTAGTTCCTTCCACCCCTTACAGATCTCTCTGCTCCCCAGGCTTCAGGCCAGCATCTGCTCCTTTTGAATACCCCCCATTTGAGCATCTTCAGGATTAACATGTCTCCTATCGATGACATGTCATACTGAAAATCAATTTTATAGCAAATCTAGATTTCTCCATTGGTAAATGGAGAGTCCAGGAAGTGACACGCGACTCTTCTCTTTTCATTTCTTCCTCAACCAGTGTCATGTCAACTTATATCACTTTAATGCCTTATATCTCTTTAAAGTCACCTATTTGACCCCACTGATCCTGTGATTGTGACTGCGTGTCCTCTGTGACTCCTTGCTTCTGACATAGAAAATTGAAGGATTTCTTCTTGATTAATCCAGCTCCAACAAAATTGAGTCATCATATAATTTAAAGAAGAAAAAAAACCCTACAGCACATCCTTGCTGTATTCCTTTGCATAACGTTTGTGCTGGGTGGAGCATTTCTCTCTTTTTGTCTCAATTAGTGTGTCCTTCTTTAAGGCGGAGTTCATGTATCTGTCTGACTTTCCCCATCAACCCAGTGTTCACCGCTCTCTCTCGTTCTTCACAGCTCCATCCTGCAAATCTGAATTGACAGGGACTCTTCTATTCATTTCACTTTTAGGGATAGTCATAACAGCTATCTTATACAATTCTGTGTTTAATGAAGATGTGTTTGTAAACTATTTCTAGCAGTGCCTGGAAAACAGGAGGCAAGGCAGTGTGTAGGAGGCATGGCAGCCCCTAGTACTGTGGCTCTAGGTGAACCATGACAGTTGTCATACTATATTGTCACTATGCTCTCCTTAACATCCTGTTCTTGGGATTTGTCTATGTACTTAGAGCAGTGTCTGTCTCTTAAGTCAATCGTCAGTAAGTTTTGTTGAATTTAACCATCAAGGTCTTGTCCCTGGGTTCCTCTGCTGAGAAAAATGATGACAGTATTTTGTCATTCGGGTTATTTATCACATTTCCTACTATCTTGCCAGTTTCAAAAGTCTTCTCTGTCTAATACTATCTGTCTTGTATGTCTTGTGGTCAAAAGAGGGTAGTGTATATGTTGCCGATTGTCCAACATTGTTACGAAGCCTACATCCTCTGCCTGAAGACTCTGGTACTTTATGGCTCATGCAGGATATGACTATCCAGTCCTTAGGCTTATCTGAATTTTAGTCCGCTTTTCTTCAGCATTAGTTAGCTTTCCATTGTACTTTATTTCAGTAAGGATTGGAACAGAGATTAGAGGGTAAGAGTCTGGAGACATTGATCAGTGCTTGCTGAACAAACATGCGATTTGAGTTTGGTCCACTAGCGCCCATGTAAAAGCTGAGCCTGGTGATGTAACAGAGGCACATTAGGGGTGGAGACAAGAGGCTCTCCAGCGCTGTCTGACCAGCCAGAGCAGCTCCAGCCTTCTGAGCTCCATGTTCAGCTAGAGATTCTGTATTGAGGGGATGAAAGGGAGAGTGATTATAACAAGACACCTGACGTCCCTTCCTGGCTTCAGTATGCACTCATGGGTACCCACGGCCACTCATTTGTGTACACACACACACACACACACACACACACACACACACACACACACACAGAGGTATGCATGCCCATAAGTGAACACGTATATTGGGAACTTGATGGAGACACAGCTCAGATGTTTAGAACACTTGCTGCTCTTCCAGAGAACATGCATTTAGTTCTCAGGACACACACCAGGAGGCACTCACCCACCTGTAAATTTAGCTCTGGGAGACCTGGCACTATGGATTTCTGGAGTACCTGCATACTGTCTGTCTGTTTGTCTGTCTGTCTGTCTCTCTCTCTCTGTGTCTCTGTTTCTCTATCTATGTATCTATGTATCTATGTATCTATGTATCTATGTATCTATCTATCTATCTATCTATCTATCTATCTATCTATCTATCTATCTATCATCTATATGCCTTTCTCATAAATAAAAATAAATCCTTTTCTAAAAGAGAAATGAATATTGCACTACATATAAACATGGCTAGAAAAGGTCAAGAGAAGACCCCAAGCTAGACTTAAAACTCTATTCTTCTGGATAACAGGTTCCATGGTGAGGGAGTCCTAGTGCTTAAAAAGAGCTCCACAGTTATTACTCCTCTGTTCTATTCCTACCAACACGGAGACAAATGACTTGCGTAAGATTTCTTCATCCGTTAGTGAGAGAGCAAGACTGGAAAGCCAGTCTAAACTTCCTAGCATCCCAGTCCTCCCAAATAACATGACATTTCCCAACTGGGCCACTCAGGGAGGACAGAAGGATGATCCCTCTCTGCAGTCCTTTTGTCTGTGTGTCCCCAAGTATGTTTTCCCCTGTTGTGCTTGTTCAAACAAACACAAACAGCCTTCCCCACCTGGAAACTTACAGCCTTGCCTTTTGTAGTGTGGATGGCAGTGGTAAGTAATGAGCCATGACTGAGGGAAGGCTCAGCTGGGGGGTGGGAGGGATGAAGTGTGGGAGGGGACTGTGAAGCCGCTCACCGAGAGGGTTTTTATTTTTATCTCCTCTTCCACAATTTAAAGTAGTCGACATGCCTATAAAACATCTTGTTTAGCAGGCCAAAACCATGGCTGTCACATTTAGGACACTCGCCAACACGTCCTTAGGTTGTTTTGGCTTCAGAATTGTTGGGGGGCTTAATTCAAGTGGCGATATGTATACCTTATAATTTTAGTGTCATGCTGTCTTGCTCATCTGAGGCTTGCAATGGTGCCTTTGAAAAACATCACATTACATGAATAGATGAGACAGGCTGAGAAAGGGTGATGTGGAAAGACTAACAACCATCCTTGATTCACAAATTAATTCCATAAATAATAGGATTTACCTCCTGTGCACAGCTTTGAATTGTGCTTTGGTGTCTTGTCCCGTGGTAGCCGCTCACTCTGCCTGTCTCTTCATCTTGAGTGGTGTGTATGTTAGACTGCTGTGACTCTTTGCTTGGTGCCTGTCCCTTCTGTCAAGGCTAGGGAACACATCCTGGGCCTTCCCTAGACCAGACATCTCCTCCCTGTAGGACATAGTGCCTCCTGCTGGACAAGCTCTCCTGCCTCTGCAGGAGAGGACCCTGCTGCAGAGACAGCTTTGTTTGGGACTTTTATACAATTTGGATGGCAGAGGCACCCTTTGTATTCCTGCTAAGCCCTGGCAAGTCAAGTGTCCAGAGAACTGTGCGTGATCCCTGTCCTGTGAAATTCTTAGCCTAAGTGACTCAAGCCTTCTCTTGGCGTGATAGTGTACTTTACTCTGCCATGGGGATTTCGGATATAAGCAACTTAGCCAACTCCATGTGTGTCTGTAATAGACTACTTTCACTAATGGGCCAGTGTGTTAATTTACTTATTATTATCATCATCGCTTCATAGAGTGTAGTGGGCACATCAGTGTGGGCCTTTTGCCATTTAGAAAAATGAGTTCATTTAAAGTATGCCTTGCACAATTCTTAAACCACAGACATAAGTAAGGAGAGGCGAGCCAACATTTTAGCTGTGAAATAAATGCAGCTTGGAAAGGAAAATTGGGGAAAATGTTAAATTAAGCATCTGGAAAGAAGTTTTCCATCATTTTTATTCAAATACATATTTTCATTAAAACTAGAGGACTTATTCACATTTGTTTTGTTCTTACCATAAAAGGAATTATTACCAACTTAAGCAGACTGCTGGATATTGCTCTTTCAAGCAAAACAATGCTTTCTTAATAAATGCTTTATTTATTTATTTATTTACTTATTTATTATTTATTGCAAACCTTATGAGAGTCAGTTCTCTCTTACCACATGGGTCTTGGGAATTGAACTTAGGTCAGCACCTTGGTAGCAAGTACCTTTACCTTCTGAGCCTTATAGAAAGCCTTCAAAATGCTTTTCTGTGACTAAATAAAGTGTCATAGATTTTACTATTCAAAATTATACTCAACCTTACATTAGATATATTTACCATTGGTCAACATAAAAATAGCACTGAATAATTCAAGAAAAACATATTTCCTTTTTTTCCCTCCCAACTTTCTTGCTTCTGAAGATAATCATTGCAATATGGAAAACTAGACTATTATTTTTAAAGCTTCTGCTATAGCCAGACACAGATTACTTTTCTTTGGCTGGGTTTCTGTTTCACTCTTCTGCAGTGTCTGTCTCTTAGAATTACTTACTTTTTGTGCTTTCTCCTCTTCTGGGTCTGGGCAGTTTTTTCCCCAAGCCTTCCTGGATCTGAGGAGAGTGGCCCTGTTGGTATACTACAGAGTCTGGCTGGACATAGGAGGAGAGTTGTAGTCCTTCTGGACCCATATTCTGATACCACCACCACCACCACCACACAGCCATCATCACCACCACCACCACCACCACCACCATCACACTGCTAGTACTTAGCAAGTGCTACCTGTTAATTCTGTATTTGTTTAGTGTTCATCACATCTCTGAGGACAGTGACATTCTATCAAATTTGTCATCTTAAATATGAATGATTCAGTAAGCACTTGCTATAATTTGCATCACTGATATTTTAGCGACTCTCAACTCAGATATTGACTTAACTTTACATGTAACATGCACTAGGCAAGTACCTCTGGGGCAGCAAGATGGCTCAAGACCTAAAGGTGGGTTGCTTCTGGGCCTGGTGACCTGAGTTTAATCCTCAGGATCTGCATGCTAAAAGGTCAGAACGATCCCTGATCCCTGTAAGTCGTCCTCTGACCTCCATGCACATTGTGCCAAAAAAAAAAAAAAGGAAAGAAAGAGTCTTTACTCAAACACATATCATATATTATACTCAATAAATAAATAGCGATTCATAGAGACAGACCTAACACCTGAAGTGTATTGCCACTTCAGATTTCTGTGTTAAACTTCTATGAAACAATAATTTCTGTGATATAAATGTTGTCTTTCTAGACTGTAAAAGGACCCTTCAAACAGACTTCTTGGATTAGTGCTGTAGCTGAGACCAAGTTCTGGGTCAAATCTGGGAGAGTTTGGAATACTTAGTGCATTAGTTGTGTACAATGCTGGCAACAGAATAAAGAACAGAGTGGGGGGCGGGGAGAGACACAATGCCAGGCTATCTGCCTGTGATCTACAGTAACCTCTCCATTGGACCAGGTGGGTTCCAGGGCTTAGATATGGGGCACGGAAGCCACTGACGAGTCCCTTGGTGGGTGCAGTAGGACAGGGTGGTTTTTTTCTAATACTCTTCTGAATTTGTTGAGGATAAAGATGATAATGAAGACACTTGTTCATTTCCCCAAAATCAGCTCTGCATGGAAAATATAACTCTTCTCTAACTTTCTTTTTAAAAACCTCCTGACCTAGCTCACTTTCCTCTCCAGTAGGAAAATGTTGCCTCTGTTTTCTAGCCATGGCCCAGAGCCCTAGGGACTGCCATGTGCCAGAGGCTCTGTGTAGGCGGTGACCCCAGGCCTGTTTCTCCGGCAGGTGGTCAGTCTACGGGCTGGGGGCCAGGAATGCTGCACAACCCCTGTCTTGAGTCAGGCATTTGCCTGCAGCTGAACTACTGTGCAGAATTCATAAATATGCCTCACCCACACTACACCCTTGAAAAGCAGAACTCCCTGTGCGATGCTTGTGTCAGGCTCTACCAGCTGGATTTTTGCAAAGGGTAGACATTCAGCCATTGTAGCTGAGACTTGGGATAAGTAAAACATACCTCTGGCCTGCTTTTCTGTTGTCTATTATGAAACAAGTGCAGTGATGTAATATCTGACTTCAGGAATGCACTCCCCAGTCAGGCCCCGTCCCTGTGTAGTGTGCACCACCACTCAGCAGATAGATGGGTAACTTTGGGTCCTCTTTACCCCACTGGTAAAACTAATCCCAAAGCAGGGTTCTCAAACACTAATGATGTAGGCCTCTGCAAGTTTGGATCCAGCATTGTTTTCCTGGACTTGCTAAGTGTTAATGTACCTTGTTGCTTCTCAGCGTCTCCTTTACATGCTAGTTACCCAGAAAGGAAAATATGGTTGAGCACTTTAAGTCATAAGAAACTGTATTAGAGATCAGTCAAGATAAGAGGCATACACATCTTTCTTCACTCAAAATGGGTTGTGGGCAATTCTGAGAATTCTCTGCTTTCTGCCTGTTCCTATATTTCACTTCCTGTGCTGGGTATCTTTGTTCCAAGAAATTAAGAGTACCTGTCATACCACATCTTATGAGGAAGAAATGAAAGAGACTTGTCTATCGTAGACCCGAGTATATCGTTCAAATTGTTTCTTGATGCCCCTTGATCCACTCTTTGCTCTAACAAACTGCCTCCCTGATATCAATATTTCCTAGTGAGTTTGCCAACATACTGATCAGATAAATCAGTCTGGGATGCTTTCATTATAAACTGGCTGTTCTACAGTGTGAGTTCCAGGACAGCCAGGGCTACAAAGAGAAACCCTGTCTCGAAAAACCAACCAACCAACAAACAAACAAAAATAAACTGGCTGTTATCCTGAACAAAACCTTCAATTTCATTTTCAACAAAACAGAGATTCTGAGATCAGTCAGAGACAATTTCCTCCAGTGGCTAAGGGGCTTTTTATGGTTTGGGTTGTTACCTTAGGAATGGGTGGGGCTGCAAGCCCCTCAGATGGCCTGCAGCACAAGCTTACCTCACAGGTTTACCAGTTGTGACCTTGGCTTGGGACTTGACAGTCGTAATTCCTATCAGTATGTTTTTATTTGCTGATGCTTTTAAAGTCCAAAGTCCTGCTAAAGATCTCTTTTAAAGCATTCTTCTAAGCTCTTTCCTGCTGCTGTGTTCCTTTGTTTTTCCTAAAGTTACAGTAGCTGTCAGTCTTGTGCTGAGTCCGCCTCTCAGGACACCGAATTGCCCAATTCTTGCTTGGCCCAGTTTAGGTTAGGCATTCTTCCCAGAACCCAGTTGGCTTCTTAAAGGTTAAACAGTTTTGGTAAAAACTGCAAATCATGACTAAATAAAACCCATAAAAACTGAAAACCTCAAGGACCCAGGGAAAAGGATTTTTTTTTTTTTTTTTGGACAGTGAACCACATACAGGCAGAGAGCTCATCT
>CM052700.1:117244985-117328318 GCA_028551405.1 Uromys caudimaculatus | reverse complement strand
CCTCCCTCCCTCCCTCCCTCCCTTCCTTCCTTCCTTCCTTCCTTCCTTCCTTCCTTCCTTTCTTTCTTCCTCTCTCCCTTTTCCTCTCCCTCTCTTAGATAGAAGCTCTCTGTACAGCCCAGCCTGGCCTCAAATTCATGATGCTACTTCTTGGCATTATAATGTATGTTACCTTATCTGACATTTTCTTCCTCTTTTGCTGTTGATATTGTTGGTTTGAGGCATTGTTCTCCTAAAGCCAAGGCTGCTCTGGAAATCATGCTCTTTCTGCTTCTAGCTCCCTAGCGTGGTACTTGCTGGCATGTTCTACCACATTGACATGACAATCCTTACAATCCATTTTTGCTTCACACATCTCCAGCACCTTAATGTCGTTTGTGGTCTCTGACTCCTCTAGACAGCGGTAAACACAACATCTGTAACAAATCTTTGTGCTGAGTGTCTGTAAACTTTTTCATTATGCTGGGTCAGAATTCAGAAAACAAAACAACACAAAATGCAAAAAAAAAAAAAAATTGATAAGTAATAAATATGACTGTGTTAGAATGTGGTAGAATGTAGGGATCCATTCTTCTGTTTCTCTCTGGAGAATAAGTAGAGAATGAATGCACTTGTGTCGATGTCTTATCTGATATTATTGTAATCATTGCAATTTTGGTTTGTGGCATCTTTAGGTACTTGTTAATAGACTGGTTTTCTTCAATTTTGTTTTAGAGGGATCTGAAGTGATTGGGAGTATTTCCGTTCAGGGTTTTGATTCTCTTAGTTCCAGTGGCTCTCTAGTAAACCGTGCAGAACCATGCCTTTCAGATGATGATGGGTATTTGTGAATTTTCCTGCAAAGAATTTCATCTTCTGAGGAGTCTGTCTTTTTCAGATATTCCCACTGGGATTCTTTCGTAACGTCTTTGCTTTTGTGCATATCTGTGGACACGGATTTCTAGGTTTTAGATTTGCAGATTCATTTCTTTAAGTGAGGCATCATCTCTAGGATGTCCATTCTCTTACATTTGTTTCAACAATGGGGCTGGCTATTATCAGTTCTCCAACTCAGTGTGGATTGAAGGTTCACCTTTACTTTCAACTCTTTAGTAAAGTTTAGAAACACTGAAAGTTACCAGTTCATTCTTCTACCAAGTCTTAGTAATAGTTCCTAGTCTTCTGTTCTTTCTTTATTTTCTCATTTTGTCTGAGGCCCTTCACTGCCTTGACCAAGTAATACTGTACCTACAGCTGCTCTGAGATTTGACTAGAATTAGTCCTCAGCACCTCAAATGCTCAAAGTCTGAAGATTAGGTCAGCTCTTCATTCTCTTGCTTTATTTTAGCCAACACATGTCATACAGTGAGACATCCATCTCATTTCACAATGGACTTGTAGTTTGAACTTATAAAATGTATATACCAATGAGGAAACCGTGCAAACATGAGAACAGTATGAATCCAGTGAAAATACATTCCAATGAAGAGAAAACTTGAATAGTCAACAGAAAGGAAACTGTCTGTATTAGCAAATGTAAAAATAGTCCTCTTTGAGGGGGACTATGTCAAATTCAAAGACTTCTCATGTGGTAATGTGAGACAGTTTCAGTGACTGATAAGATATGGATGATCTCTTGCTTTGTTAGAATAAACAACGGAGCAGTTGCTTTGGGGAAAATTTTCCATCTTCACTTCCCAATAATATTAAATATATGCAATACCCTAACTCCAATATTCTACAGCTACTAATTAAACATGTGTATTCTCAGGAACTCATATGCTGTTTTCTCTAAAAGCAATGTTTAGTCAAGGAGAACTCCAGGAGCAACCAGAATGTTTAGAGATTTGTGAAGGTAAATCAGATCTGGTGTGGTCATCAACTAAGATGCTGCATGCACAGCAGGAAAATGAACCATAGGAGTCAAAGAGGATAAGCCTCACACCCTCTGAGAAAAATATGCTACTCACTGGACTTCATGCAGGATGATTCCATTCTGATGGAATGAGTATTTAGAAGTAGATATTAAAATCCACTATTTTCCCCTGGGTCAATGAGTTTCTTTTGTTTTAGTTTGCCTTTTATTTGAGAGTGGGCCTCGTTGTGTAGCCCATGTTGGCCTGGAACTCATTACCACCCACCTACTTCAGTCTCCTAAATAGTAGGATTACAGGTAAGGACCCCACCATGTTTGACTCAATGACACAAATGTTCTTTCCCTCTTTATATTTGAAAGATTTATCACATACAAGTGGTTCTTCCTGTGGCATATTTTATGACTCAGATATAAGGAATCTCTATGCCTAAGCTGTGTTCTAGTGTTTAGGAATACTCAGTGAAATGAATACTGTTTAGAAATTTCCTTTCTCCTTCTTGAGATTTAAACATTCTACCTAGGATAGGAATTAGAAAGTAGGTTCTCCGTGAAATGTTGTTGAAATTGGTCAATGGGTAATTGTTTGAAGATTCATTAAATAGGGCTGAACTGCTGCCAATTAAACACTATGTTAATTTTGCAACAGTTTCTGACCAGGTAACACGAGTGGCCTTTAACTTCTGATCCTCCCTCTGAGAAGTGGTGGGATTATAGACATTCAGCATGACGTGGAAACTTCAACATTATTTTCATAATGATAAAGTAGTTCTCTATAACTTTTCACACGTTTCACAAATCACAATGATAATATCACCCTAAAAAATCTCAAATGAACAAAGAAATATCAAACAGAAACTGGGGTGAAGATGTAGAAGAAGAATTGTCAGGGGAACCACCCCAAAATGCTCTATAAACCTTGCTCTAGGAACCTCGTAAGGCCATGGGCCTCACACAGTCTTCAGAGTCGTACAGTCTTCAGACTCAGTCTTCAGACTCACACAGTCAAAACACATCGACTCACCTTTTTTTTTTTTTTAGATGTTTTGGTAACTCAAGACAGAGAAGTTCATCAAAATGTTTGGGTACTCCCCAAAGCCAACACATTAGGGGAAGACAGAGAGATCCAAGCTCTTCAGCACCCCCCATCTCTTTTTAGTTTTCTGCATGAGCATTTGTGTGGGGGAGTGGGTTTGGAACTTGAAAAAGGACAGGGCTATGTTGCTAGTCCTTGGCGTCACAAACAGCTCTATAGTTTACTGCTGAGTGTTCTGACCCCTTCACCTTCATGATGTTCAGTGTGTGTTGCAAAGGCCTTTATCCCTTACCCTTGATTCAGCCACCCTCCAAGTTCTCCACTGCAGACAAACTGACATGCTCCAGAAGCTGGGAAGCTGATGGGACGCCTAGTGATAGGTTTGTGGAAGTGAAAGGTTACTGCTTGCTTTTCCTCACCAGAAACACCTGGAACAGTGGTGATGGAATAGTACTGTCTGGTCATAGCGGCTCGCAGAATAACACATGGCTGAGCGAGGGATGCTCTTCTGTACTATAGTCAGGCCATTGACAGTTTCTGTCAAGAGTGTCAGGAGACTCCCTTTATCCTTTGGTTTTCACATAATTTGCTGAAACTCTATTGAAGGTTGGTGGTGTAGCTCAGGGGTAGAGCACTTGCCCAGCAACCATGAATTTGTAGGTTTGATCCCTAGGACAGTACAACTTATTTTGAACAATATGTAAACAAACTGATAAACAACAACAACAACAACAAATCCATGAAATAACCTAAAATGTATTCTGTAAAAAGCATACATATCCTTGATCTTGGCAAATGTCTCAAGCATTAGTTACATGGTTCTATGACATGTGTTAAGGAATTAAGAAATAAGTATTTCCACCAGTTAGTCCTCTCAATTGTCATAATTTTTTTAAAAAGACTTTTGCACCATGTGTAATACATACATTAGATGGCTGTTTGACTTTTTTTTTCCATAGTTTGTGAAATATGTTAAGTGCTATTTAGGAAAACATGAAGAAATGGTAGAGATTGAATGACTTTGCCACCATCAAGAAGTGGGCAAGCTACTCTGTCATACTTGGTGCTTCTTATCTCTTTTGTTAGAAGTAGATAAAGCTAGTAATTACAGTTAGACCCAATTGTTGGTCTATAAATGATTTTATGACGGAAAGAGAGAAGGGGAAAGAGAGAGAGAGAAAGAGAGAGAGAGAGAGTGAGAGAAGGGGAGGGGGGAGGGAGGGAGAGAAAGATTGAGTTGGTTGGAAAAGACAACATGTAGAACATGGTTTTTAATGGTCTCTGGTTTAAGTTCTGAATTAATGATTGACCTATCTAATATCTCCTATTTGCTCTTTCCAGTTTTGAAGCCTTTGTGTGGAACAAACGAATAAACATTCTGTTTAGTACATTTATTTTAGCACACTGTTTCGGAGAGCAGCAGGTTGTAGGAACAATTGATAAGATACACAGAGAAGGATACCTGGGATCAAGAGCCCTGACACAGTGAGTTAGAGTAGTAACCCAACGCCCATGCCCAGACATACACACGGTCAGAGCTCCGTTTTCTAGTCCAGTCTCTACATCTAGAGATGACTCATGTGGAATTGAATTAGACCTCCTTGTTGTACATCTAGCTCACAATCAACAACAGAGGTGTAGGGCTGAGTATCATTTGAGTTGTAACTTGAACCAGTTTTTACCCAGTCTCTGGATAACATGTGTATTTTGTGTCTCTTCTTTCTCTCACTATGTGGTCCCCTCTGGCCTGCGAATGAAGACTGTTGTGTCCACTGTATCCTGGCATGCTTGTTCTGTGAATTCGTGACTCTCTGCAACATTGTCCTGGGACAAGCTTCTTGTGGCATCTGCACCTCCGAAGCCTGCTGCTGCTGCTGTGGTGACGAGATGGGAGATGACTGTAGCTGCCCTTGTGACATGGACTGTGGCATCATGGATGCCTGTTGTGAATCCTCAGACTGTTTAGAGATCTGCATGGAGTGCTGTGGTATCTGTTTTCCTTCATAAAGATTTATCTCTTGTTTGTACTAAAACTGGAGACAACTGTACAATATTTCTTGTAGGGGAAAGAAAAGCACATGGTAAGATTCCCATGAAGCAACTCAGTATTTGCACTGTTTAACTCGTTCCTTTTAAGTAATCTCTGAAATTCTTCCTCTTTCACCAGATGTATGCCGTTTAATATGTGAAGTTTTAACTAACTGGTTTTTGAAGCTTCTTCGTAGATGATGATAATTGGAAGACATTTTGACAACACAGGCTAAAATATTAAATGTCTTCTTTCTGTTGACATGTCTGTTTTCCCTAACTATTCTGAGCAGCTCTTTGCTCTAAACACAACAATTCTTAGTATGTATTTAAACCAGATCACTTTGATGTTTATCTATAGTGGTTAAAAGCAAACTTTTTTTTTAAATTCTAAGTAAGCACAAACATTGGGCAGAGCCATAAACAGATGTGGGACTCTTCCTGTTGGTCTTCTCTGTGCTTCGCACCTGTCGTTCTGCCCAGAGCCAACTGAAGAAGATCATGTTGCTCTCCTACAGAGCAGCTGGAAGCATCATGGAGGAGGGCACGATGGAAGCTGTAAAGAATGAACCAGGTTGCAAAGCATGCTGGCTTCAGGACCGTACAGGCAAGAGGCCATAGGAACGAACAAAGCAAATAACGGGTTACTGAGGGAGGCCTGGAGGAGGATGTGGCATTATGGTGCTCTAGGATGAGCTACTTAAATTTAGGAAAAAGTTGAAGGTGGGCGGCCTGAACCGTCTACACTCTGAACAAGTGAAAAGAATGTGCCTTCTTTGTACATTGCAGCAACATAGCATTCTTAGAACTGTAGAATCTGAACTAATGCAAATATGCACTTTCCTACACATAATTTAAGTGTTATAAATTTTAATGAAAACATAATACCATGTTAACATAACTATATTTTACCAAAAAAAAAAAAATGCAGAACGTTTTTTAACAACGTTCATTTAAATGAGTTCTTTTTTTTTTTTTTTTTTTTTTTTAAGATAAAAAATTCCCAGTATTCATTGGGGTTTTTCCAAAGCTGACTTATATTTGGAAAGATTCAGTTCTTTATTATGCAGGGGTGGTGTGGGGGTCTATTTATTTTTATTGGCTTGTAGTCCTAGCCTTGTACTTCATAAGTATGTAAGTTTTGGATCCAATACAGGAGGACCTCAGAGATCCACCACCATCACCAGATATTAGGATTCCAACTGTGTGTGAAATTATGCCAAGTGGCAGGTTATAAAGATACTAAAATATGAAGACGTGCGTCTGCGATGAGACTAATTCTATAGTGAGGGCATCAGTTTGGTTTCACACACATCCTCCCATGCGGTTTTATTTCCTCTCCAGATTTGAAATTCGGTTAAATTGACTAATGCCTTGTCCGCTCTTGAGAGTATGTTTTTGTCAGTGGTTCATTCTAGTTCTGGATGAATATTAGATTGTTAGAAATAATGAAATTTTAGGAAGCCTTTAGCCAGCCTAAACCTTTAGGAGACCCAAACTTTTTTTTTTTTTTTCATGAAGAATGGCAACATCACCAGTGTCTTTCCTTTGAAAGTTAGCCTAGCTTATAATTAAATTATTATTTTAATTATTCTTTCAAAAAGAAAAGCAAGTGAGTCTCCTTTCTAGTGCAATCTACGTGCATATACTTTAAATATGATGCTAATGTACAGCTGCCTTCTTCCTTGTCTTTGAAACAGAAGCTTTGATTCGCTACGTCAAATAAAATGGCGACCTTAGTATTTTCATATACACAATGTTAGCTTGTGCTTATATCATAGGATGAAGAAGAGCCATCTGTTTATGGATAAGCCTCCTAATGATTGGTAAAATATTTGCCTCATTATCCTGTAAAACTGTTTAACCAAGAGGCTTGTCTGATGCTTGAATATATCTTGCTATGATTTGCAATGACAATGTTAGTGCATTAGAAATGTTCTTCTGTAATAGAGAGCATTAGTGAATACCAGAACTTAATTTCCATAGTTGTACGTGTAGGACTTTTCTTCAGCTCTCTACTCCAGGCAAGCCATTCCTTAAGGCATCTTGTATAATTCAGAAGAAAAATAGGCAAATGTGAAAACAGTTTTAGCATATTTTAGAATTTTGGTATGTAAAGTGTTTTGTTGAATCTTATGGACGTCAAGACTAATTGCTATAGTTTACACCTAGACATTCAGTCTCTTTTTAAATGTGGCATATTTTCAAACTGGACTCTGGCTATTTTAAAATTAAAAAAAATATGACTACTTATTATGCTTTAAGATCCTTTTGTATTTAATTAATCTATTAGTTGCTTTATATTTAAATAATTTCAACAATAATTTAAAACATGAAGATTTTCATTACCCTTTTATATGTCTTCCTGAAAAATTTCCTAGTCTCCCTTTCCGAGTCTCTGTCTAGAGCACAAGACTCATGCCTGCTAATGAACTGAGAAATATATGGAAATCATTTGTCTGCAAGTCATTTCTGCCCTATGATACCAAAATGCAGTGCTCTTTTAAATATTCACAGCATGTAAAAAATACAAGCTTTTTTTTCTCACTTTCTTCCTTCTTTACCTTTACCCTCCCTCTTCACTCCTTTTCCTCTCCCTTCTTTCTGGCCTTCTACCTCTTCTCTCCTTCCCTCTTCACGTATTTCAGTCCCTCTTAACAGTATTCAAAGGTGGCTTGCACCTCACTATATAATCACAGGGTGACATCAAACTCACATCAGTCACCCTCCTCAGCCACCCGGGAGCAGGAATTAGTCATGAACAATCCACTAGTTTTCACCTTTTTGAGTAGATTGATTTCATTTATTTACTTAAGGAATTCGTTTCAGTTTATAAAACCAAAAAACAAAACAAAACAAAAAACTGTTTTGTATATGCTGACATTGAGTGGCAAACAAAAGTATTCCAAGTCATAAAAGTATGTATTGCATTTAATAAATTTTAATACAACTTCATTGTCGGGACTCTTTCTATCTAAAACAACAATGGCAAAACAAATATTTAGAGATGCTTTGGAGTTGAGATTTTACACAAATAATGATATAACTATTCATGAGAAGATTTTTGGTTTTTGTTTATTTTGTTTGTTTTTCTGGGGTTTTTTTTGTTTGTTTGTTTGTTTTTTAAGAAAAATAACTTTATTTCATATCTTCACAGTGGGTTGCTGCAAACGTTTTCTTCACCTAAAATGCTGGTGTTGTCTGAATAGATCAAAGAGTAGCCAAGGCAACCTTGTATAATAACTTGCCATTATCTGTCCATAAAATCTCCATCCTCGAGATTCTGAAGTTCTATCCATTACACATCACTACCTAACAAAGCCATTGCCTTCTGCAATGCCACCTAATGTTGTGTTTCTCCATCTTCTTAATCAATCATTTACTAATAATGATATTTAGAAATATAT
Organism: Uromys caudimaculatus; assembly: GCA_028551405.1. Lineage (NCBI taxonomy): Eukaryota > Metazoa > Chordata > Mammalia > Rodentia > Muridae > Uromys > Uromys caudimaculatus. Next base: position 117,319,995 of record CM052700.1, on the reverse strand, counting down.
TAATAACATTAGTACTAAGATTATTTTTAGTTTATCACTATTCAAAACTTTCCTCCCTTTCAATGACTTGTGATGTGTAGGTCCATAGGACTAAGGTTTTATCAAATGTTAATTTACCCTCCCCTTACGTTAATGCAGAAGCATGCCAGTCTTCTCAAACAATGGGTAATATTGCTAGGTTTTCCTCCACATCTCCTTACGTTTTTGACCATGTATTTGTATTCCTGGGCAGTCCTTGCAGTGCTCATCTCTGTGAGTGTTTTTTATGTGCTTGACTTGATACTAGGTATCCCAAGGAAATGACATGAGACTCAGAAAGTTTCAACGCAAGAAGGAAGATTGACATCTCCAGAGAAGAATTGATAACTCTACCACTGAGACTTGCATTTGTTGTTTAACTCTTTGAGATTATTGTTAGAGGTTTGGTCTAAAATAGAAAAAAAGTTATGGAAGCAGAAGGGCATTGTAGTACAGCCCTCATATGGAAGCTGGTTTAGTGGGAATGGTCACTGGTTACTAAACTGACCCTGCATCTTCCCATGGCAAAATTTCCAGGGAACAATGGCAGCACCTTTTACTTTAAAAATCTGAAACTCAGGCTGGAGAGTAACTCCTGCTCTTGCAGACGGTCCATGTTCAAAAGGATCTGAGTTTGGTTACCAGCACCCACATCAGGGGACTTACAACCACCTTTAACTCCAATTCCAAGGAGTCTGACACCCTCTTCTAGCCTCCTGGAATGCCTATATAGACATGGTACATGTAAATTCATGGTCCCTTCTCTGGTACACACAAATAGATAGATAGATAGATAGATAGATGATAGATAGATAGATAGATAGATAGATAGATAGATAGATAGGAAGATAGAAAAATCTTTTTTAAAAATAAAGACTATGACTTGAAATATTACTCTGAAGATCATATTTTAATGATATCAGTAGCTAATCTGGAAGTGAAAATCATAACCATGACCAGAGCCTAGCTACAGACCAGAATCCTTCAGAGACCTGTTCCATCCTGTTCTTTTTTTTTTTTTTCAAAGATTTATTTATTTATTATATGTAAGTACACTGAGGCTGTCTTCGGACACTTTTTCTTCTCTCTCCGACTCCACGCTCCGGCTATGCTCACTCCGGCCTGCTCGCCCCGCTCCAGTCCCACTTGCTTAGCTGTCTTCAGACACCTCAGAAGAGGGCATCAGACCTCATTACGGATGGTTGCGAGCCACCATGTGGTTGCTGGGATTTGAACTCAGGACCTTTGGAAGAGCAGTCAGTGCTCTTAATCGCTGAGCCATCTCTCCAGCCCCTCCATACTGTTCTTACCATACTGAGACAGAACATGTTTCCTTCTAATGCCATAACTAAAGCTCAGAAGCAAGAATTCTCAAATAAGCAGTTACATGTCTCCCAACTGGACAGTACCTCACATTTCTAGTCCTCTTGTTTGTTTGTGCATTATTCATATCTGTTTATGTTTCCACCAAATAGCATTATTCGAGGAACACAAACCAAGAATCATTTACCTGATTGTGAGCTGGCTGTGAAGAGATCATTTTAGGAAACCCTCCTGTGACACATTAGCCACCTGGAGCTAAAGATACAACTGTTAACGACAAAGCAGAGCCCTACAGTTTTAAGTATTTATCTCCAAGCAGCCCCCTTTTGTGAATTTTAGTTGAGAAAGTAATTATTCTTTTCTCTTTTATTTTTAATAGCAAAAACCAAATTCAAACACAGAAATTCTAAGTTTAACTTGAAAAAACTGAAATGGTTCTTAAGTTCTGTCTGATGCATAAAGGGGTAGAAGCAAAGGAATTCCATTCCAAAGCCAAGAAAGAGGGGTGGACAAAAGCTTCCGAGCCACTTGACATAGTTCATAGCCTTTTCCAAAGGAATAAAAGTCTGTTGAGCAGGGAACCAAAAGATCTCATTATAGGATGAAGCTTGTGCACTAGTAACTATGTCTAAAAACAGCCTGCTGTTTTATATTGAACCAATCCATTTCTTAACTTGGTAGGTTGCAGTGTACAGATGTACAGAGCCTGTCTGCTGGAGGCTACGCCAATTACAGATGTGGCTGAGTTGTGTCGAACACCTACAAACAGGACTGAAAGCAGTCTTGGAGTGAAACAAAAGCGGTTTTGAAATGTCACCTCCAAAACCTGGAAAGCACAGTTCATCATGGGTCTGACTGTTAAGAGTTTTTAAATCTCCTTTATTATATAATTTAATGTGGCCATCATATGATCCCTCAATCAGAGTGCACAGTTCTTTCAAGGACATGAATAGTGCCCGAGAGATACAGAGAATATCTTAGAAGTAGCACTTTCAGGTGAGAAGTCATCTCTGATCAGCTCTGCAGAAAGTGTGTTTTATCGGCATCAGGGTAAGGGACAAGTGAAATACCCTGGAATACTCATTACCTTAGATTTTGTTAGATCATCAGAAAGAATAATTGGGCATATTGACACAATTACATTTTAGTAAACTGTTATGCTAGTTTAACTGTATAATACACATTCTGGTAAAAGTACATTAACTTGCAATCCAAATGCGATTTAGCTGCTGGGGACATTATTTCTTTTTTTAATCTAATTATTCACAAATTAATGAATAAAATTAAATTCCAATCACTGAAGAAAAGGAAGCAATGGGGAGAAAGACACACAGATGACTTAAAGCGAAGATACGCCATGCATTTCTTTTTATTCAGACTTGGTGCTTAAAAAAGAACAAATCCATCATCTTGGAATTTGACTTGTAGCTTGACATTCAAAATAATCTGAGTAGAATTTCAGTGAGGTAAGCACAAAACTAGTTCAAGTTGTGTCACTCCCAATTACTGTACTCAGGTGGTGTACCCATTAAAATTCCCACTTGTGGGTTCCGCTCACTATGCAAATGGGGTCATTACCTGGAGAATTTAATTGGTTATGACACTCAGAGTAGGACGTTTCCTTTCAAAATAAACCCACTTACACATATTTTCACTAAAATTTTGATTGCTATATAGACTTCAGATTACTTTGCTTTATAAATATTTACTAAAGCTAGACTCTCCTTATTTATTCATTACAAATAATTCAAGCTGGGCCTAAATTACTTTGATGTAGCTTTATTTATTGGTCTGCAAGGTGAGTTGGGAAGAGTCATTATATGTACGTATCCTTCAGTACGGATATGTTCACCGCGGGAATATATCATTCTCTCATAGTAATCCAATCTATTTAATTTGAAACGTTCATTACTTTCCTCCACATGACACTCGAAAAGACTGTATAGTTAAATATTAACTTGTCCTTTTCGGTGAATTTGTAAACACACAAACACATGCCCACAATATTGCTGAAGCCAGATGTCTGTAGTACTTACCAGATCGTTGTATTTATTGATAGAACAGAATGAGGACATTAAGTTGTTTGCCACAGTCAGTCTCAGAGACACATCCATTCATTATAAGCTATAAGACTCCTGAATACAGAGTGGATAAACAACGAACTGCTGTAAAAGGCCCAGGGCTCTGTATACACCAAGGGGTTTTCGTTGATTCAAGAGATTCTTACCAGAGAATCCTCACTAGCTAACAAGAATAGTGGTAATGCCTGAATTTACATTGAGCCCTGAAATCACACTGTAGTTCAGTGAATGGAACATTGAACTGAGCATCCTGGATTTACATCCTGAACTGTGACTTGATAGCATTTCCCAGAGTGAAATGCTAGTTGGAACAGAATTTCTGTGTTTATGAGATAATCTTAGGAAAGCACTAACAATTTCTCTATGCAGTCTAAATTTGTATTATTAGACCAAGTTGGATATCTGCCAAAGACTATCACCAGTATACATAGATATAAAGAAAATAATTTTATTTTATTGGAAGAAGAGGAATCTAAAACCATAGGGGGTAGAAAAACAAACTCCGAGGCTATATAAAAGGGTGAATACCTCAAATTCAGAGCTGGACTGTTGGGCAGGATTTTTAACATCTGTAGCGATGGGAAATTTCCCATAGAATATCAAATATGGATCCAAGTCTCTAGCACTCATTTTCTATGATATTTCTAATTGTGCCCGGAGGATAAGAAGGAGTTGGCGCATCCAATAAATATAATCATTTACATGCATGGAGTTCCCTTTGAAGTTAATGGAACCTATAGAAAGAAGAGTTAGGCATGGCAGAAATGAAGTTCAACAGGAATCTTGTTCTTTCTTTTTAACATGCAGTGGTATTGCCAACACATTTGGATTTCCTCACCGCTTATCTTTCCTTTGTGTGTGATGTTTCAGTTGGAGTTGAGTGAAGTGCTCCATGTGTTAGGGAGAGATAGTCCAAAAGACAGGATATCATGATTGGCAAGCACATACCCAGGGACCAGCTTGGGGAGATAGCATCCAGAAGAGATAGGGCCTGACATTTGTAGCGCTTGTTAAGCTTTCAAAAGCAAACCAAATCCATTTCTTATTTGATCTTCTCAACGCTACAGTTCGTCTTGGATATATATATTTTTTTAACCTCCATTTTACAGATGAAAAAACTGGGACATATTACTAGATTTTTGTTTCCCAGAATGATGCTTACTTCAACAAGGAAACCTAATTTGTACTCTTGGATCATTTCTTTACATCAGCCCGTGTTTTATGAAATCCCACACACTGTTTAGTAGAAAAAAGACATTTGATCATCACTGTTCTGCTTCAATGTGAAATGAAGACATGAAGGCTTACAGGTTATGGTTCTTGTCTCCCATCTTTCCTACCTTGAATGACTAAACTGCCTTAGATTCTCAACAAGATATAAGATCATTGCTATTTGTATGATGTTATTGTTATCTCATGCAGTAACTCTAAACTGAAGCATCCTGCTGTAGATTACTGGCTTGTGCCTCTCTAGTCAAGTGCCTGATGTCTTTAAGATCATGTCGTGCATCCTTTGTTTTACCTTTCTATATCTATTTTAACACCTCTGTCTTTTTATGTGCTTGCTTTCTGGTAGGCATCTCTTGATGGTTGACACTGATAGAAACCAAAAAAATAGGAAGAGAGGGATTGTTATTAACTCACATTCTAGACGTGGGCTCCTTTCTGATAGGTAGTTTGAACTCCTCCATATACAACATTTCTGGCCAGGGATTCCTGCCTTGGACTCCCTAATACTTCATGCTTCATCTCTAGGCTTTGGAAGTAATCATTTCTGACTGCTTGATTTCTAACACCTCAATCCCTTTGTTGATGTTCTTACAATGGATTGTTCTTCTGAAAATAGTCTCTTATAAAATTTCTTTCTCTTACACCCTGAGTGGGCCATCTATTTCTTGCCAGGGTCCTGACTCATGAGGTCATATGGGTATGTGTGTGCAAAAGCACATGTCTGAATCCAGTCACGTTATTGTGTATTTCTAAATTTCTTTCAAAACATGAATACTGAGAATCCATGGATGTTTGTGTATCTTTATTATGGACAGCTAATGAAACATCGTAGAGTAAGTGCAAAGTGCAACACTGGACACTCCAGATGGCTCCTCAACAATCTTCTTTAAATGATCACCCACTGTCACTTGATACTATTACAACTTGGTTAGAGGAAGCAAAAAGGAGAACATCATTACTCAGAATGGATCAGCTTACATCTGGACTTGCAAAGAATGTTGTAGGATCCAAAGAATGTTGTAATGGAATTTTACTTTTCTCCACAAACTGAAGTGATGCTACACTGGTACACATAAAAGATCTATAGCAGAAATCCTAGTCTGGAAATTAATCTTTCAGAAGTGGCCTATTGACGTTATTTAAATAGCTTTACCAATGGTAATAAAATAATTTAATATGTGTTTGCCTTTAGTGACTATATCCCTCTTGAACTAAAATAGGTCCAGTATCAGTTCACTCTTAGGCAAGTAAACTTGTATCAGATCTATTGTCATCTCAGTTATTCACAAAGTTAGTTAAGGAACATCTATTAATCATCTTCATAAGACACTGGGAAGCCAAACATGGCATGATAGCACCAAGAGACAAATGATTACCTGAGCCATTGGATACCAAGCTTAGCCTTCTTGGCACGTTTTAAGCTAATTACAGATCCTGTTTCAAAAATACTGTGGATCATGCCTGAAGGACAATACCAGAGGTTGTCCTCTGACCTGCACACACAGATGCGCATGCATGACCCTGTGATGTAATTAGTCAAGTTCTGGGTTTAGAGAGAGAAGAAGAACATTAATATAGAGATAGGAAGTGTGTCCACAGAGTAGAGGGGTGAGAGTGATAGGCTCTCTCTGATTACCAAGATGTTTTGCCAAGGAAAAATATTTCAACTGGGATCTGGAGAGAGTTCCCAATCATCAGTGCATTCAGAAAACATGACAATGGTCGGGGTAGAGAAGGAATAGAGGTGAGAAGCAGAACTGAGCCACACTAGACGATAATGTAAATGCTTTTTGGAAATGTTTGGACTCCTTGCAAGGCATATGCATGAAACTTGTGAAGATTCTAAATGAGGACAAATGAGCACAAATCTGTATTTTCCTGCATTTTATCAAGGAAGCAATATGGATGGAGGATTGGAGGCAGCCATGAAGCACAACTTAGAAAAACTGTACATTGATTTACTTATCTAAATGATGGCAAAACCAGGGATCAAGGCTTTGCAGAGACACATGCAGGACAGTTTCCATTAAACTCCTGTGAAAGATGTGATCACTGAAAGCATGTCCTAGGTGAATAGATTTGTCAAGTACTGTTAAGTCCAGTATTCTCAAATGAATTATATGAATGAGAAATAAAATCAAATTCAGAAAAGTTTGAAAGAACATTTTCATGTCTTGAAGACATGAATGCTATGCTTCCCTCAACATGTTGGATTTGAAGATGCTTAAAGTAGCCTTACCACTGGTAGAAACATTTGCCAAAATTCCTGACTTGGGATGGTGACCATGGCTGCGCATGTAGTGGCTAGGGGTTGATCTTAGAGACAAACTGAAATAAAGAGTTCCAATTCTTTAGTTGACTAATGTTTCCTGTAAGCCAAAGTGCAGGGGTGGGGTGAGTTTAGGGACTGGGCGACTGTCAAGTGAGATACGGAGAGATGGGGTGAATGCGAGACATGTAAAAGGAAGAAAAAGAGTAGGGTTTTGTGGATATCCAGAGGATCTGGCTAAGAAGAGATGCTCAGATGTCTGCTGTTAGTGTACATCCTGGAAACTGAAATCACACATAGACTTAGCAGCTTACAAGAGTGATATGTGATAACAGAAAAGGTCTCTACTGGATTATTCACACCTCTCTAGATTGACCTTTTAAAACAAAGTCAGCAAATCACCAACCATTCATTTACTGGTAATTAATCAATTGACTAAGTAAATAATTCTGTAGCTAATGCAAAGAGCAGTTCCATTTCCAGACTACAGCCTTAGGTACTCTATGACGCAAATTGTTTCTTGGTTTCCAGCAGCAATAAAATTAGTGAGTCAAGTTTCCAACTTTATATTATTGCCAATCATTGTCTTCTTCCACCACCTGATTCAAGTTCTCAACTGGAGATGTTTCAATTTCATGTTCGTCTGAGAGGGTATTTACTGCCCAGGAGAAGTTAGCTAACTTGCTTGAGTTCCAGACATCGTATGTTATTTTTCCTGAGTTCTAACAAAGTGCTCCAAACCTGTTTTAACTATTTAACTTTCACACTAAATTATAAAAAAAGACATTGAATGAATTGCTGCTGTGGGTTTTTAAAAAAATAATTAACTTTAAATGTAAATATTTAAATACTTTTAAATAATTAACTTCAAATGTAAATATTTAAATTTGATCGCAACTCAAATTTATCCATGGAATTTCCATGGAATTTCAAGGAAGTCTTTGGAGAACACCTGTAATAAAGGCAAAAGAAGGGGAGTTATCAGGGCAAAAGAAAGCCAATTGGTTGTTTTTTTGTTTTGTTTTGTTTTGTTTTGTTTTTGTTTTTTTCTTTTTGGATGGGGAGTAGAGTCAGTAGTTGTTTCTACTGAGAAAGGTCGAGATTAGAAGGAATTCAGAATGAAGGTTCCCTGGCAGAAACTCAACTTATCTCTGGAAAGTGGGTCATCAAATAGGAACTGACAGGTTATTTGTTCATGCAAATACATATTTTGAAATAATTATTGAAAGTATCGGAAGCAAGGCAACAAGAATTGTTGCTGTCTGAAAACTGTAACCTGGATAGCTAAATGTGGCGGACACTTAAAAGGTTTTGTGTTTTGTTCCCATGGGTGCTTTTGTTTTGAATGAACATGCCACAGGCCCGAAGTCAGATGCTGAGCCTTTGAATTTATTAGGGAGTCAAAAGGCTGCCATTTCTATGGATGACATCTTCTTTTAAGCAAAATATATTTTAGGTGCTTGGAGGTAAAATAAGACAAATTGGGTTGAAGTATATAAATGGTGTCCATGTTTAGGTTATTGCAAAAACTATTCACTTTTAAGAGTTCAGTGCTTACTGTTGGCATTTTAATAATTTCTTCTCTAAAGAAGAGCATTCATCTGGGACAAATGCCTTTTTCTATGGAGAGCAAAGTTAATATTTAATAAGAGAAAACATTTCACTTTTATGCTTTCTTAAATTTCAGCAGGCATATGATTTTGAAAAGTATCAAAATGCCTGAATATCTTTGAAATGTAAAGGTTATGGTTTCTTCTTCTCCCTGTATTCGTTAAAAAAAAAAAAAAAAAAAATTCCATTGTTTGTAAGTTGGCAAGCTGTCTGCAAAAACTTTTTCTAAATGAAAAAAACGTGGTGGGATAATGCATTATGTAATTGCATTCCAGGTTTGCATTAATAAAGTACTGTACTTGTAAGTTTTACAACTAGAGGTAGTACCGAGGCTGTCATATATTACAGTACATTCAATTTGATTGTTACAGAGTAGGCATCTGCCAGAAACATTTCAGTTTAGCATGATGAATTTACCTTACCCTGTCAAGAATCACATTACAATGCAAAGTGTTGCTTTGAATATATGTTGAAAAACAGAAATAAATTTGTTGAGGTAGGGTTTCAAATCCCCTCAGGATCTTGTCATTACTGGTATTGTGGCTAGGCACATGTGAGCTCAAGTTACTCTGTGGGAGATTTACCAACAGTGAATGTCACTCACTGAATCAGGACAGCTAAAGAAAAGATATTGTTGACTGTCGGTGATAAACAAGGAATTTATCAGCATTGCAGCAAGGAATCTGGCATACTCCGCTGACATAAAAACATAAGACTGTTTGAGTCTAATCTCTTTCCAGCCACTCATGCGTTCACAAGGGAAGTTTGCTTATCAGCATGTCCTTTTTGTCACCAGCAGGAACTTTGTATGACAGATTTATTGTTGCCATATTTACCTCAAAATCTGAATGAAAGCTTTACTCACCACCAGAAGGAAAATTCACACATGGGTTATAACATAGCACGTCAGACAAGCAACAGGTATAGTGTGGCAAACTCACTGTAGCATCCTTTAAAAATGCCAGGAAATTGTCCTGTAATCTCTTGAAAGGCCTGTGAATTCTGTTAAGAATTTGCCGCACACATTTTCTGGTGGAGACATGGCCACATGATAGGCTTCTTATATCCATAGCAACTTTGAAAGTCTAAGATGAAGAGTAAAGATTATTGCTTAATAATACCATAGGGCACAGCCACAGAGGCAAGATTGTGAGCCAGGTTCACTGTTTAACTACCATAAAAATTAGCTGCCGCTTTCATTTGAGAAACATGGCAGATAAAAGCAGTTTCAATATCCCACCATTACATTAATGTAGATATCATACAGATATATTGAATTTTTCCCTCTCAACACCAGGCAGTAAGAAAGTAGTAAAAGTATTATGTTTGTGTGCAACTGATTCGATGTGTAGTCCGGGAAATATATGAAATGCTATATTTTTAAAGGAGTTGCTTTATGAAAAAGCCATATTTGAGGGAGTGTGGAATCAATTCTCAGGAATAGTTTATGGCCCAGGAATTCCTATAAAGTAACAGGAGGAACTGGTATGTGTGTGATCACACATACTTTTATATTTATATATAAATAAGAAATTAATATCTTACACTAAATTTCTTCAAGAGTAAAGAATAAAAAGCATGCTACCCAAGCTTGTATTTGCAACGTGTCACTATTATTCATTTACTTTAAAAGTTACGCTTACAACGTTTTCTAACGGTCGCTTTGAACCTTCTTTCCACTTCACTAAACAAAAATTCCATCGCTCTTGGGTGAGTTGTGTGAGTGTGTGCACACGTCTGTGTGTGTATCTTTGTTTCATTGTTACCACCTCCATTATACCAGGACCTGCCCTGCATGATGGATATGAAGAAAGTTTGCCGGCATTTCTGTAGAAATACTGAGTACAATATTGCTGTGAGAAATCTCATTCTTTCTTCCCAAGAGATGAGATCTGTGTTAATACAGCTCAGTTATACAGAGAACATGGGCAGATAGAGAACAGATTAAAAGTGATCATACTGTGCTCAGCAAATACTGTCAAAGGCCATTGGTAGTATATTGGGGAAGAAAGAAATCCACAGAAGCTCAAATTGTAGCACAATAGACTAGCAAGTATTGTGAGGCTGCAGGAGGAAAAATAGGCTTTTATTAGAGTTAAGACATCTCCCTTTCCTTAGCAATTCAGAAATTTGGGACAGTATAACAGTCTGTTATCTCTCCAGCATGTCTACTTTATTAAAACAAAAAAAGATTACAAATCATCTCCATTTGCCTACATTGCCAGGCAAAAGCAATTAGCACTATAAATCAGAACTGTTCCATCTAAAGGTGCTTGAGCAGTGAAGCGTGTCGATTGTCTTATTTGTGAAAGGTTCTGAGTCTTTTTGGCAGCTTAATACTACTACACCTTGAGTTCTGGCTTTCCAATCAGGTAAAATACGAGAAACTAAAAATCCTGATGCTCAACGCCTTTCTTGTGTAACAAACCTTGAGCACCAAGGTCTTTCAAGGGGAATGACAGTTCATAAAACATTCCAGAGAGAGAGTGACATGTAAATCACCTGAAATTCATGGGTACTTCTTAGCTTTATGTGTTCAATAATTCTGAGAGAATAGTTTGAAATAGTGAACTAAATTAATTTTGAAAATGCAACAGGCTAACCACGGTAATTCTTTGGAAAATGCAACCATGGTAGTTCTTTGAAAATGTAACACTGGCCACTCATGGGCCATTTTCATTTTCTACTCTAGGAATATGTCTGAACTTGGCCTCCTGTGTCTTCTGGGTTCCCTCTTGCTTTGTATTCTGTCTACAGACAATTTTCTCTTTATGACTTCCGGCTTTTCTTGTCTTAAAGCTCCATTTTCACACATTTCTTTTCCATTTCTCCAAAATTACCTAATTATGATTTCCTCAGTCCACCACTGCCTTCTCTGCACGTGTGTCTAACATCTACTTCCTGGTTGTCCTCAAGACCCTTCTATTCAGTTTGACATGGACCTTTTAAGAGGTTGTTCCCTTCAAGGCATTGGAAGATGAGAAAAAAACCAGTTGGCTTGGCTTTGGCACTTATGATATTGTAGACTGAAGGAAATAAATGATGAAAAAGTTTATGTTTTTATAAAATTTATTCATCTGATTTCATATGTGTAATTTGCTTGCATATACATATACACATACACATACACATACACATACACATACATATATACACTCACATTCATACATGTTTGTGTTTGTGTATGTTTGGTACCCACAAAAGTCAGAGGAGGGCATCATATCCTCTAACTAGAGCTGTGGGTGTTTGTGAACTACCATGCAGGCGCTGGAAATTCAGTGGATCATCTTCCGGAGCAAAAATGTTTTTAACCTCTGAGCCATCTCTCCAGCACACATAAAGAAATCCTTAAAAGATTTGGTAAGATTACTTGGAGGAACATGAAAACTGTTTAGAATTGCAAGAAGCTGGGGGTTGGTTAAAAGAAGAATCAGGATGGAAATATTATCCTAGTGAGTCCTCAAATGATGATTGGAGTGAAAACAAGAGAGAAGGATGAGAGAAAGAGAGAGAGAGAGAGAGAGAGAGAGAGAGAGAGAGAGAGAGAGATCACAAGCAGGGCCTAAATAGCCCAGTGTTTGCTTTTGTTTTGAATTTTGTTGTTGTTGTTATTTTGTTGTATTTAATGCGACATAATTCAGATTTTATTCTAGTAATAAAATAAACTTGGAGCAGGAAGTGAGGGTAGTGGGGTCATTTATGAACATAGGGTAGAAGACACTAGGAAAGAGGAGACCATAAGGAGAAAGTTTGGGTTGTAACTGTAGCAAGGGAAGAGAGTGTCTGGCACCAGAAGCTAGTAAGGCTGTGACAATCAATTGGAAGAAGTTAATGTACTAGAAGAGGAGACAATCTTCAGATAAGCTGAAGTCAAAGGAAGGGGCTTCAAAGAAACAGAAAGAGTCAAAAGTTTACCCCAGTTGATTTTTGTTATTTTTGTCTTGGTGGTCTTCCTTATGATAATGGCATCAGAGAAGTTAAGGAGCATCAGTAAAATAAAATGTCCAGTGGGTAAACTGCATGCTCACAAGCAAGAGACCCTATGTTTAAATTCCTGGCACCCATAAAAAAAAGCTAGATGAAATGTTATGCTTCTACATTCTGGCACTGTAGATCTCAGAGCTCAGAGAAAAGCCAGCCCAGGCAACTAGCAAGCCTTGTATCCAATGAATGATCCTGTCTGGAATGAATGATAGAAGAAGACATCCAAAGTTGACTTCTGACTAGCACAGGCACAAACCATTTGAAATACATGCAAGAATGGCCATATTAGTGCCACTTTGATATGTAGTATGGACTTGGGGTGGTGTGTGAGATAAGCAAAAGGCCAGCACTAGAAATTCAAATCTGAAATATTTGAGGGTTATTTTAGCATTGAATAATGCTGCTATCAAAGACGACCATAAACCAAGAACATTTAGTTTATATGAAGGAGATACTGAGCAATGAATTGAGGAAGCTGCTGTAAGACCTAAAGTTATGTTTTAAGTTTTAATTAGTGTGCCTAAGACATTCATAAAACAAAAATGACTCTAACTTCTAAGTCCCTGTCCCATGGACAGACACTTCCTGAAATGCCAGAGACTTTTGTTTATGGAAGATAACAAGCCACATGTTGTTACTCCCCTAAACAAGTTTGTTTGACCCAACAACACCGGATTTGCTTGATCTGATGACATATCATATCATATAGGTGGGAGGTACTTTAAGTAGGAAATCCTGATTGGATGTAGGTGGGCGGTATTCCAGCAAGTACAAAATAATATATGCTTGCCCCCTTATTGGACCTGGTATGAAATATGTACCATTATGAATTTGCCTTTATAAGCCTCTACAAAATGTAACTTCTCATCATTTTCTAGGAATGATAGAATGGTCCTGGCCAGACTCCTTCACCCTGGCCAGTATTGAATTAAATAAAGCTTGCTTCAAATCTGGCTCAAAATTGTGGTAGTTGGCTTATTCTAGCCTGATGGGGTTAACACAAGGAACAGGAGACAGAGTCACACGGTAGCATGAGTGTACAATAGGAAGCGTGTAAATAGCCAGTAAATGAAGATTGGTTAGGGAAGTAGAATCTACCCAAGAAGCAGCAGTGACATGGAATCTAGATAAAAGAACCACAGACAGAAACAAGACAGTCCTAATTAATAAATACACAGGATATACTGAAGAACTTACTGAAATTGCATTATAGTAGTTGGCTAGATGTTCCTAAATATGGACTTCCAAAGCAACTTTACAGAAGAAGCACTTAGACTGTGAGACTTCTCCATTTATACTAAAGAATGTTTGGGGTTCTATACTGCACTCCCAGATACTCATAAATCTCAGATCTACTTAGAGTGATGAATCCTTTCCCAAGGAAATAATCCTGCCAAGGAAATTCTGTGGACACATTTCCTTCCTCCCAGTAAATACTATTAATCTATTTATGTGAAAACCCATTCAGCAAAGAGATTAGACCTACTTACTTATATTTAGATATTAGTTACTTGTATCTGTTTGTTTGGTTTTTACCCAGAGACTGAACGGCCCTTAAGTCAGCTACAGGGATTCTGTTCCACTCCCCGTGCATTACTTCCCCAACCTCTACCCTAACTGTCTGATCACCTTTCTTTTCCAATAGATTAGCAATTCTGCACAATGATTTGGTATATAATCTTCCACAACTTGCTTTAAACCTATATGTGGCTATTTGTATGTGTTAGCTTCAAAATGGGATTATACGTGCACATTCAATATGTTTGTGTGTGCATGAATGTATATAAATATGTATTATTCATTTATATATATATATGTGTGTGTGTGTGTGTGTGTGTGTGTGTGTGGTTTTGAGGCTTTCTTCCCATAACAGCATGTATGAGAGATTTATCCATATAATTCTTACAAATTCACCTCTATGTTTTTACAGTGTTAATGATGAAGGATATAAGAGTGTATTTTCAAGTTAAATGCTTGTCTGTTACAATATCATAAATACTACAGAAGACAGAAGCTTCTAGGTTAGGGACAGAAAGAGTTACTACTAACAACAGTAGGACTGTCTAGAGTATGAGAATTTGTATCAGTTCTCTGACCTCAGATTCCTATGAAGACAGACAAGCAATCCTGTACATGCTAACTGTTGAGTTTCCTACAGTTCCAGGAATCCTTTGTGTCTTACTTCTGTGCTGACAGGAGATAACTGACATACTGGTGAACAAATAAGAACGATCTGTGTTCCAGAAGGAGATGCCATCTCTGTCCAGTGGTGCTCATTATAGAAACAATCTCACACACCATGATGTGTGAGAAAGTCAACGACTGGATAGGATTTGCTCTTGACCTCCTTCTGCTTCTCAAAGTATGTATCTTTAAGCCAATCATGATCCCAGTGACATACCACGATAATTTTCAGTGCATAATAGAAGCAGAGAATATAAAACAGTCCAGAAATTTGTGTTAGGAACCATGGAGGTTCTGGTAAGTTTTCTACATTGGATAAAATATTATTTCTGAAATAAAAGAAGTTTCTGCTCTCCTCGCTTGCATCTGAAGAACGAGGAATTGCAGCTCCTCCCTCATTCATTTTCAACGTTGTGGACTCATTCCATCTTCTTCTGCAGAGTCGCTTAGCTTGGTTTTTGTTGGTGTTGCTACTGCTGCTGCTGCTATTATTGTTCTGTTTTGATTTAAGTTGTTATTTTGCCACTTGGTTTGGCTTGAAATTATTTGAGACAAGGTCTTATTAGATAGGAACTCACTATACAACCCAAGCTGCCTTGTCTCACAGCTGCCTTCCTTCATCAGCTTTGTAAACAACTTTTCTCATTTTCTTTTTTCTCTTTTTTCCCTTTGCACCAGCATTTTCTTTCTATGTATGGTTTTCCACATTGCTATGTGTTCGGAATAGAATAATTAGTTTAAAACAATAGACTGACGATATACAGGGGTATCATAATAAAAGCACAGTTAAGCAATCCATGGAAATAAACAGGGTAAGGCTCAGCCATGGGCCTTCACATGACAGCTAAATTTTAGAATTCATTCTGAGATCTTCATTTCTATTTAGAGAGTAGATTTATCGATTTTATGACACTATTGGTTATATATCCAAGCTCAGAACTTGCTTTCATGCCCCAATAATTCAGTGAATTTAAAGCACATATTTTTGCCATATATCAAATATTATTGTCTGATATATAAGCCATAATTACTCAGATTCCAAATTTCCCTAGAGCAAGAGACAAGAGAGGCTGCAGGGAAGGGTGGGGGAGGGGTGGACATGTTAGAGGTAGAAGGAATGGGCAATTAGTAAGCTTAGTTTGAGGTACATCAGCTCTTTCAGTACAAAAAGTAAAATGTTATTTTTATTTGAGACAATCCTAGCCACCTAAGAATCCGGTATTTTTTTAAAAAGTAAGAAATAACACAATATAGCTAGAATACAATAAACATTTTTAAATCATTGACTACATTATAAGCATTTAAGAGAATTATTTGTCTTTCTAAAAGTACACCGACTCAAAAATACAACATATAGAGCTTAATTTTCTACTGTTATTTATAAATGATGTAAAGCATAATTTTTAAAAAAAATATTTTAAAGTTTGAGTGGATTATTAAGCACAATTAGTGAAGGACAATGTAATCAGACCTTGAAGGATTTTCTTTTGTAATACTGTGTGTTTTCTCTCAGATTGTCACTTACTTGTAATGTGATGTGTGTGTGTGTGCGTGTGTGTGTGTGTGTATATACATATATATATATATGTGTGTGTGTATATATATATATATTAGACCAACATAGCAAGTTAGAGCTAAATTATAAAAATATCAAAGATACATCCTTCAACAAATCTTTACCCGGGGAAAAAAAGCAAGTATCTCTTCCTAGCCCTTTCTGGAGGCATTTGTACAGTGTGAACATAGTAACAGCCCTCTTTGGGATAAACAGGTTTTACTCAACCTGAGATTCTTGACAAAAGTTAGTAGAGGTATAATATTTAATACAATCTACCAGTGAAACTGTTTTTTAAATAAAACTCACATTAGCAGTTGTAATCATTGAAATGCAGTTCTGTTCTACTAAATTACCCATTTTTCTAGAAGCTTATATGTTTATGATTCTACTTTGGATTTCTCAAAATTTATTTACTTTGAAATTATCTAGGTTTTGTGGGTGTGTATTAATTAGATCTCATGTAAAATGACCACTTTCAACAAATATATTGGATACTTTGACCTTTTACCTTCTTCCACAAAACAATTTTGAGGATGGACAGTATGATCAACTATGTTTTTATAACTTTATTAGGAAAAACCTGGCAAGAAAAAATAAATATCGCACAGAAAATTAACTGGACCCACAGTTTCTGTATCTCAGTGAACTTCTGTACAGTTAGAAGAGCATCTGAAGTGGGGGAGCTTCGCTCTGGCTGCTGTACTTGCACTATCAAACATTTCAGTATATACTCACCCATCACCAAAACCAAAAACTCTGAAGTACTTACAACGAGAAAAAACGGTTTAAGTCCTTTTTCACAACACACGTCCATCACTCACATTTCATCTTTATATAACCCCTAATATTTAGCCATTTTGTCATATTCTCTCTATATATTATATTGTACCCAGTGTGCCTTTGTTCACATATACTCATATATTATTCATCAGATTATGTATATAAGAGAGAATGCGGAGTATTTCTTTTCTGAGATTGCGTGACCTCAATATTATACATTCTAAGTCTGCTTTGTTTCTTGAAAAATCCTGCTAATTTTTATAAACGTCAAAACAATATTGGTTGAAGATTTGCATACGATCCTTATGTCTCTGTGCCCAGGAGCTGGAATGATAGGGATACTTTACTGTTGGTTTTTCAGCCAACGTGTGCAGGTCTTGTCTGCTTAACCTAGGATCTGAGGACCTGAAAAAATGGGTGGGCTACAGTCTGGTGCTGTAGATGATCTTATTTCAGTACTTCAGTACTTTTATACATGAATCTAACAAGAAAGCAATGATCTAAAGAAGGTTGTTAGAGTTCAGAATCACATGATCAGAAAAACAGGTAAATAACCTCCAATAAGCGCATGCTAAATACTGACAGAGCAGCCTTTTCCATGAACATTTTCAGGACAGATCAATTTAAATACAATTGACAGGCGCGAACTATAGATTAGATGTAGGAGAGCGTGGAAGCAAGGCTGAAGACCATATCCAGATTCAGGCTACACTGACCAGCTTGGGTTCAACAGATACGATCTGACATCCAACAAGAATAAACATGTCTTATAAACTGAAGGTAAATGTTTGTCATAGAAGATATAAAATCACATCCAGGAACAATCCAGGGAACAAAATGCACCTGAGGTAAAGGATCCTCTGTCTTGTCCCTGGAGCCTCTTTCACAGTTCCCCCAAGGCATTGTTTACCATGGATCAGTCTTTTGACGTTGTTCTGAGGTCCCACCACAACTAGTGTCATCCTTAGAATCTTTAACATACATAGAAGATTGACTAAAAATATAATGTTAAGATAAAAGACTTTCACACAAAGATATTTGTTAGAGAATTCTACTCTAGGAGAAAGAGACGGTGTACATGGAGAGAGATTAGCTTGTGATGGTAAAGGCAAAAGAAAAAATCCACAAAAGTCAAACCAACCACAAAAACCAAAAAAGCATCATCAACAAAATGAGGGCTGGAGTAGAGGAATGACTCGGCAGTCAAAGGCACGTACTGCTTGTGTCGAAAACTGGGGTTCAGTTCTCAGCATCCAAGACAGAGAGCACACAGCCACCTAGAACTTCAGCTCCAGGGGATCCAACACTCTGTTCTTGCCTCTGCAGATGCCTGCAACCACATGCACACACACACGCACACACACGCGCACACACACACAAACGCACGAGCACAAGCAGATAAAATTAATATTTAATTAAGCAGAATGACTGGAGTAAGGACTACTGTAGTGAAATGGATCGTGATTATTATTTTTTGGAATGGTTAAGGAAGGCATTTCTGGTGAGGTGAACCTGAACAAAGTGAAGGAATGATGCAGTCTACTAATTAGGAGAAGGAGGCTCCTCCCAGAGGGCAGGCCGGAGCAAAGACCTTGAAGGAGACAAATGCCTAAGATGGTTAAAAAAACAATTCAGATTCCTAAATGGCTTCAGCAAAGTAAGCTCCAACAAAAATCTTTTATGATAGTTATAACTTTCCATAGTTTCCCTGCTAGAAATTTAAAACAGATTTTGGTAAAGCCAGGTAATTGGCTCATGTGGAAACAGGAAGAACAAAGTCTTAAGAAATCTTATGCTTTGATCATCAACAACCCATCCTAAACAAAGCCCTTCAAGAGAGATCACACTGTTTTATACTGCCACAAAACTGTCTCGTTCAATACAGGAGTGAGTGTCATAGCTGCTTATGTTCTAAATCTGTTGTAAAATGGAATCTTAGTTGGGATGTAGAAGAAAATGCACATTCCTATGTTTATTTAAAAATGTTATGAAAAAAGAATGAGACTTATATTAGCCTTTCGAGATGATGAGGAGATGAGGGTAGACAGCTCAGTGGTTAAGATTTTCTTACATAGGACTCGAGTTTAGTTGCTAGCATTCACGATGAAGGCAAACTCGAATGGAAGAAGCCTTTAATTGAGAAGTTGGCAAAACCCAATGTCTAGAATGTGGTGAACAACTATGTATCAATGGTGGTCATTTTGTTTTGACAAATGTGTCATATAAGAAGTTAACAGTGAGGACATCTCTAGCAACAGTTCCAAAGTGGGATCCAGCTCAAGGGAAGGTCCCGAGGCCTCACACTGTTACTGAGGCTATGGAGCGCTCACAAAAAGGGACTTACCATGTCTGCCCTCCAAAAGACCCAACAAGCAGCTGAAAGAGTCAGATACAGTTACTTACACCAAACCAAAGGACAGAAGCTGCTGACCCCTGTGGTTGAATTATTGAAAAGCTGAGGAGGAGGGCAACTCTTATAGGAGAACCAGCAGTGTCAATTAACCTGAAACCCGAGATCTCTCAGACACTGGATCACCAACCAGCATATACCAGCTGATATGAGGTCCCCAACACATATACAGCAGAGGACTGCCAGGTCTGGGTTCAGTCAGAGAAGATGTACTTAACCCTCAAGAGACTTGAGGTCCCAAGGAGTTTAGAGATCTGGTGGAGTGGGGACATCATCGTGGGGACAGGAGGGTGGGGAGGAGGTATGGGATGTGGAACAGTCAGAGGGTGGATCAGGAGGGGGTACAATCTGGACTGTTAAATAAATAAATAAAAAATAAATAAATAAATAAATAAATAAATAAATAAATAAATACGTGAAAAAATAAAAGAGAAGCACACAGAAACTATTAGCATTATGCTCCAGTTCATGCAAAAACTATGGTGTGTCCAAACCCTAAAAACTCCTTCTTGGAATTCTCAATAATTTTCCAGCATAAAGAAAATTTGAACTTAAGTATGTAAGAATTATTACTCCAAAGATCACATCGACACAGAACTGTGTTTTCTATTATAAATCATTAGTGGTATTTCAGGTCTAAACACAACGGAAGAAATTGTATTAAAAAGTGATTTATAATCACAAAAGTTTTAATGGCTGAATGCAAAACACATAAAACCCTCTAGATTATGGAGAAAATAGCTAACCGGAAAAATGTTACGACAACATTGTGAAGAACCAAAATGTGTCCTTCATATACGAAGTAATTGCTTTTTATTTAAAATCATTGTTAATATTTATTTTGGTCCTTCTTATCTATCTATCTATCTATCTATCTATCTATCTATCTATCTATCTATCATCTATCTCTACCTCTGTATTCACCTCTCCCTTTCCTTAACCCCCACTCCGTGTGTCTCTCAAATGTTCTCAGTCAGTTTTTCTTGTTTCTATATTTTGTGACAAGAAACGCTTGCAAACATGTTTACAGACGAAATATGTGTAGTTTTAAATTGATAAGTTCAAAATAATGATAAATGCTTTTGATATGTCCTCCGGGCCTTTACTGCTTTTTCACACTTGAAGTATATTTTATATAACACGTAGAAACACACAGTAATGGTTGTTAGTATATTTATAAGTGTCTATAGTTATTAACACTTTTGGTTTTTTAAAATAAAAATTAATTCATAAATGAAAAATGAAAGGCATTTCTTTAAATAGATTTGTGTAATTTGTATTGATTTAAGTTATTCTTACCACCCTAGTCCCCTATTATTAAGACAAATCAGGAATTATTAATTTCTGATTGCACACAATTTGAAGGATTGGCCTGATAATTAGGATCGCAGAAGAATTTGAGTTCAATTTTCTAATTATGCTCATTTTTATTTCAGTGCAAGATACTAAATGAAAAGGTAATATTTAATTTTCAAATTCTATCAAAGGACAAAATTTACACTTAGGCATTTGAACATATCTGTACTTTCTGATGTTCAAAATTTTAATATATGAGTTTTCAAGGAAAAATAAGGCATTGTATGAAAACTTTTATTGCAGAGAACTCCAGAGCAACATCTTTGTTCTACAAAACATCACATGCACCTGCAAAACAAAGTAGCAGATTGAAAATGCTGCTCATTCATGGCTTACATTAATTTTTTTTATCACTTTTCCTTAATATATACTAGTGAACCACCCTCACCCAAATTTCAGCGAATTCATGTTCCCTCTCACTCGTAGCTGTTTCAGAAGCTTCAAGAGACCTTGAGTGAATGTTTTGGTTGGCTATTGTTCTCTGACTTCTTGAAATACTCTGTCATACTGAGAAATTAAATGACAGGTTTACTCACAGTGCCCTCATTTTGGCATTTCTCTTACCAAAAGAGTTGAGCTAAGAAATCTGAGAGAGTGAGCAAGAGAGTGAGAGAGAGTGCGGGGGGGGGGGGGGGAGAGAGAGAGAGAAAGAGAGAGAGAGAGAGAGAGAGAGAGAGAGAGAGAGAGAGAGAGCAAGAGCACTGTCCTGCTAGTCATTGTGCCTGCCTCCACTTATTCTCGGACATATTTTTCACAGCACAGCAGCCAACACTTACCTTTGTTTTGTTTAAATACTGGGCAAAAAGTAGTGTCTCCATATTTCCATTCATACTGGACAGCTGGCAGCTCTGTTTTTATTGGAGCTGTCTATAGGTACACCGGAGAAGAAATTCCATCCTTCCCATCAGAATGCCTCGTCTTCATGCTGAAATTTGGCCCCAGTTCCTTGGCTTTTCTTCCCATTACTCTTCCATCTCTACCCTGCTCTTTGGTTGCTCTCTCTTGGCTTTCCCCAGTATTCATCTGAGAAGGCCGCCGCAAAATAGATTGCATTTAGGTCAGGAGTCACAAACTTCCTTTAAGTCAAGTTTGCTTTTCAGCTTTCTTACTAAGCCCATTGAGCAGATGCTCTCTGCTGTTGAGCAAGTTTGAGAACACTGCAGGCAAGAATTATTCAGAGGCTCTTCAACACTTGATGGCTATTCTCCTAAAACTGAGAAACACTGGGAGAGTTAAGGGGAAGTTGATTCTCTTTTTACTTCCTGACTGGTTTGATCAATCTGTCTACCTGTGTGGAGATATTAAAGAGGTCTCATTCTTGTGTTTATGTCTTCCAGATAAAATAAAACTTTGCGTGTGACTTCCTTCGACTTTACTCCTACATACGTTTTTTATTTTAATCAAAAGCTTTCTTGGAGTGAGTGAAGGCCACCTACAGAGCTAGTTTATGTCATTAAACGCTTTGTTTATCACCTAGAGAGATAGTCTATCACAGAAGAGTCATTTTGGTTCAAGGACATATTATTGTCTTGATTGGGCTTGTACATCAAAGGAAAGAATTAAAGCGATCTGATGAATCCCCCGCCCCCACCCCCGACACACAGTGGCTGAACGTCTGTCCGATCCTTTCTTGAGTCCTTTTGTCGCCTTTCTTAGCTTTCTTGTTTTGAAACATGATAATAGTAGTATTTGAGTTTTCTGGGGATTTTTGTTCTATATTGCATGCTGTGAAAGGATTTTTCTAGGTTCTGCTTCTGGGCTCCCTCTGATCTTGTGATGTTAACCACGCAGCTGTCTTCCCTAGACATTACTCTCATCATTTTCTTCTCCACTTGTTCGGCTTCTGTCCTGTGTATGTGGGAGGGGGTGGATAGAAGATGTAAGAGGAAATTTAGTAGAATGGCAGAGTGGGGGGATGTCAGGGAATCACACCGCTGAAAAAAAAAGGCCTCCACAACTTCTAAAGAAAAAAGGACTGTCTGCCCGGGTCTTTGCATTTTTTTTTTTCAACATAACTACAAAAGTTAACTTTTTCCAATGAAAGCCTTTAAAAAGAGAAATATTGCCCCTTATGTTTGAATCTTGAGACCCTCTCTTTCCTAGAATTGTGCCCTAAATTTGAGAAAAATTCATGGTTTGTTTTCTAAACAGTGAGAAATGATTGATGTAACTTAAATCCCACGTTTTCAAGTAAGACTAGTGTCATTTTGACCTTGGCGAACTGTGTGAATTGTAATGAAAATAAATATTTCGATAAAGCATGACACTGTATCTTGATTCATTTTACAGTGTGTGTATATAAGGAAATACTAGAACTTCTTTCTGATAGCTCTAAAAGCTTGGGGGACATTTTGACTTTTGCTTTCTGCCTTGCTCCAGGGTCGTATTTGGGAATTCCTCTTAATATTAGAACCAGATTTAGTCAACAACAACAAAGAAAAACAGTGTTGAATTTTTTTGCACTTGATATCACTTTTGTCCTTAGGCCAGTGATTTTGGTGAGAAATATAAATTCTGATGAAATATCAAGAAAAGTAAAATATTAATAATTTATCGAAAAAAAACCTAATGTAGATCAAATATCTTGTGCAGAGCATCATTCATTTTTTGCTTTCTGACTTCCAGAGCTATGGATTAAACTTTCTTGGTTGAACTTACATAATTGAAATGATCTATATGTGCTAACACATACTTGATTGTTCTGGGCATCAGAACTAAATTCAGCAGTGCCCATGAAAAGCTTTGATGATAATAATCTAGCTATTTAGAAGGTCATATATTCCAATCCTCATAACCATCAGAAAGAGTTATCCTTGCTAAAGAACTTAACACGATTTCTGATACACATATCTAAAAGACAAAGATACAGATGTAATTTTGTCACGTGAATAAATTAAGGCCCATATCAAAGAAAATTGAGAACAAATTATTTTCTTTCTTTTTCTTTTCATTTTTTTAAATACAGAATTTGGTTTTATAAGAAACGATGTTTAAAAACAAATATGGAATAAACAGAGGGACACAATCACTGGGCAAAGCACAGCTGGCAAAAGTCCCTACCGCAAGCACAGCTCCAATAGTCACCACCCCCCTGCTCTCTACTGTAGCTTGAACACTTTATGGGCAACATCAAGGATGCTGCTGCTGATTGCCCACTTTCAACAACTAATGTTTTGGTATTGTTTGTTTTAGTTTAGTTTTGTTTTGTTGTTTTTTGTTTTTGAGGAACTTGTTTCACAGAAACTCTTAGCTTTGTATTTAAAACAACACAGAGAGAAATGGGTCACAATTGCTCAAACTAACATAGTCATATGCTAGTGGGATTCTCTCTCTGTCTTAGTCTCTCTCAGCTTCTCTCCGTTTCTTTTTACCACCAGGCTCTTCCATACTATAATTGTTTTAATTTTTATTAGTACATTTATTTATTCACAGATACTATTCTCCTTTCTCCCCCAAATCAAACACCTTCACATATAGTCTGCTAAATGAATCCAAATGAACTTGTGCATATTTAGAATTACATGCTATATTATCTATATATTTTTCTAATATGATCAAGTTTTGAGGATTTATTTGTTGTGCCTAGAATAATTAGGATTTCTGCAGGAAAGAGTAAATATTGGTAAAACAAAAATGAGAAAACGTTTTAAACTAAGGCTCAGATTCCTTTATAAGTAGAAAGTGAGTAATATTCTCACCATATAAAATTATGTAAAAATGAAGAGAACAGATACATGACAGGTATCTGGCACATATTTTTTTTTTTTTTTTTTTTTTTTTTTGGTTTTCCGAGACAGGGTTTCTCTGTGTAGCCCTGGCTGTCCTGGAACTCACTCCGTAGACCAGGCTGGCCTCGAACTCAGAAATCCACCTGCCTCTGCCTCCCGCGTGCTGGGATTAAAGGCGTGTGCCACCACCGCCTGGCGGCACATAAATTATTAATGATAGGATTTCTTATATATAAGTAGCTTATTATGATTTCTCAAATATGGTAAAGTATAGTGAGAAAAGAGTCGTAGAATCTAAGATAAAACCAGAGAATTGGAAGGACAGGGCATGGAAAGTCTTCTAGAACACGACCAAGGAATTTCTACTTTAAATTTGATGTGCAGATGCCATGGGAATCACCTGCAATTCGAAATTCTGATTCTTTAGTCATGGTCCTGCCTCCGAGCATTTGATCCACCCATGTGGCTTAAGTATATTATTTTAAATAAGCAGAGTTAATTATATGTTTCTATTATGTTATGTTGACTTATATCCTTGAAATCATTACTCAGAAACTTTTCATTCTTATATCTGAATCTTAACATTTTAAACCTTAACATCTTTAACATCTTAAAGTCAATAAATTCTGGGTGATAGAAGTTAGATATGTCAAGTATTGAGCAGTACTCTCATCTTACTTCAAGACTTCCGGTGTCCTCTTTTTCAGGCTATCTTTCTGGAAGACTAAGGAAGAAAAATGATGACTTCTTCAAACCCTTTCAATGCCTGAGAGAAAGCCCATTAACTCAGTAGTTTCTTGCATTTGTAAATGAACAAACAAAATAAAATTGTGGACTGATAATTTTAACTATCAGATTTTTTTTTTTTTTGGGAAGTTCTTGCCAATAGAGACTCAAGCATTCCAGGACCCTAATAGTTAACACTGAGCTTCTCTGCATTTAAACAGTTTGAGTTGATGTTAGTTAAAAACTAAGTATAATCAATACTTCAATTTCTACACTACAATAGACACAGATACAGTATATGTTCCTAAACATTAAGTATCTAGTTGCCAGAATATGAGACTTTCACATCATTGAAAAGAGGAGCATTGATAATGAGTTGTTTTTTGTTTTGTTTTGTTTTACTATCATTCAGTTACCAAGCGTGGGGGTTGCATCTGATAACCACTTAGGAACAAGACCAGAATTCACCTAGATAAGTTTAGAAGTCAAGAAAGAGTGTCAAGAGGGAGATATAATGGTCAGCAGTGTTGAGTTCAGTTAAGTGTCTCACTGAGTCTACACTAAACTAGTCTAAAACTAGTTCACAGGGAAAGACAGTTTGCTAAAGTAGTTAACAGCATTTGTCACTGTTGCCAAGATCCTGGTTTGATTCCCAGCACCTACAAGGTAGCTCAAAACTGTTTGTAAATCCAGTCTCAAGTGATCTAAACTTCAGGAACACCAGACATCCATATGGTGTATAGAAATACATGCAGTCAAAACACCCATGAACATAATCAAATAAATAAGGATAAATTAAAAATGTTAATAAACAAAACTAGTTAACTTGTGAAATCTGATTTCACACCTCTAAGTCCAGCTCTCAAGAGAGTGAAGCAAAAAGGTTGCAGGTCGAATCACGGGCTACAGAGAAAGTTTCCCTCAAGCTTAGGCTTTGAGACCCTGTAAAAACCAAACTGATAGCGATATAAACAACAAAAATAAAGCAAAAGATGAAGAAACAGTTGAGTTGACTATCAAGCATTATTGGTCACCTTTATGACAAGTGGTATTGCTATGATGGAAATCCATAGAAAATTTGACTGAAAATTCTGGGAACTAAGGCAGGGGACATAGGTTTTAAAGGACTTGACTGCTAATGGAGCAAGATGAGTAAGTAAATGAAAGGGAATATAAAGCTGCAGAAAGTTTTATTTACTTATGGGTGATAATCACATTTATAGACTAGGAAAGGGAATCAGGAAATCAGAAAGAGATGTGATGGCTAGACAATGTGATGATGACTTTCAGAATTCGGTGGCAAGGAGATAAAGACAATGAGGTTTCTTTCTGTGTACAAAATGTGATTCATTGAGAAAATAAAAGTAAAAGTAAAAAGGGATCGAAATGACTTCAACCGGAAAAAAAAAAAAATCCCAGGAGCATATTTAACAAGTGTTTTTAAGTGTGCCAGCAGGTAGGTCTCAAGTGATACCTCAGAGACCAATTTGGGAGCATTTTGTCACTAACTTCTGAACATCTGCCTTTCTCATCTCATTGCTAGAAACAGATACTAAATTCCAAACCTAAGTGGTTAGCTTGGTTGACTTTCATGCTCTAAACTGTGTTATAGAACTTCAGATAAGGGGATGCTGTGATGATCTAAGGGGGTTTTGAAGTTAAAACTCTTCATGTTGAAGGATGTCTGACATCTGTGAAAGGAAAGCCATGTAAAAGAAAAACAGAAAAGGAAGACCGGAAGTAAAAAGACACAAGTGAAAATCTGATTTGTCAATCTGGAAAAAAATTGTCAGTAAAAGTCACAGATAAATGGTCAGATCGATATAACAGCAAAATCGGTGTCATTAAAATAGCTATGCTGCTTTTCCTGATCTTTATGGTCATTTCTTGGATTCAGGAAAGATTAAAATATTATATAAAAAGTATGGTTCATTCAACCTATGGATTAGACATTGATATCTATCATTTGATTCATCTTGTACATGTATAAAATTATGTATAGATTGAAACAAATACATTAGAGTAGATAAGATAACAGGCCCCTAAATAAATCCATACCTTAATATATAAAATCTATTAATAAGTTGTGAAATACATCACTAAATTATATATTCATATTAAGAGAAAATAGGATAAAAACACCATTACTACTTAGCTGATCTGGAGATAAATTTCTTGTTCTGGAAGCCTGGAATACCCTTGAATTCTCGGTGCAATAAAAAGACGAATTTAATGTGGAAGAAAGGATCAAAGATGGATGTAAAATGTGACTAAGACTAGTCAAGCTGTTGTTGCCTTCGGAGATGGAAGGAATACATGAGCTAAAGAGTGTAGGTGTCCCAGGAAGCTGGAGAAGGACTGTATCCTTCCTTCAGAGGGTCCAAAGGGGGATGTGCTCTTATCAGCATCTCAATTTTAGCCCAGCGAAAATTACTTCAAACTTTTGACCCATAAACAAATTGACTTATTTTCATTCTTCTGTTTTGTCAATATTTTTGTTCATCTATATTTTGTAAAAGCATAATTTCATTTTTATCAAATCAAAAGTATTGATATCATTCTTTGACCCTTTCAGGTAATATTTCCAAATTTTTCGTTTCTTCTCTTTGAAGGATAGTTTATACTGTGTTCTTTTAAACATTCTATACGTTAATGACAATGTTCTTTATTTATTAGCTTTAGGTAGGATGGAGCAACCCTGGTGAGGTAATTGTTGGGACACTACCTCAGCAGCACTGAAGTGGAATGTGCTTTGTTTTAGGGGATGGATGAAGAAAACAGAAGATACAGTGCATACAAGAGATGCTGTGGAGGAATCATTAAAACCTTTCAAAGATTGCCAAGGCAGATGAGAGAAAAAGCTGTGGACCAGAGAGGCTTCTGATTTCAGTCCAGAGGAGCTGACTGACTTGTGAACTCTTGACTGAGACAATTAAATTGGGTGTTGACAGGCTAAATATAGGAAACACTGATTTGAGAAAAATCACACATTACCAGATGGAAACTGGCACAAATTTTGAGTCAAGGAATTGCAGGCCAGGTTACAGTAAGGTAATGGTGATATGGCTTTAAATTCCAAGGGGAAAAACAAGAGCCTGGATTTAAATGAAAATACTGTGATTCTTAGGAGGGGAAACTTCAAGATAACGGAATGGAATTTCTGAGTTTGGATAACATTTTCTCCCTTTCAAAAGATGTACCATATTTTATGTGTTCTTGGATACCAGACAAGCTGAGAAAACAGGTATCAGAAACATACCACAGAAGTCATTCCATGACAGCTTTGCTGCATTCATTATCTGAGGTATACTTAGCTTTCTACAAGGTTAGCTTTTTAAATCGTATGCCTTTTTTCTTTCATTTATTTTTTTATTCAGTGTGTGTATATGTGGGAGGGGGTATGGGCAGAAATGAATACAGGTACCTGAGGAGGCCGGAAAAGGGCATCAGACTTCTGGAACAACACAAATAGGCAGTTGTAACCTGCCTGACACTTGTACTTGGAACCTAACTCCATTACTATGCAAGAGCAACACTAGCTGTTAACCTCAAAGCCTCTCTCCAGCCCCTCTAGACGACTTTTAACACAGATGTCTTGCTTGATTTGTGACAATTATGTAATTTCTTCACCACAGAGGCAAAGCTGACGTCTTTAAGACAGCCTCTAGTCCTGATTTGATCATGTGATCTGTTTTTTCCGATTCTACCTTCTGACCTTCATGGTTGACTTATAGTCTTCTACTCAGTACTTCGCAATCCCTCATCGAGACCACATTCCTTGCTGTTCCCAGGGAACTCACTCTGTCTTTGCAGAACCTTGGCTCTTTTGCACTCTCTGTTGAAGTGGAAATTTCTGATTTCTTTGGAAACTCAGTTGTATCACATGATGTTTTCTGGAAGCCGACTTCTGGTCAGTGGGTTAGAAGGGAGGCTGAGTGCTTAAGAATGATAA
This sequence comes from Uromys caudimaculatus, assembly GCA_028551405.1. NCBI lineage: Eukaryota > Metazoa > Chordata > Mammalia > Rodentia > Muridae > Uromys > Uromys caudimaculatus. The sequence goes on along the minus strand of CM052700.1, from coordinate 117,290,785 downwards.
TTAAAGTAGGTTTTGAAAGATCTGAGCCTGCACTCTGCCTTCCCATGACACATGGGCTGATGCTCTCAGATTTCGCAAGTTTTGTTCACACATCACTTTATAGACGAGGCTTATCCCCACTATTCTACTTTCTCCTCTCAATAAAATTAAAACCGAAGACCCTTGCTCTAGATCTCCGTTTTCAATCACATATTCTCTTTCAACATACTAACCTATTTACTAGGTTCATTATGCTTTTTTTCTTTAGGATGCAAATCCTATCAAGGCAAATTGGAGCTCAAATAATTTCTTTTCTGCAAATCACATGATTAGTTAGTGATTCTTACTATTTCTGCCACGTATTTTTGATATTTTTAAAACCAGGCCTCAATACTGTACCTTTAAAAATCTATGTTTTTTATATGCTTGTGCCCTAACGAGGGTGGTTAAGCTCGCTGATGGTTCTTGATGCAGTAATTTTGTCATTTGCACTTAAATATTACACAGTCTTCCAACTTGCTTGTCTAAATGGCAGGTGTCTGTGAAACGGTGCTCAGTGGCCACTCAGACCTGTCTTGTTGATGTTTGATATCTCAGCTTATTTTGTCAGCTTCACTTCATAATTCCTTGAGAACTCTGGCAGCATCATTTCCAGTGGTAGGAGGCACTGCTCGTAGGCTTCTTGATACAGTGGCTATTTCACTGTGATTATAACATCAGATGGACTTAAAATAAAAGATTGAATCATTCTCACACTTGCTAGCTTCTAGTGTTGCACGTCACCAGGTCAATCCTACTGAATCCTTCATTCACTTTACCTGTGTGCCTATACAGCCACTGTGGAAAGGAGATCTGGAAAACAATGCCAATAAAATAAAATAAAAGCCACTTACTGTAGTGAGTGTCTTACATTTGTGCGAAGCTTAAAACTTCAGTGGTGGTACATGCCTTTAATCCCAGCTCTCAGGAGGCAGAGACAGGCGGATTTCTGAGTTCGAGGCCAGCCTGGTCTACAGAGTGGGTTCCAGGACAGCCAGGGCTACACAGAGAAACCCTGTCTCGAAAAACCAAAAAAAAAAAAAAAAAAAAAAAAAAAAACCCAAAAACAAACAAAAAAACAAAACAAAACCCTTTTGCAATTTCTCTTAAATCTATCAAAGGAAATCCTGGTCCTGTAAATATGAAAATGGAAACAAAATGCCTAAGAATATTCTACAAATACTAAAGAAAGGGTTTAAGCTGGCACATTGAAGTTTGAGGGCTTTTATACAACCTTGGATGAAGAAAGGCTCAAGGAGGGTTTTCTAACACTTTTCTTTTCTTCTTAGATCCAGGAGGCTATCTTCTCAACATGCTGGAAATTCAATGTGTTGATTTCTTTAATACCATGTAATGGTACTACTTCCGGAAAGTTTTACATGACATGATGCTTATTTTACTCTCTAATGCTTGAAAGAAAACGGAATGTTACTAATCTGATTCTCACATTGTCTTTGTTTGGGTTGCTATGATAAAACGCCATAATCTATGAACAAATTTACTTCTGCCTGTTTGGGGGACAGGAATGTATACTGTCAAGGGCATTATAGACTGAGGGGCCAGTACAGACAGGTTTCCTAGCTCATAGCTGATACTGTCCTGGTGTAGCCACACCTAAGAAGGAGCAATGAGTTTTATAAGGCCTCTAATTCTCCTCTAGTGAGTTAATTAGTTCTCAAAAATATTACTTAATATCTATGGACATCATAGCCTGGACGGCTAGAATGTCAATATATGTGTCTTGGTAATATATGAGCATTCATGCCATAACATATATTATAAAAATATAAACAGACTCAGGAGGTCAGTGACCATAGAGTATCACATTTTATGTTTTGAAACTAGATATCACAAAACCTAATAATCTTACTAAAAATAAGGTACAGATCTGAACAGAATTTTCTTTTTTTTTAATTTATTTTTATTTTTATTTTTTGATACTTTATTTACATGTCCAATGTTTCCCCCTTTCTAGGTCTCCTCTTTGGAAACCCCCTATCGCCTCCCCCTCCCCACCTCTATGAGGGTATTCCACCTCCCACCCACCTGCCCATCCACTCCCCCCATAGTCCCACCTTGACATTCCCCTTTACTGGGGCCTCTAACACCCTCATGCCCAAGGGCATCTCCTCCCCCTGATGGCCAACAGGCCCTCCTCTGCCACATATGTGGTCTGAACCATGGGTCCCTTGATGTGTATTCTTTGGTTGGTGGTCCAGCCTCCAGGAGGACCGGGGGGTCAGGCCAGTTGACACTGTTGCTCCCTCCATGGGGCTGCAAACTCCCTCAGCTCCTTCAGTCCTTTCTGCAACTCCTCCATTGGGACCTCACTCTCAGTCCAGCTGTTTCTGTAAAGTGAAACTTGGGTATTCCGAACTTTTGGACTAATATCCACTTATCAGTGAGTACATACCATGTTCATTCTTTTGTGACTGAGTTACCTCGCTCAGGATGATATTTTCAAGTTCCATGGAGGAATCTCAAATGGCTGAAAAACACTTAAAGAAATGGTCAACATTTTTTTTTTTCGAGACAGAGTTTCTTTGTGTAGCCCTGGCTGTTCTGGAACTCACTCTGTAGACCAGATTGGCCTCGAACTCAGAAATCTACCTGTCTCTGCCTCCCAAGTGCTGGGATTAAAGGCGTGTGCCACCACTGCCTGGTGAAATGGTGAAATGGTCAACATTCTTAGCAGTCAGGCAAATGCAAATCAAAACGACTCTGAGATTCTATCTTACACCTATCAGAGTGACTAAGATCAATAACATAAGAGACAGTTCAAGGATGTGGAGCCAGGGAAACTGCCCCCTACTGCTGGTGAAGTGTAAATCTGTACAGCAACTATGGAAATCAATATGGTAGTTCCTCTGAACACTGGGAATCGATCTACCTCAAGACCCAGCTATACCACTGTTGGACATATACCTCAAGGATGCTTCATCTATCACAAGGACACTTGCTCAACCATGTTTGTTGTGGCTTTATCATAATAGCCAGAAACCGGAAACAACCTAAATGTCCCTCAACCAGAGAATGGATAAACAGAATGTGGTACATTTGCACGATGGACTATTACTCAGCTGTTAAAAATGTCGACATAATAAAATTTGGAGACAAGTGGATGCAACTAGGAAAAAAATTCATCCTGGGTGGGGTAACACAGACCCAGAAAAAGACAAATGTTATGTACTCACTTTTAAGTGGATATTACCTGTTAATGATAATCAAGATACAATCTGTAGACTGAGAGAGCTTAGGTAAAGAGGAGGACCTAGTAGGGATGTTCTAATCTCCCCTGGGAGGGGAAATAGAACAGATTGTGCAGGTAGACTGGGAGCAGGGGGGATGGGAGCAAGAGGGATTAGGTATGGGGAGATGGGATGGAAGGAGAGTGTGAGGAGAAATGGCTAAAAGTGGGGGGTACTTGCGGAGCCATGTGAAAACCTAGTATTGTGGAAAATTCCTGGAATCACAATAGTGATCGTAATGATGAGTCCTAATAATGGGGGATATGGAGTTTCAACTGGCTACGTCTTGAAGCCAGGCAAGGCTTCCACTGGAAGGGCTGAGTTGTAGTCACTTAAGTTGTTAGTCAAGGGGGTGCCATGCAAATCACCAAACAACTCAGGCTGATTCTAATACAAAAGTTTGCTGTCTCTAAAATGACAGCAAGCCTCCATTGGTGTGAACAACACCCACACAACTCACTGGACATGGCGAAGTCGAGCTGGTGCCTACATGGAGACTTCTAATCTCTTTGGTGTGAGAAGGTACTCTGTAGCCTACTAAAAGAGAGAAGAAGACACTAACCCAGCCACAAAACCTTTGACCTGCAATCTGTCCTGCCTGAGAAATGTGTTAGGGTAATGGTGGTGCAGGACTTACAGAAGTAGCCAGTCAATGTCTGATTTGACTAAGGCCACACTGCACACCCAACACAGCTTGCATAGCCTAGAAAAAGAGACTAGGTAGCCCAGAGATGAAGGGTAAAACCAAGCATAGCTAAAAGGAAAAGAAAATCAATAAATAAATCTTTAATGATACTCTACTATACTCATAGATCAGTGCCTTATACAGTCACCATCAGAGAGACTTCATCTGGCAACAGATGGAAACAGATGCAGAGATCCACAGCCAGATATTGTACAGAGAGAGATTGTAAATTGGAGGCCTCTATCAAATCCCTCTTCTCAGAGCTCAAAGAACCCTGCCGAAGACAAGGCAGAAAGATTGTAAGAGCCGGGGTAGATCGAGATCACCAGGGTGACAAGGTCCTCTGAATCAACTAAGCAAGGCATGCATGTAGGAGTTGACAGAGACTGAAGCAGCAAGTACATGGCCCACAGAACTCTACAGCAGGCCCTCTGAGTATATATTACAGCTATCAGCTTAGTATTGTTTTTACATTTTTATTGATTCTTTGTGAGTTTCACAGCATGTACCCCAGTCCGACTCATCCCCTCATCCTTCATATCTGCCTTTGCAACCTTACCCTGAAAAGAAAATAAAAAACAAAAATAAAACAACCAGCACAAACAACGAAAACAAAGCAAGGCATAGAAAACACCTCATCATGAACGCTACAGTGTGTCACAGTGTGTCCCACAGTAAACACTTTTGTCCACACATCTTTACTTGCAAATGTTTGTTTCAATGGGTCATTCATTGGTCTGGTTCGAGGCCTCTGGCTTTTGCTACAGCTTCACCACTGGATTCTCACCTGTACCCCTCTCAGTTATCCTGTTTTTACCCTGTGTCATGGAGATCCTGCAGTGTTGGATCTGCAGGACCAACCCTTCCACACTCACCAGCAGCTCATAGATGAGGTAGATGTTGGGGTGGGCCACCTCAAAGTCCTGGATCAGGGCTTGGGTGGTAGCTGAGTTGATGATTCTACCAGCTTTTCCGTACCTCTCCCACTGGGATGAGCTCTTCAGCGCTGCACTGGCTAACTCACACAACACTGCAGCTAACAGGGGACTGGATCTCTGGCTCTCATGTCCTTGAGGTTGGCTCCCTGGCACCCATTCTACCAGAGAGAACTCTACCGTGCTGCCCAGTCGAGGTGCTTGTTCCACTCTCCCAGTGCTACGGCTGGCGAGGGGCTGGGACCGCTCTTCAGCTATCACACCCTCGGGCTGGCTTACTGGTGCATTTCCTGTTTCTCAGGCAAGGTGCAAGGTCCATTTTCCTGAGTGCTGCAGCTGGTGAGAAATGGGGTCAGCTCTCCAAAACCCTTGTTCATCTGCATGGTCTTAGGTGGCTGTTCAGACCAGAGACGTCTGGTCTTTAGTGGTAATATGAAGCATAGACATTGACACAGACCCCTACTGCGAGACTCAGACATAGCCCTTTACAGCAGCATGGACTAGGATTTCACTCTGACCTCTGGTGCCGGACAGGCTCCTCACATCAGGCTATTCCTTCCCACCCCTTATGTCTCCAATTCCATCTCACTTCCTAAAGCTTAAACTCTCCAGCTTCTCCTTCTCTCCCATTTGACCACCACATACTTGGACATTGTCGTGGCTCCCGCTGCAAGTAGACCATGACGCTGGCAGGACTCTGGGTGTTCTCTACCCACCCGAGCTATGGGACAGCTCTGGGTGGGGTGGCAACAGACAGGCTTCTATGTGTCTTCCACCTGTCCTTGCTAAGTCGTGAGAGGCGTCTAGGTGTCTACAACCTGCCTGTACCATGTGGTGTGGCTGCAGGCAGGTTTCTCTGTGTCGACAGCCCACCTGTGCAATGAGCCAGTAGGCTGGACTCTGGGTGTCCTCTGCTCAGCAGTACCACTGTAGAGGCAGTTGGGTTTCTGGGTATCTTTCCCCATCTATACTGTATGACATGGGGCAGGTGGATCTCTGGACCTAGCTTAGTATATTTATGAGATTCCTATCTGTGAGAACAAGTTGGTCTCTTACTCTTTTGCTTGCTCTTGGGACTCTTTTATGACTGTTGTGTTACCATCTCCAACTTTGACATAAAACATTTTGCCTCATCTTATTATATTTTATTTTGCCATGTTTGGTTGTTGTATCTGCGAAGCCCATTCTTTTCTAATGAGAGACAGAAAGGGAGTGGATCTGGAGGAGAAGGGAGGTGGGAAGGAACTGGGAGGAGTAGAGGGAAGGGGAATTATAATCAGAATATTATTATAAAAGAATATTATTTTTCATCGGCCTGTGGGACATTTTTCCCCAGCGCAATATTTATATTAACTTTTTGGGAATTTTGTTCAATGTATCTTGATCACACTCCCCATCCTCTCAAGTCCAACCCCCTACCCTTTTTCACATTGCCCAAGAAAAACCAAACCAAACCAAACCAAACCAAACCAAACCAAACCAAACCAAACCAAACCAAACCAAACCAAAGTAAAACCAAAAACAACAACAACAAAAAACAAAAAACAAACAAACAAACAAAAAAAAACCCAAAAAACCCAAAATAAAACAAAGACAAAAAAAAAAAAAATTAAAAAAAAAAAAAAACCCAAAAAACCCACGTCTAATTTGTGGTCCCATAGACTCATAGAAGCATGCAGTGGCCAGCCCCTTAACTAAAGCTGAGTAATTTACCTCAACCTCACCAGAAGCCACCAACTGTGAAGAAGCATACTTCATCTTTTTTTTTTTTCAGTTTTTAAAGACTCTCTTTAATAGTTTCCTGTCTAGACTGTTTGTTTGTTTGTTTGTTGTTTTATTGAATTTGTGTCACGGAAGCCTTCAAAGTCTCTCATTCTCAGTTACCAGTCTGCAATAATCCATATCTTTGCAAAAGAAGCTTCTTTGCCCAGGGGCCATGGATATCAACACGGACTCTGGCAATAGCAGGGAACACAGAAGTCTTTCAAGAAGGCTTAATCCAGACAACAAACTATTCTTCATCTCAGCTATCTTGTTCTTTACAATCAGGATGATCGGGCGGACGGGCAGTGTATCAAGAGGCAGAGCTTGAGAGAGCTTCAAGCCGCTATACACCCACCACCCTGCCCTTGGAGCTGGCAGCACTGCTAATACCCAGGGCATGACCATCACACTGGCTGCCCATGGCCAGTACCACACACTCTTCCTTCCCCAGGCGGGCAAGCAGCAGAAGCAGGGGCTCCACTAGGGATTGGGTGGCAGCACTGGTCTAGCAGGCATCGGTAGAGGGTTAGGTGAAGCTTGGTGTCCCGAGCATCCCAGCAGCCCAAAGACCAGCTTAATCCATCAACAACATAATCCTTTATCTGCCTCAGCTACAGTGGTGTCTCTAGTTCGGCTTCTTTCCTCTGAGTGCCGCTCCATTCTGCCATCTTTTTTCTAGTTCCATGAAACTACTTTTTAAAAGCATAATACCTGCCTTTCTCACGTTGTTCTTCTGGAGATACTGTACAGGATCATCTTCTCTGCTTCACCTCCCTAGCATGGGTCTCTCAGAGCAGTCCCAAGGCTCATGGAGCATGCTGATGGATGTCACCTTCTTGAATTCTTTGACCAAAAGAATCTATTTCCAATACACACACACACACACACACACACACACACACACACACACACACACACACACACACATTCACATACACACACACACACACACACACACATACACACACACACTCACACACACACAGAGAGAGAGAGAGAGAGAGAGAGAGAGAGAGAGACAAAGAAAATACAGAAAGAAAAACAAGAAAAAAGAAATTAAAACAAATAAACTAAAAAAAAAAAAAAAAAAAGACAAAAAATGTTAAAATAACATGAAACAAAAAGTATCCAAAATATTGTTGTATTGGCTAACTACTCCTTGGCAAAAAGTATGCCCTATAGTTCGCTTGATATCCCCAGTGACATTCAATTGGAGAAAACGGATTGTCTCTTACCTAGCAGGTATCAGTTGGAAATAGCTTCCTGATTATGGGTGGGACTTTGTCCACCACAACAGTGCTGAGATTTTGTCTGTTTTGAACCTACGGGGATTGTGTTCATGTCCTCAGTTTCTGTGAGTTCATATATGTACCAGTCTTGTTGTGTCTGGAAGATTCTGTTTCCTTGGAGTCAGTCACAACTAGAAGCTTGGCCCCCTACTGAGTAGCATTTATGGTTCTGCAAGTACTTTGCACACCAAAGGCAGAAAAGTATTCATCAATTTCACGGAGCTACAGACCCTATGACCTACAGCAGAGACCTGCCTGCAGGATATATTAGTACAATAGTGGCACAATTGTCATGGATGTAACCAGCCACTTTTTGATTGGTTTTAAGGCTCATTTTGTGAGATGGAACTCATACATGACATTGTCAAAGTGACTATTAACTGGAGACTAGATAGGTCATATACCTAGGGGAAAATCTAATACTATTATTCTGCTAAGGGATCATGGCAAGAAAATGACTTTTAATTACATACTGCTGTGCTTGTATATCAGCACAAGACCCAGTCCTTACCAGAGAAGGTTTTTTTAATTGCAATAGGAAGTAATTAACACAGAGTCCCACAACCCAACAATATGTAAAGGGTAAGACTTTGTAGTAACCAGTTAAATGGGATGTCTTCATCAGACTATTGTTGTCATGCATATAAAGCATTTGTTTGGTTTATAGGTAAGACAACTGAGACCTAGAGAGTCTTTGAAGCCTCCAACATTACAATTAAACTGCTCTAAAAATCATGCTGCTTGATTCCTCAAGCCCTTCAGATTATAATTACATAAACAAAACTACTTAACATTAAGTATAATTGAAGCTTATCTTAATTAATCTGCTACTCAAATGATTTGTTATTTTATTTATAAATATTTAGAAAAAAAAGGTTTTACTGGTGAGAGACTAAAAGTTAGGATTTCATATTTTGGAACAATATCTTTTCTTCAAAATGTTGTGTCTTTAATTTTTGGTGGCTCATGAAATATTTATTAATGTTAATGCCAATAAAGTAATGCCATGGTGATTATTCTCTGCAGTCATTAATTCCTCGAAAGAAGTAATTTGCAAATTGGTACACTGTCATTCAAAGTGTTAATTTACCACATGTGGGTAACAAATTACTCCAAGAATTGGGCTCGGAACAACTCTTAAGGCTTTGGAAATTTTCTCTCCCAATAGCTGTCATATATAGTTAGTTTCCCAGTCTTGTAGAATTGTTTTCATAAGCATCTCAGATATTCTCTGTGTTCTCCAGATAGTGTCACTGCTGCCAACTGAAACCAGGTCTTTGTTGACTCTTATTTCATGATATAGAAGCAACTAGTCCCTTCATTCTCTGCATAAAACCAACCAACTGCCACACAAGCCTTCTAAAATGTGGCTTGATTCTTCATTTGCTCCTAAAATAAAGCTCGTTTTGGACCTTCTCTTACATACCGGTATTTCACATATGCATGAACAGACATACACAATTGTCCTCAATTTTGTGCACTTTAGAATATACTAGATAATTCTAAGTATACTGATTCTGAATAATTGATGAACCATGTGACCTGGGTATTGGGGTTTCATAAACTTTCTGAGATAGTGCTGATGTGCACTGAAGGCTAAGAACTACATTTTTAACACACAAAAAGAACCAACTCCTCATACAAGAGAAGTAACAACTCCTGAGAGGGCGGAGGCTAAGTACTCACTTCTGTTTTTTGCCATTAAACAAAAGCGTTGTCTATGGTACATCACATAACACAACCAAACCCCATTTCCTCATCTGTAAATGCAACACGAGGGAGATAGGCTTGGTTAAATTTTTAAACTGGTATCAATAGCACTTGCTATAAACTTAAATCCTGTATTTTAAGCTGAAAGTTTATGAATGTTAAAAGAACTTTAAAAATCAGGAGGTAATAAATGAGTTAACAAAAAGATTACAAAATGTCAAAACAAAATCTGTGGACTAATAATTTAAACAACATAAAACACTTAGAGTGGGTAGGAGAAAACACAGTAGTTTTCCCTTCCCTTTGGTTTCTCTCCTATATTTCAGTTATCAACAATTGTTACATTGTATTATATCACATCTCAAATACAGAACTGTGAATATCTAACAGTAAGATATTCTGAGATGGAGACCACACTAATATAACTTTTATTATAACACATGGTTGTAATCATTATGGTTTGCTACTAATTATGTTTTTTAACTTGTTACTGTTCTAAATATATAAATTTAAATGTTACAGATACGTATATGTGTTCAGGAATGGCTATTTGGTATTTGACAATTGTGTGCTCTTTCATGGGGAAGGCTATTCCTACCACTCTCAGTGTTCTTTAGCTACCTGTAATTGTTTGCCCAGGGTTGAGGCCTCAGAATCTTTCCCACTTGCGTGTCTATTGTTGCCATTCTTGTTCAGGTTATATTTAGGAAGCCATGTTGGTGAGACTTAATGAGGTAGTTTCCTGCATTTCTAGAAGACACAATTTCTTTGGTTAATAAACACACACACACACACACACACACACACACACACACACACACACACACCACTTTACTATGGACTTGTGTATATACAGAAAAGCAGCATTTTGTATATTCATGGTCTCAAGCATCTAGTAATGGTCTGTTCATGTAGCCATTGCCAACAAGGCTGCTACTTTAATTTAGAAGTTATTATATTCACATTAGTTGATTCTGATCTCAGTTTATAAGAATCAAAAATGTAGGGCGTGTCTCAAGAGAGTAGTATGTATAATTCAAGGGTCTGTTACTGATGAATTGGTATGTATTATGTCACAGACTGTGAGGTTGCGGCAAAGTATCTCTCTCTGTCTCTGTCTCTCTCTCTCTCCCCCTTTCCCTCTCTCTCTCTCTACCCCCCTGTGTGTGTGTGTGTGTGTGTGTGTTTGTGTGTATGTGTGTTTTCCACTATTTTGATGAAGTTGTTAAAAATAGTGCATGTTAAGAACTACTTGAGAACAACAATGAGTAGACTCAAATAATGCCCTTGTTATACTGGGACTCTAATGGAAAGATCCAAAGTAGCTGGAGGATTGATAAGAGTAAGCTCCATTGTTCTCAGTCAGTACGTATTTCACCAACCTTATGTTGATGATCCTTGCTTCGTGGATGGTGCAGCAGCACCACAACACAGCACAACTGGGTTTTCCTACAGCTGTTTTGATGGCTCTAACAGTAGACTTCTAAAGACCACTTTGGGCTGCAAGAGGCAATGCTGGAGACAACTCACAGAGTTAAGGTAGTGTGTGCTTTGGAAACTGTTACTAAAATGGACACTTGAAATATTTATTACCAAGTCAAAATAGAATAAACTGAGAAGTATGGGTCAAGATTCTGTGCCAAGTCAATCTGGAGCTATGAGAGGCTGCCAGTGAGAATTTCTTGAGCCAAGGAGAAAACAGACGATCAAAGGAAACATAGAGAGGAATCTGAGAGACTCAGGACAGAACAGGTAGTGATGTTTTTCATTTTGCATACAAGCAAGAGAATTGCTGAAGTTCTTCCATTCATTGTGAGTTCCAACTGTGTATGTCAAGATTATAGTGTATCAAACACTTCTTAAGAGAGGATACCTTTAAGGCTATTTGAAAACTTCTTGGCAGAGAATTTCTTTGTTCTTCTAGATCTCTTGATTCATGATGATGAAGATGATGATGATAAAGCAGCAATTGTCATTTATAGAACTAAACACCTAGGGGCAATGTACCAACCCTTTTAACTCTTTGGCTACCTTGCTTGGTTTGAATTGTAGTTTTTAAAAGTTCACTATAGTTCCCTAAGTTTGGAACAGACAAGAATGTCTATAGAGAGTAGTTTACAAAACTCCACTGCATTCTTCCTGTATATTTTCTTAGCAGAGTCATGGATGCCATTGCAGAATTGCATGGTCATCAGAATTGTAATAATCCTAGGCACATTGTTAAATGCACTGTGCAAATAACACAGCAACATTTTCCAGATTGGCTCTGCCACTTTGAAGCTAGAGTGCAGAGTCAAGGCTGATTAGTGAGGAAAGAAAGCAGCAGAATGATGGATCTTAGGCAACAAGAAATCAGAAGAGGCCAAGCCTCGGGATAGGTAGTCTGAGAACCCCATAGAATTGTACACCAGTCTGGTTTGGACCAGGAAGTTATGCTTGCCCACATGACCTGATTGGTTACTCAGTAATTTGAATTCACCACTCAATTGATTTGAGATAAAAATGTGAGCCAGTAGGAAATGAGAAAGCATTAAGCCGCTGCTCTTTCTGAAACACTTCTCTGAAGACAAAGTACAGCTCCATTGACAGGAGTCCTGGCACCTATTTTGGTTCAGATGTCCTTCATGGTCTAGGCTTCCCTGTTGTTAACATCCAGACAATATGCATTGTAGCTTAATGGTCCAAAATGGTAATCTTACTATCAGTGAAATGTTTACCAGGCACAGTGATGCATACAGAATCCTGACACTCCAGAAACTGAGGTAGGAGAATTCTAATTTCCAGGTCAGTTTGTACTATGTTTGGAGACTCTACTTAGACACAAAAGAATGATACAAAGATGAATAGGAAAAAGAAATCCAAAAGTACAGTCCTTATTCTACCATAATCATGTCTGAAAGAGCTCTGGATACCCAACTCATTCAACCTTCCTAATATGTTCCTGAGACCAAGAGGGAGGTTCTATAGTATACCAGTCTACACATTCAGAAAGTGGTGTTTAGAAAGAAGAAGAATAAACTACACAAGAGCACAGATTCACTTTACAGGAGGGCCAGGACTTGAACCCAGAATGTCTGGTTTGATCAAATCTGTTCTTAACAGCCACATAGAACACTGGATGTGATTTCAGAATTTTCCTTCATGTTTGTTTATGTACTGCTCTTCTGAGGTGCAGGAGACAAGGTTTTCCCAGTCTGCCACTTAGGCACAAGATTAATGCACTGAAGCACCATCAGGGTCAATGTCATGCTGCTTTGCAAATTAACCTCCTTTATGCTCTTGTCAGAATGTGTGGGGAAGTGAAAGGTTTTTTCATCTTTGGACTTTCTCATTTACTCACCATCAATGCCAGCTGTGGCCAACAGACTTTTTTTTTCCCCCTGACTACATTGGAACAAACACTGTTGTAAGATTACTTACATTTAGAAGATGGAAATGTTGGTATTATAACTTTGAGGATACAGAAGTCCAACTTTGATGAATTGATGGCTTTTGCCAATATAGTTTAAAGAGAAATGATTAAAAATAAAAAGCCCAGTGAGAACCATGTGATAGTTACTCAGAAAGCATCTGACATTAGGCCTTTTCTGGTGTTATTCTCATGACAACACAAGCTGTTCTGGATGTACAGAGCGTAACACTTTTGATAGTTGCATCAGTGCCTGCCTAAAGTAATCAGAAATAACTTTACTCCATGGTGTCTATTCTTAACCAATGAAGGCTACACTTTTTTCTTTTTTAAGATTTATTTATTTATCATATGTATGTGAGTACACTGTACATAATCACTCTCTTCAAACACACCAGAAGAGGGCATTGGATCCTATTACAGATAGTTTTGTCCCACTATGTGTTTGCTGGGAATTGAACTCTGGCACCTCTGGAAGAGCAGTCAGTGCTCTTAACTGCTGAGCCATCTCTCCAGCTCCAGCTACTTTTAACAGTAAGGGAGTTGTTATTTTCTGTAGAGCAGCTACAGAGTGCTTAGCACCTATGAGTTAAAGACATGTATCACAAGCGTAAGACAAATATAGTAGAACAGAACACTGGTTTAAAAAATTGAACGTGAAACAACTCAGTGTGTTTCTCCATAAATAATCTGTCTTTCATTCTTATGGCCTTTATTTCAGTGAAGAAACTAGGTATGCTGATTGTACCAATTATTCTCACTTCAAAATCTCTCTTCTATTGTGTCAAAAACAAAACTCCTTAAATTAGTGACTATACATGGCATCAAGTTCAGAGACTTTTAAACTGTTCCTTTATAAGAATGTCACTTTCCTATCTTTTGCATGAAACTGTCATTCTTTGAGTTGAGGTTGATGAAACTGTTGTTCATTAGTATGGCTGTGTCCCATGAGCCTTGGAAACTATTCAGCAACAGGGTTGAAATAAATAAGATGCTTAGATATAACCAGAGATGAATCCACTGCACAGCTGTTCTTAAACCTTCACATTATTGCCTGTTTTGTTTTACCATAATTAAAAGAAAAGATATAAACCTAAAGGAAACTTGAAACATTCATAATAAAAATCTACACAAATGCAAATAAATTAAAATGAAGGACAGCAGGTTAAAAATAATGTTGATAAAAGTAAAGATTGATATATATGCAATAATAATAATAAAAGCAACTGAGGCTATCAACATGAGAGTAGAGGAGATGGCAGGGCTTGAAGGAAGGGTACCTGGGAGGGTCTGTAGGAAGGAAATGGAGAGGGGGAAGAGGGATATACCCGTATTTTAAGAAAAACATTTTAAAATCCTAAAATTCATCTTTTAAAATGTTAATTCAGAGAGTTTAAGTTTATCCATAAACACACAGCCAAGGCCACTGTCCATGTTATAACATTTTCTTGACACCAGTATGGAACTTCATGTACAAAAAGTTGAAACTTATATTTTAGAGATTGTTTTTCAAGTATAGCAAAGCACTATTCTTAAGAAAAAGGAACATCTAATAAGTTAGACAATCAAGTTCGTCTTGTCAAAATTAAGGACAGCATACAAGCAAAGACGATGTTACAGTTGCTATGTATTATTTGCTTTCTCAGTATCTGCAGCTAAGAGCTCTGAATTTCACTTGAATTCTATTCACACACACACATCCATTTAAGATTAGCTTGCCCAATTCTAGAGTGGTAATGTCGCTTAGAGCTAACCCAGTCAACCTCAACTACAGATGGATAATCTGTTCTAAACAGATGTGAAGACTATATAGATACTCTACAGGCACATGCCCAGGTAGTTCTAAGAGAAGCACTCTGGATATTTGCAGGAGCACAGCCTTCTGCTAGAACTATCTGATCAATGAAGATCTTAACTGCTAAGACATAGAGAGGCAGCAGGTATGAATGGGACTGATTTTTATATGGCAGACGACTGCTCAATAACAATGGACTGAGACAATGACCCAAAGTAAATCTTTCTTTCACTGAGTTGATTTGGTCAGACATTTATTACAGCAACTAAAATTGATCAACAAAATTACATGGTAATGATAAATGCTAGAAAAACCAATAAAAATCTTTTTGTATCATTTTCTTATTGTTATAACATGCCTAATATGCTCTTAGTCATGCCATCATGGTAGAGGGGAGCATGACAGCATACATGGCTCTGGAGCAGTATCTGAGAGATACGTCCTGATGCACAGGTCAAGAGAGAGACTGGACATGGCATGTCTCCAGTGACATACCTCCTACAACAATTCTATCCTTCTAATCCTTTCAAACTGTTCAACTCCCTGGAGACTAATAATTCAAATGTTTGAGCCTAGCAGAGCTAGTCTTACTTAATACACTGAAATTTAAGTAATCATTTTAGTTATCTTTCACATTTTTTCTTTGTAAATTTAGAAATACTTTGTAAATATATTAAGAGATAAGTTTTAAAATTACATAACATCTTTACAATATTTATATAGGAAGAATGACACAGCTTATATTAATAGTGTTAAATAAAGAATCTATACTTGTTTTCTTAGATTGCATTGTATTCTTCAGAATGTCATATACATGTAAGCATAAATTTTTAGGACATTGGAAAGTATGTACAAAAAATATCATTAGAAGAATAAATATGGGACTAGGGAGCCAACTCCAGAGATAAATGGCCTCACATTAATGAAGACCCAAGTAGGCTCTCCAAGAATCTGCACAAAGTACTGAATATACATTTGTAATCCCTTCACTGGGGAGTCAGAGATAGGAGGATGTCTGAGGCTGGTTGGCCCCATGGCTAGCTAAATGATGAATCTGATTTCCAAAACTATCAGCAACTCTGCCTCAAAAGAGGTAGATAGAGGAGTTTTATAGTTTTATAGGATGCTGAGTCTTTCCTTCTCTCTCTCACTCTCTGTCTCTCTGTCTCTCTGTCTCTCTGTCTCTCTCTCTCTGTCTCTCTCTCTCTGTCTCTCTCTCTCTCTCTCTCCCTCCCTCCCTTCCCCCCTCTCTTAAAAGAAGGCAACATGGCCAAGAATGTATTATAAACATCAAAACAAAAAAAGAATTTAATATGCAAATATTTGAAGATGAACTACCAATGACTAGCTAATGTTGTTTAACTGTGATATATGCAAGACTAGATACATTATAATATGTATGCACTGACACCCCTCCCCACAGTTACACAGACAAGATTTGATTTACTTGAACATTCTCTCCTTGCCTTTATGTTCTGTAGTGATTTTTTTTAAGGTCTAAGGTCTGCTAGTTTCTGGCTGGCTTCAAATCTAGAGAAGCACTTGGAAGAGCACTGGTCTAGGAGAGAGAAGCCAAGTGCTCTGTGTTTCCCAACATCCTTACTCTCACCCACTCTGTTCTTAGGGGGAAGTGGTTCTGACCTCCTGCAGCTCTTCTGTCTGTTTCCAGCTCTCTGGGGAAACTCTCACTGGTCCTGGTTTCTACCAACTAACATTGGCTTCTGAATTCTAAACATCTCTTTTTGTTATCTCTTTTCTTTGGATTTTACATCTGCATAGGCACAATAAGAGTTCTTAAATGGGACCACAGTGAAAATTTTGTCTTTTTTGTTCTTAAATCTTTAGCACAGAATTTGACACACAGAAATTATTTAAGGAGTGCTCTTACTACATCAAACCGTGCTAAAAACTCAAATACTGCCTTTGGAAATGGAAAATTACCATAGAGAAATTTAATAAGTTTGGAAATATGTACACAACAGAAGGCCAATATAAATATTAAAATGTTCCTGCCAAGCAAAATTCTTTTCAAAAAAATCCCTGTAAAAAGAAAATGTATACATAACATAAATAGAATTTCAAAACTGGTTACAAGTAATTATTAATGAAACAAATGGAGCAATAATTGAATAACTGTGTTTAAACCATACAAGTTAGCATTATACACTATTTTTTATGTATTTTCTGCAGAGTATAAAGAATAATGATTTCAGATATTGGATAGGGTTTGTAGATATGAGCTCTTGTAAAGTGTGGAATAAACAAATCCATGCAGTTTTTCTAAAAAATAAATGAAAGAAACTGGATCAAGCCAAGAATATAACTAGTGTTCTATAATTATCTTTCCAGTATATTTAGAGTGGCATGCAAGGTAAAAGATGTACATCCCAGGATATTATGTATTTATTATCAACCTGAAACATTGTAACACTTGAAAGTAAAGAATTAAGTAAATTACATTCTATGATAACTTCATCCTCAACCTTTGACCTAAAGAACTTTGTGGGGATTTGAATGAGAACTGACCACCACAAGCTCATATATTTAAGTGCTAGGAGCCCAATTGTTGGAACTGTTTTCAGACAGCTTAGGAGGGTTGGGAGACAGATTGTTGGAAGAGGTGAGTTACTGGGGGCAGTCTTTGAGAATTCCAAAGACTCTGAGATCCCGACCCCACCGTAGGTGCCTGTGTTTATGCATCAAGACACCCACTCTCAGTTTTTCCTCTGTTCTATCACCATGAGTGCTCAACCCTGCTCTACCACCATAGATGTTCAACCTCTGACCTGTAGGCCAAATTCAATGCTTTCTTTTATAAGTGACTT
The DNA here is from genome assembly GCA_028551405.1 of Uromys caudimaculatus. Taxonomy (NCBI): domain Eukaryota; kingdom Metazoa; phylum Chordata; class Mammalia; order Rodentia; family Muridae; genus Uromys; species Uromys caudimaculatus. The sequence goes on along the minus strand of CM052700.1, from coordinate 117,273,107 downwards.
TGGCTGTTGTTTTTTATCACATTGATAGAAGGCTAAGGTGCCACTAGTAAGGTAATATTTTACAAACTTATCCAAATCGCAATAAACACCGAACTGCAAACAGATATGTAAAAAAAAAAAAAAAATAGAATTAAAGCTTCAATTTCTCATGTTTTCTTTTACTTAGCATGCATTTTTTGATACTTTATTTACATTTCAAATGCTTCCCCCTTTCCAGGTCTCCCCTTTGGAACCCCCCATCCCCTCCCCCCTCTCCTGCCTCTATGAGGGTATTCCCCCACCCATCCACCCACCCACTCTCCTCTTCCCTCCTTGGCATTCCCCTACACTGGGGCCTCTAACACCCTCAGGCCCAAGGGCCTCTCCTCCCCCTGATGGCTGACAAGGCCCTCCTCTGCCGCATATGTGACCAGCACCATGGGTCCCTCCATGTGTATTCTTTGGTTGGTGATCCAGTATCCGGGAGCATCGGGGGTCAGGCCAGTTGAGACTGTTGCTTAGCATGCATTTTTTTCTATCAACTTTGAAGTTGTATTTGTTTGCTTCTGAGACAGATTTCACTTCCTAATCTATACTGGCTTCAAACTGGCCATCCTACTGTTTCAACCTCCTAAGTGCTAGCATTAGTGGTGTGCACCACCAAACCTAGCTACGTGATTATTTTTAAAGAAAGGCAGTAAGTTAAATCCTATGCTTTCACTGCTACCTTATTCTTTTGTTTTCCAGAATTTAAAAATAATACATAATACAAGAGCCTTTCTATAAAATGGATCAACAGATACGTGAAAACACTCTGTTAATACTGAGAAGATCAGTTGTGTGCTCTAAGGGTCTCAGGGTGCAGAGAGGGTGATTGTTGAAGTTGCCATTGTTATGAAGTTGTTAATACCTCCCTAAAAGCGTTTATTTTTCATCCTCCCACGTGTTTCAGTGGCTGTCACAGGGGTGGACAGCTCCCAAAATGAAAGTGGGTTCTGTTTAGTCTGTTTAGACAGTCGCCCCTTCAGGTGAAATTTAACATTCCACAGTGTAATTTTTTTTTTTTTTTCTTTTCTGCTTCTTGTCTGTTTTTTTTTTTTTTTTTTTTTCTTCACAGGTCTGTGTAAGACAAAGAAGGAAAAAATCAAAAGCTATATGTTACAAGATTTATCTCTCTGAGTGAATAAATCTAGTGATTCTCCTAGTGATCTTAACTGGCAAGAAGTCAAGGTGTATTTCTTGGAGGAGCCTGAAGATGCCCACTGCTCCCGCTCTCCTGGCATTCTTCCTTGCTCCAGTCTCCTTTCCTCTCGGGTTTATCTTCTGCTATCCTGTGGTTGTTGAGGGATGTTCTGGGAATCCATACAGCCAGTTGCTAGTGATTCATTTCCTCACCCGAAGCTTGCCTGGCCTATTTTTCCTCCTTTGCTTTGTTCCCATTCTTGGTTCTATTTCTTAGTTCCAAATCTCACATCCAACTGATACTAAGCACACTGCTTTGATCTTTAATCTTTCAGTAGAATGCTATTAGCTGATATTATTTCTTAGGCAGAGCCAGTGTGAAATTGCACTTCTTCATATTATCTCCATAGGAGGAAGCAAAGATACACAAGAGTCAGGGATGAGGCTCTGTTTTTGATTTCTTGCATCTAATTCAACAACTACTGGTGCCTATTAAATCCTGGGCACTAACGTGTAAGCTCTTTAGTTAATCTGTGACTTGATGGCCATGGATGTGATAGGGTCCAGAATGGAAACTCAGTCTTAGTGCATGACTGCCGTGATGGGGGAACCTTAGAAGGTACCCTGGCAGCCCTTATGAAGCTTCCAGTGTACTGCTTTCCATCTTTTCTTTGTCTACACATTGGTTCACATTCACAGCACTCTCTTGCATTGACTTTTATTGGAAACAATACACAGTTGTTGTTGTTGCTGTTGCTGGTTTTTTTTTTGTGTGTGTGTGTGTGTGTGTGTGTGTGTGTGTGTGTGTGTGTGTGTGTGTATGTGTGGTGTCAGGAGTGTATATGTGTGTGATGTGAATCCATATGTGCCCTTGCACCAGGAGGTCCAAGTTTGAGGTGGGTATCGTCTATCGCTTTCTGTTTTATATATTGAATCAGGGTCACTGTGTGGAATCTAGAGTTTGTCAAGTTAGCCAGCCTAGCTTGTCAGCTTGCTCTAGGCAATCCTGTTTTGTCTGGGATTACAGGAGGATTGCCATGCCCACCTGACAATTACAAAAACACTAGATCCAAACTCTGGTCCTCCTGTTTGTGCAAAATACACTGTACCATCTGAGCTATTTGCTCAGACCACATAAATATCTTTTAACAAAATATTATATGCATTTTGTTTCAGAAAATGCTAAACTGGAGTAACCCACATTATGAGCACTTGGCCTAGAGTAATCATTCTGATAAGTTGGGGAACTTGAGGCTGACTCTTGACAGTGGCAGAAGAGTTAACCAGTTGAACAATGAAATGATTTGCAAATGAGAGGAAGCTCCAGTTCCATTTAGGAGACAGACAGGTCACAGAAAATTCCTGCCACAACTATTGTGCTTGAATGAAGTAATGCTGAAACTGGGGTTGGACCTTCTAAGGCTGATGGAAGTCATGGGTGAAGCCCAAATTGGGCTGATTTTCCTGTAGCTGCAATTAGAAGTCCTAGGAGTGGGATTAGGTTGTTGTTGTTAATTAATAGAATTTGTTGGAGTTCTCAGGAGTTAGTATTAAGGCAAAATCATGTTATGGTTAAAGTGAATCCAATATCGCCGATCCGGTTGTATAGGATTGCTTGGAGGGCTGCGGTGTTTGCCTCCGCGCGTCTGTATCATCATCCAATAAGTAAAAAAGATATAATTCTACTCCTTCTCATCCAATGAAAAGTTGAAATAAATTGTTAGCTGAGGTTAGAATTAGTATAGTAATTAAAAATAGTATTAAGTATTTGATAAATCGATTAATGTTGATGTCTGAGTGTATATATCATGAGGAGAATTGTATAATGGATCAAGTTACGAATAGGGCTACAGATAAGAGTAGTAATGAAAAATAGTCAATTTTAAAGCTTATTGTGAGCTTGATTGAATTTATGGTGATTCAGTGTCAGCTGGTAATTATGTATTCTGTGTTGAAGTGTAAGAATATAGTAAAAGTGGTAGTAGACTTAGAATGAATGAGAATTTGATTGAAATAGTGGCGTAAAGTGGGAAGTTGATAAATTTAGTTAGGTTAGTCATAGATAGGAAGATTGGTAAGGTAAGTATAATGAAGGTTATTAGGATTGAAGATGAAATTATATTAATTACTTTTATTTGGAATTGCACCAATAATTTTTGGCTCCTAAGACCAATGGATTACTTTTATCCTATAAAAGTAAGAAAGCCATGACTACTTAGGTGTTTTTGACCCAGGACTACATAGTAGACTGCAGGCCAGTCCTGGCAAGAAGGGATTGATACAAGGCTGCCTATCATGACAATCAGTATCCCAGGATGGCATGATGGAAGCGCCAGGAGTCTGAAGAGCACAGCTGCATTCCCAAGGACTGCATGGTCCAGCCTCAATGGAAAAGCCTGTCTCATCAATCATGATTGATTCTCTAGAAACTGCTGAGTAAAGTTGAGCTCATCAAATGTAAACATACTTGGACAGAGTGAAATAGCAAGGCTCTGGCCCTGTTTGGAAGGCTCACCCTCAGTTTCATTCCTGATCTTAAAGCCTCTTCTCTTCAGATGTTATAGACATCTGATGAAAGGATAGTTGTTTGTGAGGCTTCTTTGAAGTATTGTTAGAAATGGTAATGGTTCTGTACAAGATTAAAATACCCCGTGTTTTCCCACATCCTACATCTATGCAATGTTCATCCACCTTAGAAAGATCCTTTCTTCTCACACCTTTATTCTGAAGGATCACACAAAGTAATAATCCTACAGAAAGCCACCCAGCATCCTGAATGATAATGAGGAAACTATTCTTCTCTGTGGAACTAAAATCCCTTGGATTTCAAAATTAAAATCCATGCTTGAAAAGGACCCATGGATATAGATGATAATGACTATATTAGTCTGTTATATTATTTGTTGTATTTTGTGACAGGAAATCAGGAATAAGTATAAATATTTCTATTGAGTTTAGGTGTAGTTTGGTACATTCCCTAACTCTCACATATATTAAAGAAATAATATAAATATCAAGATTACTAGACTAGAATAGTACTTTTGTATCAAGAGTAGAACTAATTAACAAATATTAGCATAAGTGTATAATGTGCTGTAAATTACAATTTCTCCATAAATTATATATATATATATATATTGCATTTGTGACATCAAAATAGACAATAAAGGATAAGAATCATTGAAAATATTGACTTTTCTCTTCTTTCAAACTCCAATTATTATGCATAAGTATCACTGATGAGTACTTATAAACTCTTAGTTCTAAGTATATTCTCTATTTTTTCCTTAGTTTGAAAATTTCACACACATATAAAATGATATATAATCATAACTGCTTCCCATTTTCTCACCTCCAACTCTCCTTGTCCTGAAACTTGTCCCCTTCTCAATTATATGCTTTTCCATTTAGTGATGTCCATACATATATGGGTATGTGGTCATTTACTCAACCATGGAAAAACTACCAGTGACCATCTCCTAAAAATTAAAACAAACATTTTCCTTTCCTTGAGCAAATACCCACTACCAATAGTTCCACTGTAAGGCTTGAACATGAGTATCATATATTCCATCTAATCTGGCATTTTTGGCTGGCTAGATCTTGCATAGGTCTTGTATAGGTAACCATGGCTACTTTAAGTTCATGATTGTATTAGCCATGTCATGTATAAAAGACAGAAATTCACAGAATTCCTCCCCATTCTCTGTCTCTTGCATACCATCCATAGTCTCTTTCTCAGTATTCCCCAAGTCTTGGTAGTGGGGTTAATACAGATATCCCATTTAGGTATGGGAAATGGGTCTCTAATTCTCAGCACTTTGATCAGTCATGCATCTCTCCATTGATTTTTGTCCACTGCAAAACTTCTATGACCAAGGTTGAGAGCAACCTAGGTTTTTGTGCATAAGAACAAATACTTAGATGGAAATTTGACAGTATGGCCGTTTAGCAAAATAGCAATAGTAGCTTCTAACCTAGGGCTGATAACCTTCCCAGCCATGTGTATTTGACTATATTATAGTTTCAGGCATGAAAGTCTCTCCTGTGGAAAAGACCTCAATTCCAATCAGAAAGTAATTACCCCATAACAGCTATGCCATTATTGTACCAGTGAGTAGGCACATCTTGCCTAGCAAGAATCATATTGCATCACATAGAGTCTAATGCTAGGTAAGAACACTGATGTATTTTCTCTTCCAATAGATTGTATAGTACTTTGGAACTCTATGAAAGCTAGCCACCTGAAAGGGAGTTTGAGATTTGCTTTCTCTGTCTTGCAATCAAAGTGTTTTCAGCAATATGTTCTTGCTATGTAGTTATGTAGGTGTCTTAGTTAGGGTTTCTATTGCTGTGAAGAGACACCATGACCAAGGCAACTTTTATAAAGGACATTTGTTTGGGACTGCCTCACAGGTTCAGAAGTTCAGTCCATTATCATTAAGGTAGGAAGCATGGTAGCATCCAGGCATATATGGTGCTGGAAGAGTGGAGAGTTCTACATCTTGTTCTGAAAAGAAACAGAAGACAGGCTTCCAGGCAGCTAGAAGGAAGGGCTCTGAAAGTCCACTCCCACAGTTACACACTCCTTCATTGAGGCCATGCCTCCTAACAGTGCCATGTCAAGATATCAATAGCTCCTAGGGAGGTATCTCTAGTGCTGCAATTTTCATTTAATAATCCGTGTCTTCTAGAAGTGACACTGCCCTTCCATGCAGGCTAATTTTGGTAGTGGGTAGATTAATCAAACTAAAGATTTATGAAAACCCTTATGGAAACTCATTAATTAGAAGCTAATTTCAGAACCCAATTTTACTTTTAAAAACAGAATAATTTTCTTAATAAAGCAATAAATATTTGCCTTGTTAATTTTTTCAAAGACTTTGAGTAAGCCATTTTAGGCATTCTTTGGAGCAATCTGGACAATTATAATCCTATAACAATGAGTACATTTCAAACAAATGGCATTGTTCGTGCTTGATTATGGAAACTTTTGAAGACCCCTTTTCTCTAAATGTTTTATAACTTTGGTTACCATAACAACATAGTGTTGGCTCTTTATTCTTTAGAAGAAAATTTTCTATAAATTTTTCTTTACCTTGGAGAAGCTTAAAACATGTTGGGTAAAAGGTTATATATCATTTCACTGAATTTTATGCAATGCAGGATGACAGAAAATGTAAATATCTGTGGGGTCTCCTTAATGATATGATTACTTCCCTTTCTTCCTTAATATATTCCAGCATATTTTGTTAAAATTGCATCCTATTTGCAAGTTGTAAAGTTATTTTACTTACTAGTAACTATTAGTTAACATATTAAGTTCAAATAATTATCTTGCCCACTTATGTTTAGAATGTTATGTGAAAAATTGTATATGTAGTACAAGAAGTCACAGAAACAGAGGGAGAGAGATAATCTTAAAGTAGACAGTATTTTAAAACTTTAAATTCAAATATCTCTCCCATTCTGAGCCAATCTTTTTTGCATAACTGAACGACCTCACAATGTAGGATGGACAGGCAAAGAGCTGAGTGATGACACCAAGGATATAAGAGATATTGTTCATTTTAGATGTTAAATCTCAGAGAGCACAGAGGACCATTTCGGGTGAGAAGGTCACATAGAGGAATTTTCCTTTAATTATCTGATTGGCTAATAAAGATGACAAACAGTCAATTGTTGGGTGAAAATGTGGAGGTGGGTTTTCTGGATAAGCCAGGAAGAGGAGGGGGTGAAGAGGAGTTGGAGGAGTCGGCGATCAGAGGAAGACAGAGGGAGAGAAGGTGGAAGGAAGATGGAACAGAAGCACAAGGCCTGGAGAAACTGCAAGTAGCAGCGATTTCATAGCTGGGGAAGAAGGGGTGTAGAGGCATATCTGCCCAGTACAGGCGTGCAGTTTATAAATATATAACTGAGTTGTGTTTTCCTTGCATGGGTTTATTGGGGTTGGAGATTTAATGCAACAAGGTCATATGAAGATTGTGGTTATGATAGAACAATATGGGTTTGAGTCATAGATATAGCAGATAAACTGTCAGATCTATAAATTATCTATATTTATATCTATATTTGTGTATGTGCAGTATATATGTGTGTATCAAAATATCATGTTATTCACCTTAAATTTTAAAAAGTCAACATATTTAAAAATTATTCTTCTAAAAATTATTTAAAATTTGAGGTTATAATTATATCATTTCTCCTTTTCCTCTGTTCCCCCAGAGTGGAAACCCAAAGGTTTTCCCATGTAAATCTTCTGACTGTTTTTCAAATCATGATCTCTTTCTTCATTACTTGCTGTTACATATATACATTTTAAAATACATAAATACAAACTGCTCATTTTGTATAATGTTACTTGTATGTATATGTTTTCAGTGCTGTCCATTAGAAGATTATTTATCCTGCTTTTAGCACTCCTCAGTTGATAGTCTTTGTCTAGGGCTGAAGCTTTGTGAAACTTTATGAATGTAGCTTCTGACATTCATAAGAGGCACAATCTTGCAGGAATCTCCATATTCCTCTGGCTTTTAAAAACTTTCTGTTCTCTCTTTCATAATGATTTTTGAGTCTTAGGAGTGGCACATATATTGTATCCCTTGATACTAGATCCCACAACACTGCATTTTGATCGACTATAGTTTTCTGTAAAAGTCTCTGTCTGTTGCAAAAAGAAGTTTCCTTAATGTGAGTATTATGAGTTATTTATGTATGTGTGTGTTAGTGTATGTGTAGGTTCATGAGTGTGTATTTGTGTGTGCATATGTGTATGTGTGGTGTGCATGTGTGTGTTAGTGTGTGCATGTGCGCCCATCTGTGCATATTTGTGTGCATGTGTATACATGTGTGTGTATGTTAGTGTGTGTGGGTTATGTGCATGTATGTGTTAGTGTATGCATGTGTGTGTTAGTGTGTGTGTATATGTGTGTGCGTGTATGTATATGTGTGCACATGTGTGTTAATGTGTATGCATGTATGTGTGAATGTGTGTTTATGTGTGTTCATGTGTGTGCATTTGTGTGTATGTGTTCGCTTGAGTGTTAGCACGTGTGTATGTATGTTAGTGTGCATGTATGTTACTATGTGTGTGTATTCACATGTATGCAGGTGTTAAAGAAAAGAAGTATTAGTTTCTTCTTGGAGCTGGAGGAACAAGTGGTTGTGATCCACTTGATGTAGTTTCTGGGAACTGAATTTGGGTCCCCTGTGCTCCTAACCTCTATCCAAGGATTCTAACTAAACATTAATTCTAACTAGAATATTTCTGCAAAGATAGCATTATACAAATAAGGCCTAAAAGAATCATGGCATAAATATAAATTATGAAGAAGACACCTGACCCTTTACATATCTGACTATCACACTCCTTGTAGTAAAAAGGTAAACCTTAGTGACTAGACTGTCTTTGTATGGACTTGACCTTAGAGACTGAATCTGAATATTTTCACAATTTCTATTCACATTCTCTATCATTTAACCCATCCATTATTCAATGATTTTTATGAAACATTTCATTGGGTAGTTACTACTGTATGGTAAACTAACATAAGGTAACTACTACTATATAGTGAACTGATATAAGGTGCACAGTCACACTTTGTTAACTCGTCATGGTAAGTACAGGGGTGGTAACTTGAAAGATTCATATTCTGGGTGGCTATCATCACTTAGAAAAGTCTAGACCTTCCAGGCTACCTGTGTTCTCTACAGTACAGTTCCATATCACTTATAATGAGCACTAATTCTTCACTTGATTCTCTTACTCACAAATCTCAGTGTCCTCTGGGACTTGGAGATGTGGGCTCAGTAACTCAAAATGCTCCTCTTAATTCTAAAATGAATGAAATCTATATTCCTGTTGAACTCAGTGTTCTCATATGTCTTTCTGCACTTTTAGATGGACCAGACCTCTTTCTCTCCATACCTAGACTTTAGAACACAGGGCATTCTAGTTAGACTTTTAATTGGTGTTTCAGATACCAAAAAGAAAGAGCATGAAGGAGGAACATTTGTTTGGGCTCACAATTTTAGATGTTTCTGTTCATGGTCAGTTGATTGCCCTGTTATGAACCCATCCCATAGGCAGAGCATTCTGGGAGAAAGATCAGATGGAGATCTGTTTCCCACAGGAGGCCAGGAGGAAGATAAATGATTATGGGAAGTATCACCAGAATAAAGATGTGGCCCTCAAAGGTACAACCCCAGCAATGTACCTTTCCCAGTTCTACAAACCCTCAACTGTCTATTCAAATTGTGAAGCCATTGATGGGTTGAACCATTCATTAAGTCACAGCATTGTGATCTAATTATCTCTTGAAAAGCTGTATAGGCACATCTAGAGGTGTGATTTCCTATTCTCCTAGGTACATCTCAATCCAATCAAGCTGACAATCACAATTAATCAGCACACCATGTAAGTGCTCCCTTTTATCGCTGCCTCTGGTGTTTCTTCTGTTTCATGCTTCTACCAACAAGATTCTGTATCAGCTGTCTCTCTTTTGGGCAAACAGCTACAGATATCTCTGTTTGATAATCCAATTTGTGAAAGTATTCTCTCTGTCTTTTTCCTTCTTGTGTTGTACGTAAGACTGATTCTTTTTCTTTGCAGTCTTGTTGACATATCCTAAAGTCACCCACAGCACTCCCCTCAAACACAGCTCTTGATGTCAGACCTTCTCTGTTACCATTTTCATTCTCTAATGGGATGACAGTAACTGACTTACTATCTGACATGTCCACCCCATTTTTTCATTCATTTTCTCTCATCTAAATTTTTCTACATTATTATAAACCCAGAACAAGAAGAATCCTTATTCTTTCATGTTGTACATAACTGCAGAAATTATCATCTTGAATTAATCATAGAAATATCTTACACCTCTATGCCTAAATCTGGAAGCAGCTAGTTATGTATCAAATGAAATGCCTACTCTTACTTCAAATTAACAACAATATATCTTCTAAAAATATTTAATTATGTGTACACATATTTATTGTATTGGGGAGTGGCATGTGCATGTGAGTTTTGGTACATTCAGGGACCACAGGAATGGGATTTCTTGGAGCTGAAAGTACAAGTGGCTGTGAGTGTCTGGTACTGATGCTTAGACCTAGATTCAGGTCCTTCCTTGCAGAACAGTACATGTCCTTAACCACTGAGCCATATCTCAAACCCCATAGTGATTACATGCGTATCTTGATTAGATATTTAACCACAGTCAGAAATCTATTTCCCTCTCTGGTGTGCTAACTACCCGTTTTAGTCTGACTATTGAAATTAGTCATATGTTGCTCTTTAACGAGCCACAAATTTCTTTGCTTAAAACACTATGTTTTGCTGCTGTTGTTATTTGTTTGTCTCCAAACATATAAGATATAGACTATTTCAATGAAGATGTCTCCTCTTTGTTTCTTGAATGAGTTGCCACTCTGGATTCCTTTTTGATTATATAACACACTGTCTTTTCCTGGTTGTTTCTCCCCTAACTATAAATGATGTGTCTGTATCATCCTGGCCTGCACTTCCACTCCTACTCCCTGCCCTGCTGAACAGTTGTGTGATATTATCCAGTTTGGTTGTCTTTTAAGATATAATTTACATGCAATTGCATAGCAAAGGTGCAGTTTAAGCCCATCTTCTGCAAAATCCCCAGTCTTTTATATTTCTACCCATTTGGTATCTCCACTTGAGGAACTAAAAGGCATTCCTAGCAGCATCCATCTTGCAAAGAATCTTTGATTTAACCCTCACTAATTTACTCCTCTCAGGAAATATCACCAAATCCATTAAGTGTTTTTTTTTTTTTTTTTTAAAAAAGCAACAAGCAAACCTAGAAGCTGTTTTCATTCTCAGCATTTTCCTTGTCCTAGTTTTATTTTGTTGGGATAAAATGCAAAACAAAAGCATCATGGGGTGAAAGGAGATGTGGCTTGTGCTCCCAAGCCAGTGTTCATCATTGAAGGATGTCTGCGCAAGAACACAAGTAAAAAACTTTTAGACAGGAACCATGGAAAAATGCTACTTGTTCACATACTGCCTATGGATGGTAGCACTTACAGTGAGCTGGGTCCTGTCACCTCAACCATCAGTTAAGACAATCCCCCATAGACATGGCCTTAGACCAATATTATCTATGTAATCATGCAAGTTTTGTTCCCTCACATGACATTTCGGGGGTGACAATTTGACAGCTGAAGCTAACTAGAACATACACTGACATCTCTTTCACCTATGTCTATAGGTCTTACAATACACAAGTCTAGTAGTCCTTCCTCCTTCATGTCTACTGCCACAATGCTAGTTCAAACCAACACTGTAGCTTTTGTGCAGTGGCAGTAGCATGTTTTCACAGCAATGCCTTGCTTTCTGTAAGACGAAGATGTCGATTCTAGTTTTCATGTATCTTAAAAGCATATAAAAGCTGAAATACAGCTAGTCAAACTTCTGAGAGCTAGATAAGAAATGATTACCACACTGATGCTAATTCCTGAATGATGTACAAAGTATAAATCTCAGCTGCTTTGATTTTGCTTTTTTCATGGGATGATGTCTGCTGAAGGATGAGAGACAACTACCTGAATGGTTCCCCACATTTCGCCTTTCCTGTTCTTTGCTAACCAGCCAAGGTCTCTATGGCTTGGCATAGCTGGGGCTGATAACTTCCATGCAGGAAATTATTTTGGAGGCATGAGAAGTGAAAGTTTTTCTTCATAAATTAAAGTCCTGTGTCACATCAACACAACAGCTGTCCTCCAGAATATTCATTCCTTCTAAGTTTTGTGAACCAATAATATAAATATACATACATATATATATATATGTGTGTGTGTATACATATATATGTATATATATAAACCGTTAATACGAATTTTCTTTTGTTTTTGTATTTTTGCCTCTTTGTTACAGTGAAATAAAAACACGCTATTAGTTCTTTTTATCATTGTTTCTGGGTTCTAGGCACAGGGTTTCATTAAGTCTCTGAGCAATAACAGTGTGAAGGCACTCTGTACGCCTGCCTGACTGCCTACCTATTGTGTTAATGCTACCATACCACCATTGTTCAGTGCTGACAAATGGTGTTTAACTTTTACCTTAGCACTTTACCTCAGGTGTACATTCCCTGAAATTTGCTTACTTGAAGTTATCTTTTCATTCATAAAATATTTACCTGTGTTTCTACTATTCGCTTAGAAAGTTGGTTGTGCATAGTCATCTTTAGTTACTAGGACGTAGTGAATGTGGGTGATGCACAGTTTCTTGTGATGTCTTCTATTACTGAATTGGTTTAGTAGACGTTTGAGATCAGTTAAGTATTCTCGTTTCATTGCTTATTCACATACAAAATAAAAACCAAATGCTGATGAAATTTTAAATTTTGGAGGCTAAGAAAGATTATTTTTAATCAGAAAAAGTGAATGTGTCCCTGTGCCTGTGTGTGTGTGTTGGGGGGACATAGGACAGATTGCAGGAATGGGTCGCTCCTTTCACTATGTGAGTCCTTGGGCTAGAATTCAGGTTGTTAGCCTTGAAGGCAAGTGCATTTTCCCTTCAGCAATGGAGCTCACCCTTATAAGTATTTTTCATGGTACAAGCTGATCAAAGATTTTTTAGATGTGCCTTTTGAACCTGAAATACATTTCTTTGTTTTATAATCTTTTCCATATTGTCTATCGTGATCTAACTACATTAACTTTGCTTTGCTGGACTTTTAAATTGTTTATATGTTGGTTGTCCCTACCTACGATTGCTCTTAGTTTCTATCATCTCAGTGTCTTTTTCCTTTTCAATCACTTATAATTATCCTGTTTGTAAGTGCCTAACATTCTAATGATGTCGTCCTGTGCACAGCTATGACTTATTATAATGTAGTTTATGCTGTGATGGTGCTTTTCAGTAAACAAGTGATTCCTTAGCTCTTTTCCTGAGCATCCATTCGATTTTGTTGTCTCTTATATGTTTTCTTAATGCTGTGGTTTCATTAAAATTAATGTGTGGATCAACTCTATAGAAGAGAAATCTTGTGATATTATATTATTATTCTTTCCAGAGTAGAGTTTTAAAATTTGTTCTTTTATGTCATTATTTTCTGTGTACATTTTCTCGTTTCCATGAATTGTTTTTTTTTTTTTTTTTTGGCTGCCTCTTACAAGTAACTCTTTTAGACATTTTCTTTCTTTCTTTCTTTCTTTCTTTCTTTCTTTCTTTCTTTCTTTCTTTCTTTCTTTCTTTCTTTCTTTCTTTCTTTCTTTCTTTCTTTTCCCATACAACTTTTCTAGCCTGAAGCTCATTGTTTTGGTTAAAGTGACTAGTCAGCAAGTTGTGGAGCTCTGCTTACCTTTGTCTCTCCAGCAGTAGGGTTATAAATGTGTCATCGTATCTGCCTTTGTTCTGGGTTCTCCAGACTCAAGTCCTCATGCTTCCCCAGACAAGTTCCACACTGATCCACCTCTCCAGCCCCTCATTGAAATTTCAAAATTATCCTTTTGCTTTACACATAGAGAAACCTTTATCAATTTTCTGGCATAAGCAAATTTATTTCTATGTTTTCTCTATGTAAATTTAAAAGTAATCAATGACCATATTTGTTAAATAAGTAGATCAAATAGTAAGTTAGTGGAGGCGGAATATCACATGTGTTTGGATGACAGCAGTGTGGCTCTCAACTCTCCTCAAGAAAACTTCCTTCTGTAGCAGATGGAGACTACTTCAGAGATCCACTAATCCAAATACACAGACTAAGTTACTGTGGAGTATCCAACCCTGACTGATATATTTTTAGTGTTTTTATTGTTGTTTTTTTATGACTTTAAAATAAAGAGATAATTTCTACCTTCTCAAAAAAAACCCACTCCAAAAATCTCCAACCCCACATCCATACTAAGTATGAGCTGTATTCTGTGTTGTATACTACATAATGTCTTCATGAAATACAAAACCCAATTTTGAAGAAATTCTCCCATGTTTTGTATGATTATGGTGAGCATCACAGTTAACAATCAAGCGCTGTGAAGAGAGGCACTGACACATCCAGGTACCTCGCTGACATGATTCTCACTGAAATGTCTCCCAAAATGAATTGTTTAATTATGTGATTTTTTTTCAAGATGTCCCTAATTGATCCCCGGTATCACCCATTATAACTGGAGTAGCTTTTCATTTTATGGCTTTGTCTCTGTTTTATTGTTTTGCTCAAAGCTAGCCCACTGAGATCTCCTGATACTAGGTATTTTCTTCTTAGCCATATTTTATTGAAATGTCAGCTCACCCTAGAATTTTCCTTTCCTCGAATTTTTTGAATCTTGGAGCAATCTTGGCTTTTACATGATACTTTAATAATGTTGCCAATCCCTTGATAAGTTTTTCACATCAGCTATTTAGCCGCAGTACCTAAAGCTTGGGAACTGAAATGATTCTTTGTACTTTCTCCCTCTGCAATCCCAAGGCTTATGAATATTAAGCTGTAGTTGCCCCAAAGCAAAAGTGTATTCACCAAGATATTTGCTGAGATCAGGAGTCTCTGGGCCTCATTTTAAAACAATAGCATTAATAAGAAAGCACCACAAAAGATGTGACATTTGAAAAGTAAAAGAAACAGGAATTTGAAATTTTTTAATAAAGTTGAAAACATCCTTTGGTGGAGAGTCATCCTGAATGATGGAACAGGCAACTTCCATGAGGCTGATGGCCCGTTCTCCCTTCCTAGGAGCTGTTTACTGGATGGAAGGCCTCTTTGATCATCACCCAAAACACTAGCTTTGAATTGTATTTGTAAGGATGGACTCTCACGGATTTTACTTCTGGGTCTGGTGTACGTGTTGCTATTTGTGTACATGGAATTGTGGTAGCATACTCCCATGCCCAGTGAGGCCAGACATGGTATTCTCCTTTATCATTCTCTTCCTTATTTCCTTGAGACATGCTCTTGATTGTATCTGAAGCTAAGATGATGCTCGGCAAGTTGTAGCAATCCCCATGTCTCTGCCCTACCACATGTACACACTGGGTTGATAGGTATAACTGTCCAGTTATGTTTGTATTTTTTTAATATGGGTTCTGTGGATTCGAACTCATATCCTCATGCTGCACATGCTCTTTCTTACTGAGCCATCATCATCTCCTAAGCTGTGATTTTACTTTTACCCAATAGACATTTCAGAAACTGATTGTATAGAGTAAGTGATATTTCTTTCCTTTTACTTATAAAATAAATTTATTTTCAACATAAATATCAACCTAGCCATAAAAGCTATTTACTGTTACCAGAAGTTCCAGATTATAACACAATCAAAATGATATGTTAAAATAGTGTAAATCTTTGAGGAAGAAGAAGACGAAGAAGAAGGAGGAGGAGGAGGAGGAGACGTGCTTGCCTGCAGGTATAAGTACATGAGTGCCAGTGTCCAGAGAGTCCAGAGAAGGCATTATGTTACCTGGACCTGGAGTTAAAGATGGTTATGAGGCACCAGAATTAGGTACTGGGTACTGAATTAGGTACTCTGCAAAGTTCTTTTAACCACTGAGCCATTACTTCAGCCCCACAAAACGTAATTGTTTAGGGGAGGAAAAGGGGAATCATTTCAAACCTAGCCTATGCTCCTTAGCATATCCCTGAATCCTAAGAAAATACAAGTGAATGATGCAGGTGGTAGAGGACATCCTATTTCACCATTGTAGAAGCAGCTATAAACTTTGCTTGACTTCCTTAAGCAGGTATGGATTTTTTACTTTATCCAATTAATAAAGGAAGACTAGATAGTATTTTAATTGTTTTGTCTGTTTCAATGAATACAGACCATTTAGTTTGTAACTTTTCTAAATACAGCAGCAGATATGAAATTTAAATTTCATTTAAATTTAAATTGCAAATGGTGTATGTTCTACTGGACTGTCATTTGACCTGTAATTCCTCTGTCAGATCTTTCCTGAGGGTCTGAACCACCCATTCTCAGGGCCTCGTGAGTGTGCAAACACTTTTTGATCATGCAGCTCTTATAACTTCAACTAACCATACCAGCTCCCTCAGCCAGTGCACTTTTAACTTTTCACACTCTGGGAGAAATCTTTGGAGGTGATGTCTTACTTTCAAGCACAGGTCTCTGATTTAATACCACAGAAATCTAGAGAATCTGCCAATCAGGCAAAAAAAAAAAAAAAAAAAAAAAAACAATCAACAGGCTCACTAAGCTATTTGACTTCAATACTACAGTGTATGGGACAGATATGAAGAGAATCTTACTATCATACTTAGAGCAAGTAAGAGAGACATTAAAATATAAGTCTAAATTGGGGGACATCAAGCAAAGATGTTTGTTTCTAAGCATGATAATCTGAGTTCCATCCCGTGGTCTTACATGGTGGAGGGAGAAAACCAAATCCTGCGAGTTGTCTTCTGACTACATGTGTTCAGCTGACACATACATACAGACATGTATGCACACACAAAGATGCTAAATACATGTAAAATATGTTAGGTCTAATAATTTCATTTAATTCTTTAAAAATTTTATAGTTATTTACTGTTGTTGAATTACATCTCATCACTTAAGTGACATTAAGAGATCTCCAAAACTTGTCAATATTTTTTCCAAATTCATTAAAACAAAACACTTCTTAAATTATTCTGTTCAAATACCTCTGTTTCTAGAAAGAATACTAATATATATTAGAGGTCTATAATCCCTAATGTAGCTACTTACCCCCTTATCTTAAGCAATTTGTACATTAGTTTCTTTAATTTAGTTTGATTGTTTTGAAATTCATATACTAGTACTGTTTTATATCATTTTTACACCTTTTCCTTCAATTACTCCTATGTAGCCCATTCCCTCCCAAATTCATGATTTTTTTAATTATTTATATGCATATATTATGTTTCTATAAACACAGGAAACTTTTTACATAGAACACAAATACAGCAATTTATAATATTCATTGGTTGGGAATCTGAGCTGGGGTGATTTATTGGTATGTTGCAGTGTGTAGTAGCATGCCCAGTGGGAAGTTCACATATTGTATGTCAGAATCAAAGCATCAGTGGAACATGAGTGAGGTATGCCAGAAATACCTTGGATTTGTTATGTGTTTGATTTTTAATTATCCATGTTGAGAAGCCTTTTGCTATTGCAAAGCTTTTCACTAGTCTCCTATTCAATTGATTCTATGAGGTAGCTCCCCCAGTTAAAGTAGCTGGAATAGTGTTGGAATAGTGAGGACTGGATTGAAAGAAGTCTCCCAGGTATCCTTCATATCTTTCTGGAACACTGTTGATTGAGTTTTGTCATTCTATTTGAAAAGTCTCTAGTCTCCCTCAAAGCCCCTAGAGCGTCCTCCCACTGACCCCTTAACCCCGACTGTGTGTACTGTTTGTTGTTTTTTCCTCTTACAGTTCTGTCCAGCCTGCTTAAATATTACTCTCTCTACGTCAGAGCAGACAGTCTTAGGTGAGACTTTGAACTTCATTTCTCTCCCCTTCCCTCTCTGTTCCATCTCTTTTCTCTCCCTCCTTCCTCCCATCTTTCCTTCCTCCCTTCCCTCTTCCGTCTCTCCCCTGCCACTCCCTGTTATGACCTTGTCTTCTCCCCTAATCCCCATACCGCTTACTTTCCTTTCTCTTCTTTCCCTTTCTTCCTGTTCATCGCTGCCTCTCTTACTATTTTGTTGAATATTGATTACAGGGCCCATTCCATTCTAGGCAAGTGCCAAGCCATTGAGCTCCACTCCCTTTCCTTCTTCCACTGTCTTATGACTGTGTTCACCTCTTCTGATGGGCTAGATCGTGATATCTCTAGGCAGCAGAATCAAGCTTTTTTCACCTTGGCTTTGATCTATGAATCACACTGTTTCATTTCTACAGTGTTGTAACTAACAGAACTGCATGGTGAAGCCTGGCACAGAATTAATCTTTAATTGATGTAACTGTTTTAATGAAAGGTGGGGCTAGAACAAGTAAATCTTTCCACAGTAAATTACAGTACAGGTTGTTAAAACATGCTCAAGAATTATATGCCAGATGTGCCTTTGAACAAATAAGAAGTGTGTACCTGGTCTGATTGCCTATAATCTTGTGTCAGGATGGGAAGAGCGTGGTGTGACAGTGATTTGAGTTTCCTCTGTATGCTCTGCTGCTTGGCTGTTTGTACAGAATACAGCCTGTCCAGCTTGCACAACTATGTGCTTTGCTGTTCTATTTCCTCATTTTTTAAAGAAAAATTTAACCAGTAGAACATTTGAATGCTAGTCCATTCACGCTCTTCTACCATACCATAGTAAATTGCCTATTCCAGGAGGACATTGTGAACTTTGTAAACAAAGCTGGGTCTCCCAGTTTAAAAAGCCCATTAAGACTGAAGGTAGGTCTTTCACCTCCCACTTTAATCCAATTTCATCCCATGACCATGCTATAGAAGCACGTGACTCAGAGTCTAGAGTGATGGACTGTGAATCTGAGGATCTACTGACCCTTCATCCTCATTACCCTCAACTTCCTCCAGCTCTCTGCCCCTATTCTAGGCTATAATCCTCAAAGCTATTGGTTCCAATTTAGAGTATCTATCCAACATTCTC
The DNA here is from genome assembly GCA_028551405.1 of Uromys caudimaculatus. Taxonomy (NCBI): domain Eukaryota; kingdom Metazoa; phylum Chordata; class Mammalia; order Rodentia; family Muridae; genus Uromys; species Uromys caudimaculatus. The sequence continues at coordinate 117,254,380 of CM052700.1, read as the reverse complement.
TTTATTTTATTCTTAATAAACTCATGTTTGTTTTTAAAACTCACTGAAACCTTGTTAAGAGATAATAATAAGGGCTAGAGAGATGGCTCTAGTTACAATCACTGACCTCTCTTCCAGAGGTCCTGAGTTTGATTCCCAGAAACCACATGGTGGCTCACAACCATCTGAAATAGGATCGGATGCCCTCTTCTGGTAAGTCTGAAGACAGCTACAGTGTACAGTGTACTTATATGAAATAAATAAATAAATAAATAAGTAAATAAGTAAATAAATAAACAAATAAGATGGCTAGGCATTAAAAAACGATATAATAACAAACCCCAATTCTTATATTTATATAGGAAGAAAGAGGATCCATGTTTCAGTGTGGTATTAGAAAGAGCATTTTATTTCTTACAGTTCCAGATGTAATGTGACACAGCCATGAACACACCCAGCTGCAATACTGGCACATGTGCAGCTGATACTTCCTCCCTGAGCCAATTATAATCTGTTGGCATGAGTAGAGACTGCTGACTCTGGATCAGGCCATGGAGCAATCCAATGAGAAGGAGACAGTGCCACATTTGGCTACTTGAGAGCCAAGGTGATGCTATGTGTGTGTGTGTGTGTGGGGGGAGTATATAAATGTTTGCCCAGCTCCTGCAACAAATGAGGCTGCTTTTGCCACTTGCCCAACTCCTGGAGCTGTGCCTTCTTAGCCCCACCCCCAAGGGTCTTGGTCAGGGTCACAAGCAACATCTGTACTAGTCCTTTGTGAACTGTTTTGTTTTGAATTTAGCTGTTTGTAGCAGGTATGGCTTTCTCTTCTCTTATGCACAAAGAGAGCATACCTTCCTCAGGACATAGCACTTACTTCCAACATGCTGATCTAAAACTTTTCTCCACCCCAATTCTCTGAGCTCTTGAGAAATAGGATCCTTCATTCATTAGTGTCTATTTATAAATATTTCCCGTATTTTGTGGAAGGAAGGACCACATATTGAGAAACAGAGGCACAAAGAAAGCGCAATGCAATGTTGTTTAGTTCTAAGCCATGATCTACATATAATAGACCTTTTGGAAAGCACCCACTTGATTTCCTTGTTGCACAGCCATGGCTCTGTTGCTTATAAAGCATTTAACATACACCTGCCAGATAAATAAATGAATGACTGCTCTTGTTCTCACCAAAAGGGTCAAGGCAGCTTGCCACAAAACAGTTAGATGAAGCTCTTTTGAACTTGGGATCTAATCTTTACAAAGTCATAAATAACTTACTAATCACTCTAACATGATAGAGTTAAAAAGTTTGCTTTCTACTCTACCCTGCCATGTGTTCTCCTGTAAGCAACCACTTCGATAACCTTTTCTTAAAATGTGATGGACTACCCATTCTTGAAATATGATGGACTTTCTGGCTTCTTTGAATGTTGTGGTTATATTATATGTGTTACATTTACAATGTCTCCAAAGAAATCAATCACATATATCATGCTTGCTTTCAGAGCAAATGTGAGACACACACACACACACACACACACACACACACACACACACACACACACACACACAAGACAACAAAAATCTTCAGACTATCAAACATAAAACATTAAAAATAAAACCCATTATATGACAATATATGTAAATGTTATTTATCTTTTGGCAAGAGAGAATTTGAAATAGGACCTTCATTTGGTTTTTCCTATATTCTCTGTTCTAATTGATAAACATTTTACCATCACTAGTAGGACCACATTTACAGATTTTCCATTAACGTGTAGATTATCCGAATCTAAAATTCAAGTTGAGCTGTAAACCACGACACCACTCTAAGATTTCTTCTGACCCAATCCAGATGACATTCCAGCATCATGAATCACCTTGGCAGTGTTTTGACTGCTGCCTTTTCTCAATTGCTTCCCCAGCCTAAAGTGCTTTTATTTGACCAATCCAATCGTTTCCATTTTCATTCACTAACAATAGCTGATTGCTCTTGTCAAAAAATCATGTCATAATAACTGTGCTCTAAACTCTTAACCTGCCTGGCAGTTGCATACAAGGAGCTGTTGAAACTGAAGCAATCCTACTGTGAAATATAAGTATTTTAAAAATTAGGTTAAAATAGATGTTAAAAAAAAGGAAAAAAAAAAAAAGAATCCTGTTAGCTTTAGCTTTCTCTCCTTTTTCGGAAAGTCCCTTTTTTTTTGTTGTTAGATGAGACAATGTCTTGTGAGTGGATTTGCTGCCAAAAATGCCAATCTCCATTTCTACCTCCACTTCACTCCTAGTGGGAAGTTTCAGACTTCATAAATAAAGCTCTTTATAAAATGGAGGAGCAAGGTTGTTCAGGCCTTGCTCCTAAGATAGGGATTTGATTGTATGCTTCTGGAGATGCACCAAAAGTCGTTTTTATTCTTAGGAATAATTGTTATGATTGTGGCTGCAGTTTAGAATCCACTCCCCTGGTACAGTGTCTAATTCTTATAGCCATACTGCCAGATAGGAATGCTTTCCAAGTTGCAGATGACAAAACAATCACCTATAGAAAAATTTCATTTTCATAAATCAATAAATGGTATGAATCTAGATTAAACAATGTTTTAATTTTCTCCCTTCTCTCCCTCATTTACTTTCTGTATCTCATTCCATCTCTTCCTCATGTACTTTATATCATTCTCTCTCTCTCTCTCTCTTTCTCTCTCTCTCTCTCTCTCTCTCTCTATCTCTTTCTCTTTCTCTCTCTCTCTCTCTCAACATTTTTAGCATTAGAATTTAAATGTCTTTCTTTATTCTTAGATGTATCAACAATTTTAACAAGGATCTAAAAAGGTCTCAAGGTTTCCTAACAATATGAATGATTAAGAAGATAAACGTAGAAAATCCTCTGTTAGTTAAACTTGGGTCTAATAACCTTAACATGAAACCCCTCTCGTACTACTAGCTGCTCATTGTATGCACCAAGGTTTAATGTGAAAGATAATCACAGTCTGTATACTGCTAAGTTTAGAGAAGTATTTCTCACCTGTTAATGACTTTGTCTCCAACTGGTGAACCCAATCACTGAGAGGTGACTGCATCACAAAACCTCTGAAATAGTCAAAGGATTAACCCAGGGATGGATTTAGAACTTGGTGTTCTTATTGGGAAATGGAGAAAATGTTAGCAGGTGAGTCAGTTTGATGGAGGTGGAACTCGAGTTGTTATATGGGACAGACATAAACAGGTAAACCCTAAAGGATATTTTTGGTCCCTGCCCATTCCTCTCTGACTGTTTTCAGCTCACTACCAGCTGAGCTAATTTGTTGTACCACATGCTGCCCATTTTGATGTTCAGACTCACTGTAGACCCAAAGTAATGGGTGAAACTGAACTTAACTGATACCATGAATCCAAATAAAAAATTTCTTCCTTTACAGTGTGTCTTTGGGTACTTGTCACAGATATGCAAGCATTATTAACACATATATTCTGGAATAGTAAAGCTGAGTTTCTGAGTTATAAGATCAGGGTTTCATCTTTTTATTTATGACAAGATGAATTTGAGGTTGTTTGGATAAATAGAAATTAAGTAATCTTTAAATCAGGTAGCCTGCTCAAGTCAACAATAAGCGGTAGGCAAACATATGAACGTGTCGGCACCTATTTCTTAACAACATTAATTCATGTGTGTGTGAGCATGCATGAATACATGTTCTTGTGTAGAACAGAGAAAAAATATGGGTTTAATTCCTTGAAAGGCATCCCCATTGTTTTTTGAGACAAGGGCTCTTATCAAAGCAGGAGAGTATTCAGAAAGGGTGGCTGGACTGCCAAGCTCAAAGATCTTGCCTCCACCCCCTCATCACTGAGATTACAGGCAGATGGGGGTTAAAGGAGCAATAGGAACTCAGGAACTTACATTTCCATAGCATGTCCTTTATTGGCTGAGTCATCTTCCCAGCCCTCGTGTCTGTATCTTCTGAGATGATGATACTCCAGAAAACAGGAAATTGGAAAATTTTGACTGTGTTAGAATGAGTAGATCTCCTTCCACATGCTTCTTAACTTTATATTGCATTGTTACTGATTTTCAACTTAGCTCTCTTACTAAGTATTTGGTTTTTTAAAAAATCTGTTGTCTTAACCTATAAAAGCAAGAGCAAAGGAAATTGTTTCAGTATATTTCTTTGCATCTGATTGCATGACAGTGTGTTGGGCAGAACTAGAAGGAGTGTGTGCATCACATAAAATTTGCTTTAAGTTATCCTCTGTATTTTCATAAGCATGAATTGTGAGCTTGCTGCTCTTCCTTTATTGCAGCACCACGAGACCATCCTGTAAAACAGGATTCTCATGTTAGCTCAAGGTCAAGGTTACACAGAGAGATTTTAAATATCATCATAATGTCCAGGCCACTACATAAAACAATTGTAAGAGAATTGCTCAGTGTGGAACCCAAGCAATGGTATTTTATGAAACTGCTTAGGAAGTTCTCAGATAAAACTGGGATGGAGGGTAAGGCTTCTCTGTAATCAGTTGTCATTTTCCATCAACCATACATAATTTTTACTTCGTATGTGATTGCACAAGGCACATGGGCAATGTTTCTGAAAACAATATCTACTGTGTACTTAGTTCCTCACAACTAAGAACTTGGCATTTTTCTTCCTTTCTTCAAGAATGAAGACATTTCATAAATGTTACAAAAGCTGGGTGCTCAATGCAATATAAAATATTCTCTGATAAACAGACTCTGACCAAAGAAGAATATTAAGTTAACAGAATAAACACAATTGGGAAACAATCAGAGAAAGCTATTCATTAATCCTAACAAATATGGATCCAGATACATACCTGTTAACTCTAAAGCTTTATCTTATATTTCTCATCTGGGTTAAAACCAAATACCAGCCCCAGCAGTACCACTACCACAATCACCAATGCAACCACCACCAACAAACAACAAAACCTCCCTTCCTGAATTAACTCAATACATTTGTACCCTTGATAAATTTTTTTCAAGATAGGGAAGATATGATATACCTTTAAAAACTAAGCAAAACCATATTTTTTGTTAGCTGACCATATACATTTCTATATCCTTTTATACATCACAAATGGTCACTTAAAGATATGAAGCATGTTTGATAGATGTATCAAATAGAGACACACAGGGAATAATTAAATTAGCAAAAATATTGGCAAGATTTAGAGTGAACATAAAGCATGTATTTTTCATAAGAGTAAAATTGTTCTAATTGATTTTTTTCAGAAAGTTTTTATTATGTTTCCTGGTCAAATATCATTAGCATATAATAAAGGTATCAAGTGGCATACATCTGTGTCAAAATTACTGTGGGCTTTAGGGTTCCCTCACTGGGACTAATACATAGCTGAGATAATTAGTCTTCTATTGTTCTTTTAACAGCAAGGCCAATGAGATATTCTTATTTAGAATAGCAACATAAGAGTTCTTTTCTCTCCAGTGGTCATATTTCATAAGAGGTAGTTTTGAACATGATATTGTAAAATCAGGTATCTTTTAATACAGTTAATTTGTAGATAATTGTAGGACTATGAATGTACAGAGTAAGCTGCAAATACTACATTAATGAACAAATTACACAAAAAACTCCTGTCTCTTTATTAAACACTAAAAGGCTAAAATTAAAAAAAAAATCTGCAACAACTTTCATGGTTATGGTCAGTGTCCTTTTGACTGCTACAATTTAAAAGATAACTTTAGTCAACTGGAAAGCATACGTTAAAAGGGAATAGCTCAAGTGAAACAAATTCTTCTTGCCTTTGTCTCCAAGTGAACTGCACGGTGAAAGGACACAAAACGTGTTTGCATTGCCTGAGAGAATTGCAGAGAGATAAGGTGTAGCTGTCGAGTAACTGAAAACCTCTTCCTGCTACCAGAAATATTAATAAAGAAAGAAAGAAAAAAAAGAGAAACCCCTGTTAGTTTCTCTTTTCTCACAAGTGAAACAAGTCATTTGGTTTAAAAAAAAAGTTTCTTTGTAGGAGTATACATTTTTCATGTGGCTTGTCCTGGTAGATTTTCTAAAAGCCGACGCTGGAAGGCAGATAGGGCCTTGTGAAGAAATTTACGATTATTCAGGTGTATGGAATAGAGTTCAGCTAAAAGCCCATTTTGAAAGAAAAATCTAAATTTAAGCAATGAAGTTATTCATTATTTTTATCTTCTCTATTAAAAGTCTTCATTACAGCACGAGGGGCCTTATAGTTCCTCTCTGACACTGTTGTTCACTGAAGCTAGCATAAGGCTACGTAATGCTCCTCCTTCCACTGCCTCCTCTCCGTTGATTTGAAAGATTCGACTTGTGTTTTATACATATATGACTTGAGACAGGTCACTGCTTTCAAATGATTAAAGAGTGTTTTCATGCAATTGAGATATCAAAATATCTGTACATAATGCCAGCCTTCACTAAAGGTCACATTGTACAGTCAGATTCTGAGAAGAAACATACAGAATAACCTCTGGATATATCCTGTGTTCTGCATAGCAGAACTTTGCTGAGGTACAGATTTTACTGCTTAAGTGTAAACATCTTTGGCATAAAATTGCTTTTCCATATGCAAATTACCCAGGAATTTAGGGTGCATATAGTATTTATTTGATGATCATTAAACTAGGTATATCTACTTTAGATAACAAAACCAGAACCAGTGCATTTTGAACTTTGTGATTTTCTTTAAATAATAGATATATAATGTAGTGCTTTTCTTTGTGTGAAGTGAATAATGATGCTCTAGTTTGAGGACTTGGGGTGTTTAATTGTGTTTTTTAATACTTGTTGATGAATTCAGTGTACATTTCTCAATTACCTTTAAATTCACTATTCAGTTCCTCTTCCCCATGGCCATGGTTTCTCTACTTTCCCTGGTCCTTTACCCTCTCCTCTACACTTAAATGAAGACAAGCTTAAAAGTGTTTGGCTAAGGAAAAGTTAATTTTGATAATCTTTTTATTTAAAAGGTATGTATTTTCTTAAGGTACCCTTACTGTTATCAATCCAGAAGGAGCTTTTTGTGTGTTAGAAACATAGTGCAAGTATCCAGGTTATGGCCTCTCTTCAATGTTCAACAAAGAAACATGCAATTTTTTCCTAAGCACATGCCTCAAATGATAACAGATGTGTACCCAGGGTGTACGTTAGTTTGTAAAATTTACTTTCTGCGCACTAATAACTATCACAGAAGCATATTTCCTGTGTACAGTGTATTAGTACAACTATGCTGTACAAGGTGACGTAATGTTAGTCAAAGGAGGACATTATATCTTTGCTTTTCCAGACTGCTATTCCTCAAAATGGAAGTGATTCATTATTGTTACCTATTAAAATATTTCACTAAGATCGTATTTTAGTTTACCAAATATGACGATTGCAAATCATAATTCATATGATCAAAGGTTGCATTTTAATGTGAGAAAAATTGGTACTTATTTTTGATTTGTAGTCACTTATTACCTTGGTATATGTGCTGTGTGTGTGTGTGTGTATGTGCACGCACTCCCGCATATGCCATGGAGTCTATGTGAAATAAAAATGATAACATGCAGGAGTAAGCTTTCCTATGGGTCCTTGGATCAAACTCAAGTCTGGAGGTGTTACAGTAAGTACCTTTATCTGTTAATCTACCTCTTCAGGCAACTTCAAGTATCCTCACCTTCTAATACGCTTTGAGATAATCTCTCTCTTTACTTGTCCTCCCATTCTCTTTCTTTCTGTGATTGGCCACTATAAATGCCAAATTATCTAGCTTGCAAATGTTGGATTCTCCTGGTCTGCCTCCCATCTTACTGTATGAACAATGAAATTAGAGACATGTGTAACTGTGTCAAGCCTACCTGAGTTGTGGGAACCTGTAGAATTTAGGTCCTTGGGCTTGTGTGACAAGCCCTTTTCCTACTGAGCCATCTCCCTAGCCACATAAAACAATTTGATACTTTTTCTTGATACCTTTTATTAGCTTTCTTTATTTCATCAAAATCAGCCAACTCCTTCAAAAGAAAATGTAAACAGAAATTGTGACATGTCAAATGCTCAGCATTCCAGCAGAGAATGAATGCTTTTTAATTTGAAAAGGAATTAAACAATGTCAACTACTAAATTAGAGTTCATCTCTCATTAAGAATAAACCAGCTAGAATAATTTTACAAATTGACATACTGATAATTATTAGCTACACGTTAAAGCAGCTGAAAAGTAAAACCTTATGTTTCTCTGAAGTATTCATAAAAAATTTCAAAGCTACTCTCATGTCTATGAGTAGTCTATATCAACACCTACTATAGTCTCCACCCCCAACCATTCTATTTGAAGAATAAACCCCGCTCCTTCAACTGTAGCAAATACATTACCCTCAAAGTACTAAGAAACTTGAGAAGTAATACTGAACTTAACTGGTATACATCAACACAAGAATCAACAACAGTTCATGATTAGTTATAAGGTACCTTACATTATGTATACCTTATAGTATGTATTAATTATCTGATTGCCTCAGCTTTTCTTCTTCCTAGATCACTGATTTCATCAGGAACAGCCAAGGAGTTGTTGGTTTAGAGACTGCCAAAACTTTCTTTCTCGCTAAATCTGTGCAATCAGGATGGGCAGTAACCTATGTTCAGACTCAGTTTCTCCTGCCAACCGAAACTAAACAAAGTGCACGCTTTTATCAATTAAAGTCACCTAGTACAACTCAGTCATGTGATAGTGTTAACTTCCAAGGATGGTTCCCAGGTCTATTCTGATAAAGCTCTTGGGCTTTTCACTGGCTGAGGCTTCTTCAGAGGGCTCATGGTAGTGAAACAGTGGTTGACTTGGTAACAGATCACTGTGTATTCCTTAATGTCATTCTGCACCTCATCCTCCTTCTAACTTATTGTTAATATTATGGATTCGTGAAGTGCTAAAGTCTTCTCTCACGCTTTGACTTCTAGAGAATCTGGGATCAAGTACGGGTGAAACTGAACTCGTATGAACTGTGAAACTCATAGGCCATTGATTCCTTTGCCTTGTTCTTACGATGGAACTTTGTTTTAGTTTCAGGCTGGAGAACTGGGAAAGCATTCTGCTTACCCCTGAAGCAAGAATTAGTCACTACTCTGTCGCGCACGCCTCTCGCCAGCAAGAAGACACGCGACACATAGGCTTCGTCTGCAGTTCAGCTTTATTCAGCAGTTGATGGAGGAAGAACCCGGGGCCCCAGAATGGCGCTGCTTATATAGCCCTGAGGCAGCGTGTCCTCCATTGATTGGCGCGCCCCGGGAGTGGGCGGTGATTAGTCATGTACACCCTTAATGCGCAGGCGCTTCGGGCGAGCCACCCCGCGCTAACCACAAGCTTCCTTAAAGTGACAGCGCCATCTGGTAATGGCGAATACTCTAACCGCTCCTTACA
>CM052700.1:117225170-117244485 GCA_028551405.1 Uromys caudimaculatus | reverse complement strand
GGCCCCAGAATGGCGCTGCTTATATAGCCCTGAGGCAGCGTGTCCTCCATTGATTGGCGCGCCCCGGGAGTGGGCGGTGATTAGTCATGTACACCCTTAATGCGCAGGCGCTTCGGGCGAGCCACCCCGCGCTAACCACAAGCTTCCTTAAAGTGACAGCGCCATCTGGTAATGGCGAATACTCTAACCGCTCCTTACACTACTCAAAAGTGTGTACTTATGGCTGGCAGGAAATTCATTAAATACCTGGAGTTCACCAGAATAAATGTAGTATAAACCCCAAAAGGAAATACATAAGGATGAAAAGATGGAAAAGAATTCATAAATGACAGAGATAGAAGGGCAGGCTGGACACTATGTGATTTCATGCCATTCTGTACTAGTGATGGAGGAGAACAGAAGGCAGAGACATTCAAGCATCTCACCTTAGACTTCAGTGATGTGAAATTTTCGGGAATCTGAGAATTGGATTAGGAGCTGAGCACACGTTTGTACTTGAGGTGTAGCTAAAATGATATTTGTTAAATAACAATCCATACACTCATGAGTGGAAATATTGAATTAGAAGATAATTGACCATTTTTGCACATATCTTAGAAAAAAATACAAGAGTCATGAACTAAGGAAAGAGATAATGAAAATAACATTTGTAGGAGGTTTAAAAGCATAAAATACTTCTGAAAATTATATAGTGAATATTCTAGAACAAATAAAACATGGTTGGCCTTGCAATTACAAGGAGCTGTGATGCTTATGAAAAGGGTTGACATTTATAAGGAAAATACAAAGCAGATAGCATATCAAAGGAACAGAATGAAGGGAAAATGGAAGACAAAATAGGAAGAATATTATGAGATTAAGAATGGTGACAGGAAGTGGCTGGTTCCATATTCTTCTTGCTAGGAGTCTTAGCTAGAACCACCTCCAGAGATTCCTTCGAGTTTCCATTGTCCTAGGTTTCTGGCTCATCCCAGAGATTCCCCTCCGCTCATGGATTTCAGTTCTTTCTCCCAGTTCTCTCCCTCAGTCCTACCTACACTTTATCCCTCCTGTTCCACTCTCCATCCCCTCTCCTATACATCTCCCGCCCTCTATCCACCTCCGATGATTATTTATTTACCCTTCTGACTGGGAGTCATGAGTCTCCCCTTGTTTCCTCCTTGTTACTTAGCTTCCTTGGGTCTGTGGATTGTAGCATGGTTAGCCTGTACTATATGCCTAATATCCAATTATAAATGAGTACATACCAGGTGTGTCTTTCTGGGTTTGAGTTTCCTAGCTTAGGATGATAATTTTAGCTCAATCTTGCAAGTTTCATGATGTCCTTATTTTTAATAGCTGAGTAGTAGTCCCTGTGAAAATGCACCACATTTTCTTTATTCATTCAGCAGTTGAGGGACATCCAGGGTGTTTCTAGTTTCTGGTATTACAAATAAAGCTGGTATAAAATGACCACCTGCTGTAACTAAACAAGATCTCCAAATGTTGGGATGGGGACATCAACCCAGCTATAAAATTTTTGACCCACAATTTTCCTGCCTACAAGGTGTGAGGTGATAAAGATGGAGCAGAAATTGAAGGAATGGGCAACCAATACTGGCCCAACTTGAGACCCATGTCATGAGAGAGAGCCCACCCCTGACACTACTAATGATATTCTGTTATAATTGCAGTCAGTTAGTAAACTAGCAAAGTCTTCTCAGAGGCTTCACCCAGCAACTGATGGGAACATATGCAGAGAAAGACCCATGGCCAAACATTAGACAGAGCTTGGGGAATCCTGTGGAAGAGGTAGGATTGAAGGAGCCAGTGAGGTCAAGGACACTACAAGAAAACCTACAGAATCAACTAACATGGGCCTATAGGTGCTCATAGAAGCTGAGCCACAACCAGAGACCATGCATGGGATGGACTTGGCCCTCTACACATATGTAACAGATTTGCATTTTGGACTTCATGTGGGTCCCCTAACAGCAGGAGCAGGGGCTGACTCTGACTTTATTGCCTGCCTTTGGATCCTTTTTCCCTAACTGGGCTGCCTGATTTAGCCACAATAGGAGAAGATGTGCCCTATCCTACTGCAACTTGATATGCCAAGTCAGGTTCATCTCAATGGGAGGCCTCCCCATCTCTGAGGAAAAAGGAGAGGGGCATGGGAGGGTGAGAAGGAGGGACTGGGAGAAGGGGGAGCCTGTGATTGGGACATAAGATAAACAAATACATTAATTAACAAAAAAGAAACTAAGAATGCCTTAAGGAACATCTCACAGAAGTGGTGCTGCAAAAGACTGAATAAAGAGTAGAGAGTGTATATTTGAATGGTTCTTCTTGCCATCAAATGAACAGAAAATAAGGATGAATGACTGGAAGGCCAAGATGGAATAACTCCATGTCTACTGAAAACAAACCCCCAAGTCACAGATTGTAATATACTTGAAAGAGTTCCTGGATTTCATATCACACAATGCAGAGACCTGTGGCATATACTAGTAAAAATAAAAATATTCTAGAGATAAACAGATTACCTAAAAACAGTCATAACAATGTAGCATTCAACCTCTCCTCTGTGACACTAAATTGCTAGTGAATATGGAAAAATTTCTGATGAATTTGAAATTTAAGGACAACTATAACCCAAGATTTTTGTGAATATTGAATTGCTGTTTATTATCAAGAGCAATGAAATACTTATCTCAGATTTAAATACATACAAATTGTGTACAGTTTTAGCATTGAAATTACACAAAGACTTATGGAAATTGATCAAGATTACAAAAACAAACAACAAAACCAACCCAAAAACTGAAAGGCACGGTGTGCCAACTACTAAGCTTGTCTTTCAGCTCTGAGTCGATTGTTCTGTAACCTGCCCAGTGACGATGGGACTAAGACTCTACAAATCACCTGTCTTATTTGCTGGGTACTTTGCTGGTAGCATCAGTGGGTGGGGCTTGGGTGACTGCAAACTGGGACTCAGAGAAAAGATATGTCTTTCTAAATGCCTGCAGTGCCCCTCTGGGCTTCTTCATATCATAAAGTGGGTGTATTCCAGGCCAGCCTTATTGAGTCACACAGTAGCTCTCTCTCAAAAGTCTGAATTCCAACTTCTGTGAGTTTCTCCTCTGAGTCACTGGAGAAGTGATGCGGGTCAGAAATATCATGAGATAAGATGCCGGTTTTTCAATTCTTCAGGTTCAGACACCCTTAATATCCTAAGCTTTGGGTTCATCGCTGTTTCTTTTGGTTACTAGCTCAGGTTGCCTCTGTCTGGCTTATTTAGTCCTCCATTGCTTTTACTGTGCTACTTTCTGCCAGTTGAAATGACTACCTTGGTTTGTATATTTCTAAAGAAACTCTAAGGAACAAAGTACTTGATTTCATATTAGAACAGGATCCGGCTTTTAAAATTAAATTTAGTTGGATGTTGTGGCTGAGATAATCCTTTAAAAGACTCAAAAAATTCAACAACAGTAACTTTTATTAGGTGATAATAATAACATTGAATGTGTGTTGATAACACTGAATATAGTCTAACAGTGGGATAAAAAGATGTCCTATCTTGTGAAGGTGAAAGTAAAAATTAAAATATTAGTTTTGATGTTTTGCTTTGTTTGTTTTGGGTGTTTTAAAATTCTGTTTTCTTAAATCTGATTTCTGCTGGGTAGCAGTAGTAGTGCATGCTTTTAATCCCAGCACTCCAGAAGCAGAGGCAGGAATATCTCTTAGCTTAAGGCCAGCCTGATCTACAAGACAGACAGGACTACACAGAGAAATCCTTTCTTGAAAAAACAAACAAACAAACAAACAAACAAACAACAAAAACAACAAAATCTGATTTGGACCTTTGTTAATTCTCTTTTCTATTTTAAGTTCTATTTTCCATTTAAATTATTATGCCTATAAAATATTTCAAGGTATTATACATTTGTATTGTATTCTGTTTTGTTTGTAAACATACTACCTGAGCCTTTTCAAAATCAGTTATTTACTGATACTTTTTCTTAGCTAAAAATGTATGTATGCTTTCCTGTTTCCTTGCATACACACTAATAATTCAAATTATATGTGGTAGTGACTCTGGATCTGCTGTTTACTCTTGAAGAATGGTGATTTCTTTTTGTTCTTGTAGGCAGGCCAATGACTCAATATTAACAATGAACATGTGTGGGTTTGATTATATACTCCATTAGAACAGTTTTATGAAGACCCAAGAATACTTCTTAAACCTCTCCAAATTAATGAGACTCAAGTACCGTCCCTGAGACTTCCCAGGGAATGTTAGGCCTTCATCGCCCAAGCTTTTAAAACATACCTAGAAGATGTCACACTCCTTTATTTGATCTTCACTGTTCAGGTAGAGCTTCCTGCTTTTCACCTGCATGCCTACATGGGAAATGGGGCTGAGCATCTGCTTCCTGGCCAGACTAACATAGACATTTTGTCTCAGACCCGTAGCACTCTGTTAAGCTTTGCATTGACTAATTCTGTATATGAGCAAAACAGTCCTCGGCCAAAGACTCATGGTGGATCTGCTGAAGACCTTCTGACTCACCTGCACTCATTTCTTTGCAACTCCCATTTTTCCTCTGTGCTCCACAAATCTCAATCACATTAGATGACTCCTGCTTGGTCTGGAATCTCTGTCCCCTCTTCTCAAGAGGACACCGTGCTTGGCTTACACTTCAGGCAGAGAACTGGAAGGCAGAGGTGCTGCATCTCATGAGCTGCTCCTCTCTCCTGGCTCTCACCTTAGTACCTTCTTCTGTGCGGAGATTATAAGTTACTTCATGTAATTTTTTTTTTTTTTTTTGCCTACATTCCTAGTTAATTTTGGTGGCAGACTATGTTAAGGGTCAGTGACTTAGTTGCTGAAATGCAACACCATGACCAAAAGCAACTTATAAAAGAAAGAATTTAATTTAGGAATCATGGTCCGAGATGATTAGAGTCCATGACCATTATGGTGGTGAGCATGGCAGCAAGCAGGCAGACATGACACTGGAGTGGTAGCTGAGATTTCAACTCTCAATCCATAACCTGTAACAGAAAGAGAAGAGAGAGAAAGGAGAGGGGAGGAAGGGGGAGGAAGTGGAGAAGAGTGAGAGGGTGAGTGAGAGGGTGAGGGAGAGGGAGAAGGAAAGGGAGAGGGAGAGGGAGAGGGTGAGTGAGAGGGTGAGGAAGAGGGAGAGGGAGAGGGAGAGGGAGAGGGAGAGGGAGAGGGAGATGGAGAATGGGAATACTATGAGTCTTTTGAAACCTAAAAACTCACCCGCATGAACATACCTTTTCCAAGGCTCATCACTTTCTTTTTTTTCCATTGGATATTTTCTTTTCTTTTCTTTTTTCACAAGTAATTTCATAATTTATTACTTCTGTATTTAATTTTGACATGTTCTCATAATTCACCATTGTATACAATACTGTGATAGATATCCCACAGTACATACATATCTCTGTCAACATAAATTCTTTTTTTTTTTTTGATACTTTATTTACATTTCAAATGTTTCCCCCTTTCCAGGCCTCTCCTTTGGAATCCTCTATCCCCTCCCCCTCCCCCTGCCTCTATGAGGGTCTTCACCTACCCATCCACCCACCCACTCTCCTCTTTCCTCCTTGCCATTCCCCTACACTGGAGCATCTAACACCCTCCGGCCCAAGGGCCTCTCCTCCCACTGATAGCCAACAAGGCACTCCTCTGCCACATATGAGTCCAGTACCATGGGTCCCTTCATGTGTATTCTTTGGTTGGTGATCCAGTCTCCGGGAGCATCGGGGGGTCAGTACAGTTGACAATGTTGCTCCCTCCATGGGGCTGCAAACTCCCTCAGCTCCTTCAGTATCTACTCCAACTCCTCCATCTGGGACCTCACTCTCAGCCCAACTGTTGCTGTGAAGTGAATCTTGGGTATTCCAAACTTTTGGGCTAATATCCACTTATCAGTGAGTACATACCGTGTTCATTCTTTTGTGACTGAGCTACCTCGCTCAGGATGATATTTTCAAGTTACATCCATTTGCCTGCAAATTTCATGAAGTTATTGTTTTTAATAGCTGAGTAGTATTCCATTGTGTAAATGTACCACATTTTCTGTATCCATTTCTCTGTTGAGGGACATCTGGGTTGTTTCCAGCTTCTGGCTATTATAAATATGGCTGCTATGAACATAGTGGAGCATGTGTCTTTATTACATGTTGGAGTATCTTCTGGGTATATGCCCAGGAGTGGAATAGGTGGGTTCTCAGGTAGTATTATGTTCATTTTTCTGAGGATCAGCCAACTGATTTCCAGAGTGGTTGTACCAGCTTGCAATCCCACCTGCAATGGAGGATGTTCCTCTTTCTCCACATCCTTGCCAGCATCAGCTGTCACCTGAGTTTTTGATCTTAGCCATTTTGACTGGTATGAGTGGAATCTCAGGGTTGTTTTGATTTGCATTTCCCTGATGACTAAAGATGTTGAGCATTTCTTTAGGCGCTTCTCAGCCCTACGAATTTTCTCAGTTGAGAATTCCCTGTTTAGCTGTTTCCCATTTTTTAATAGGGTTATTTGGTTCTCTGGAGTCTAACTTCTTGAGTTCTTTGTATACATTGGATATTAGCCCTTTATCAGACATAGGATTGGTAAAGATCTTTTCCCAATCTGTTGGTTGTCGTTTTGTCCTATTGAAAGTGTCCTTTGCCTTACAGAAGCTTGCAATTTCATGAGGTCCCATTTGTCAATTCTTGATCTTAAAGCATAAGCCATTGGTGTTCTGTTCAAGAACTTTTCCCCTGTGCCCATGTGTTTGAGACTTTTCCCCACTTTCTTTTCTAATAGATTCAGTGTATCTGGTTTTATGTGGAGATCCTTGATCCACTTGGACTTGAGCTTTGTACAGGGAGATAGGAATTGATCAATTTACATTCTTCTACATATTGACTGCCAATTGAACCAGCACCATTTGTTGAAATTGCTGTCTCTTTTCCACTGCATGGTTTTAGCACCTTTGTCAAAGATCAAGGGACCGTAGGTGTGTGGGTTCATTTCTGTGTCTTCAATTCTATTCCACTGATCTACCTGCCTGTCACTGTACCAATACCATGCAGTTTTTATCACTACTGCTCTGTAGTACAGCTTCTCTTATTCCTTCCCAGTTTCACCATCTGGGAACCAACTCACATGTATAAACCTTTGGGAGCCAGTCTTAATCAAACTACCAAAAGTAAATGCTCTACTCAGTATCAAGCAGATAATCAACAAAACAACACTTTTTTCTTACATATTTTATTTTCTGATTGAATACATTCATGATATTTATAGCTATGTGTTTTGAATTAATTCAAGAGAAAATGTTACTCAAGTCTAAAGAATGTTTTATGAAATTTCACAGAGACTAAAAAACACATTTCAGTTTGAATTTTCTTCAAGAGGTATTGCCTTATTACTCATTAGTGGTGTGTGTGTGTGTGTGTGTGTGTGTGTGTGTGTGTGTGTGTGTGTGTGTGTGCCATGTTTCTGTAACTTTTGCAAAGCTACGTTAGAATCTAAAGATGATTTAAAAAGCAAAATAGTCTATAGGGACTATATCATATTTGCAAAACAAAATGCACCAATATATAATCACTTTTTCAAGGTCCCCCTATGTACCTGAAGCTGCCTTGAAACTTACAGTCTTCCTGATATCCTCTTCTTACAACTACAATAGGCTATAATTGCCTATAAAAGCTAGGCATTTATACTGACTTTAGTCTCATGAGGTAACATACTTAAGACAGTAAAAATGCTACTAAAATTCTTTCCTTTGGTAACATTTTTCACATATAATAACGTATTTATGCGTGAAGACCTTTGAACCTATATAAAATACTTGATGGATGTGGAATCCCCCTGTAATTTCAGCCTTGAGAAATGGACACAGAGGACCCCAGAGAAAGCAAGCGAGCTGTATCAGGGAGCTCTGGGTTTGACTGAGAGACTCTGCCTCAATGAATAAATCAGATTATTAATGGAGAATGATTCTTACCATCAACCTCCACCCTTCTCTTGCAGACACACACATTCACATACATCCCCACACAAATGTGCCCACACACCTACAATTACATGCACATACACATGCACACACACACACACACACACACACACACACACACACACACACACACAAGCACACATGAGCACTAGCACTCAAATGCATTCCCACCCACACACTGTAAGCACAGATGGAAAGGGGGAAATTTAAAAGCCTTAAGAGCTAAAATCATTTGCAAGAAAGAAGCTTTGAAACGTAGGCATTAAGCATCCATTCTTCCATCACTAAGGTCTCAAATAGTGTTCAGGTGGCTTTTATTATTTGTGAGATGCATGTGTCATCTAACTCTGCCTCCAGATGGATATCATACATTGACGTCAAAAACTACATTGCAAACAGAAGCATCAGTCTTCCAAAGCAAATTTGTTGCCCAGACTGTGCGGATAAATAAACCCACCTGTGCAAGAGTCAACTGTTACTTCAATTGGAGGTGTTGAAAAGGCATTCCAGAAGTGATTATCTAGAGAAACCTGAATGAATAAAACCACCTCAGTCAGTGGGAAACCTGAAATATCCTTCCCCAGAACTCATTAAAATCTCTCTTGACTTTGTCTGGCACAATGCAAAACAGATTAGAGAAAATAATTTTAAGTTGTTTAAGATCCTATGTTAATTGGACACAGTCTTCCAACATGGCTGCACACTGTTGTGGCCTGAGTTCGCTTACTGGTCCTGAGACTGAGAGTTCATGCTGTGTCTCCAGAGACGCACATCATGTTGGGTAAAAATTTTAGCTTAACCACCTGACTGTATTTGCCTTGAAAGTAACCAAATACACGAAACAATACTTGGCAAATGTATTTCTTCTCAGTCATTTGCTCACATCTCAACTGAAATACACTCTTAAGTTAATGTTGGTGGGCACCTAGGTTGTAAAACCACCATGCTAGCCCCCTGCCCTTATTTCTAGCCTCGTTTCTTCTGACACTGTCCTACTTTGAGCCCTTTGAGAGCTTTATGGTACCCAATCTCCACAAGCTTTGAGGAGGATCCTTGATTCATTTCTGACTTAAAGATGTTTTAGGTTTGCAAACTTCAATTATGTCACGAATGGGGAAACCTCTCTTAGGATTAAAAAAGGAAAAATACAGTGATTTTAATTTTTTTTTTTACCCCTTGAAACAAAAAAGAAAGAATAAGATTATTTTTCAATTAAAGGCTCTTGTCTTGGCCTAAGGATTTAAGATATTCAGTCTCTGAAGAATCTGGCTTCCCAAGAGTGGGGATGTTAAATTTAAGCTATAGAATTCACCTGAATTAAAGTAAATCAGCCAAATGCATAATTCCCTGGATTTGCACAGTTCTGTTCCAGTAGAGATATCCTTGTCAGCAGAGACTACTCTTGCCATGAGTACCCACACATGCTTCTAACCTATTTACGGAGTACTCAGAACAGGTATGTTTTATTTTTACCACAATGGTTTCAGTTCAATTAACCCAAGCCCAATTCTACCAATTCCTTTTGGAACCAACAGACTTATTTTACAGTAAGATAAAAAAAAAAAGTTAAAGAGCAGAAAGAAATGTCACAATCTTGGAGGACACAGTAATTTTATCAAGACATTAGTGTAAGTATTATTATTATTATTGTTGTTGTTGTTGTTATTATTATTATAAATGCAGCCCTCATAGTAAGAGAACACAAGTAAGAAACTTGTCTGTGAACATCAGAATCTATCTGTTTCTCTCTTAGGCAAACAGTCTTATTCCTATTCTTTCTCATTCAGCTAGTATTACTGTTTTTTTGGGGGGGGGCGTCTCATCAAAGTATTACATAATGTTCTCATTGCTATGACCAAATGTCTGGCAAGAAACAGCTTTAAGGAGGAAAGATTTACTTTGGCCATGGCCGGATGATAGCAATCATCGTGGCGGGATTGGAAACAGGGTGGACGGAGGGGAAAGCAGCCATGGCCCCTAGATAATGAAGCTGCTTACTCACATCTCACTGTACCAAGAAATGTAGGTAGAACAAGAAGCAGAGAACAGACTGAGAGAGTGGGGTGGACTAGAGACGTAGTGACCATCTCTAAGTACCTACTTCCTCCAGCTGGATCCCTCTTACCAAGGGTTCCGCAAGTCCCCCAAACTGTGGGGCTTCTGGGGACTCAGTGTCCAAACACTTGGAGCCTTTGGGATAACGTTTTACCCAAAATCCACAAAAGCTGCTGCCTTTTGCTCTCAAATATCTCAGTGGCAATAAGAGGTTGTGGAGCAGGAGCTCCAAATATACTGTAATTCCCTTTCTTCAGATTGTATGACTAGTAGGGTGACCACAAAATGTCATGGAAGTGTTAAATGGATTGGGGTTTTGAGACTACAGGGGAAAGCACAGCTGTCTTCAGCAAGCCCTGAGGATTCATACAGTTTTCTTTGTCTCTGAGTTCCGTCAGCGGTTCCTTTGATGGGTAAACTCCTATGTTGTTTCCAAGATACTGTCTTTCCTTCTCCACCACATGGGGTTTCATCCATTGACGTCTAGACTTTGCAATGGCTTTCAATTTGTTCCAGTTATCCTTCTTGCCCAGTAGAGGTACCCTGTCCTGCCCTGAACGTAAGCAGGAGAGCTTGAGATGATTACATAAACCCAGTGGTTTTTACTGTTTCTCTTTTTCCCTGTCATTCTTTGTTCCTGTTCTTTTGCTTCTTCCTCATCAGTGCTGGGAATCAACCCAGAGCCATGGGCGTGGTCCACAAAAGATTTAAAGCTGTATATCACTTCTGTGACAGACATCTAATCTTGTTATAGGTATTTATATTTCAACGTCAACTCAGAGGGTGAGGCCTGACCCCCTTGAATATGAAGGCTGCTTGTTGCTGAATGATGGCCAGCTCAGGAATTATAACTCTGTATATCCCGGTTTTATCTGTCACTGCACAGTGCAAACCGGCTGGCAATCTGCCAAATCATATGGACTTGATGACACCGATTGTCTTTCCTGTTGTTACAGGAGTCATATTAGTCTAGGTCCTTAAGACTTTTATAACAATGTCTACATCTGAATTAAGACTCTTAAGATGGTTGTTTCATGAATTTGTGGGTGATTTTCTGCTAAGTCTTACTTTCTTTATCCGTGTTCCCAGGTTATAGATCACCCAGACCCATGCCATACTGTTCATTAAAGGTCAGGCTTTCTAAGGTCCTTCAGTGCTACAATGTTATGGTAGTTATTATTTGAATATAAATATAAATATAACCTTTCTTTTGATAGGGTGGGTTACATTGATTGAAAGCAAGATGCATGGAGAATATTTTACCCCAACATGGAGATGAAGAAGATCAAAATGAAATTACTAAAATAAAGTTGAGAACTGCTTTTATGCAGGATTGGATCCCTTAAAATTTACTGATGGTTAGGCAAGCGACTTATCTCTGAAATTCTAAGTGAAATAGTAAGTATTGGGAGGAAATTGGAGTAACATGTATAATAGAATATAACTGCATAATACTCTGTAACACTACGGCTTCTGGCCCTGCAAAATGGATACAATCATTCCTCCTAAGCTGAGGCAAATATCTTTCAGTTCCCAATTTACCTCTGCAGTTAGAACTGAACTTGACTGAAGAAAGCTGTTTCTATACAGCTGTGGAATTTGGTTAAGGCTATATTATAGTCTAACATGTTTAGCCATATTCAACTCTTGTAACTATGTCAATATATACTATACTGATAATAAAACTATATATTGAAAAGGCGATCTGTATTTCTCCTCTGTCCCCTTGTCTCAACGACTGTCCGTGCCAAGCATACATATACATAGGACTGGTCAGTGAGTTTTCTGAAACCTAGTTGTTGTTCGTCCCCTTTTCAATCTGACTCCTTCCACAATCTAACTGAAGAGCAGTCTGGAAAAACGCAAACTGTACTTCTAGTGATACTTGGATATCTGACTTTGACTCTTGGTCATGACTAGGGCAAGTGGGTTTATCACATACTGTGAAAAGTATGTAACTTCTGTACCAATCCTTTGGGTCGTTTTCTTTTACTGATGACTTCCAAATGGCTGAGCTGGTTGAACAGCTTGGTTTGACAGCATGGCCAGAGAAACATAAAAGTTTTATTGAAGCTTCTACTTTGAGGTCTCCCAAAGCCACAATTTCATGCATAGATCTTACTTCAGTCCAGAAACGCAGCAAGGTCTGTATATGTGGGAGAGCATCTGGGAACTAGCATCAGCATGTCTTCCTGACCTCAGTGTTTACCAGAAATGCTTTGCTTTTGTGGCACTCTATCCTTTTTTTCCCTAAAGTAAATATGTTACATGACAATACTCTATAAAATCTGAGAGTTCTTTAAATATCTCTACACGGGAAATCTTTCCAATTCCTTAACAAACTTTTCTAACACAAACCTCAGTCTTATTGCTTCTTTACAGGGGGTCCCTGTCCTGTGAACATAATAAACTCTTGGAAAGTGTAGTAATCTGGTGTGCTGGAGTCCACATGGTATGAAGTTTCTTTCTTGGGAACAAACACTGACCCAGATGTGGCCCTGTAACTGGAAAACTGCAGGCAGGAGATAAAGCTTAGAAAGAATGTCTTCCTGAGGGCAAACAATGCCACGAGGACAGAAAAGCACAGAAGGAAGAACCCAGAAAAGGGCTTCAAAGAGATGTCTGCTTAAGCTTCGCTTGTAATGGTGTCTCTTGTAGCTAACTAAACAATATATAAACAGTAGTGGGAAAAATAAAAACTGTGAATTCTTGAAGTGGATCCAGAGTCCTGTGCTTCTCTCTCCCACCATCCTACTCTCCGGGTCCCTGTGGCGCTTCTGGCTGCACTGGGTGAATCACAGTTGACTGGAGTTGTCAAGGGGACGTTGTGGAGACTATCTCTCTAGGGTTTTTGGGTTTGTTTGGTTTTTTTTTTTTTGATGTCACTTTTTCTTCTATCATTTCTATGAGTTGAATCTTGTCCTTCAAAATTCCTATGTTAAACTTCTAAGCACCAGACACTCAGAGTGTGATTTTAGGAATAGCGCCTTTACAGGTAAAAATTATTTAAGAGGTAACCGTGCTTAGAGTAAAGATCCTTAATCCAAAACATCCAGGATTCTTAGAGGGTTAAAGAGGTATGTGGATGCACACATGCACACATATACATACACATAAATGTACACACATGCATACAGAGAGAGAGAGAGAGAGAGAGAGAGAGAGAGAGAGAGAGAACAAGAGAGGGAGAACATCATGTAAACCTGAAAGTAAACATCAGGCAGGTACAGCAGAGGCCCAGTGACACCAAAGATGGATGAGGGAGGAGAGAGGTGGAACCCACATTTCCACATCCCTCACAAGCAACTAACCTTGCCATCCCCTAAAGCCAGATTTCTGTTCTTCAGAATGGCAAGACTTGTAATTCTCTGTTACAGTAATACTGGCAAATGAATACAATTCTTGCTTAAGATTCAATGAGTTAATTCAGACTTTCCTGTGTCTAAAACAAATGAACGACAATATTGTCAATAGCAGGAGACAAAGCATTGTAGACTGTCTAAGATGATCTTGCAGTTGCAGGCCTGTTAATTAGAAGGTGGATATTCCCTTACATAGAAGATACTCCACTGCTATTCAGTCAAGTTGTAAGGGTGACACAGCATCCTCTGGGTAGTAGTGGAATGTCTGTGTGCAGATACATGGGCTCTAAGCCTAAGGAAGGGACAGGGAGTAGAGAAATACTGATTACACTTGAGGAAGTTAGATTATTAATCGTTAGCTGTGGGTTACAGCAGGAGTGGACACAACCACAATGTACAGCCTGAGTCATGGGCTGGTGTGATAGCTTCTGGTGCTTGAGGAGCCGAGAGAGAGAGAGACATCTCACACTGGTGACCAGAAGCTAAAGTTTCTAGCCTCCAGGGAAGAAAGAAATTTACCACCAAACTTTGGGTGTCACATTTTATAGTAAAAAGGAATCTGCCACAAATGTATTCCACAGGGAAAAATTCAGCAAGAGTACTGAAATTAAAATCTAGAGCCAAGACAATTCACTGGAGGTAAGAATAGACTTCCCAGGGGATGGTTTCAAGACAACTGGAAATTTGAATGCCAAAGAATGGAGCTGCATCCTTCGTTCATACCGCATGCAAAATTAACTAAAAGGGAATCAAATACCTAAATTTAAAAAGCTACACGTATTGTTGTCTTAGGAGAAGGAGTTGGTGTAAATCTTCAGGATTCTAAACTTGACAATCATCTTTATTCAGGACAGTAACAATGTAAACAAGAAGATACAGAGATATCAATACAATAAACACTTAAAATGTCTTATAGTCTAGATGGGTGAAGTAGCACAGGCCTTTTATCCCAACATGTAGGATACAGAGGAAGGCAGATATTTGTGAACTTAGTCTAGATTGGTCTACATAGTGAGTTCCAGGACAGCCAGGGCTATGTAGAGAAAAATAAAAACAAAATAAAATAGCTTAAAGGACACTTCTAAAATGTGCAATAAAAATTATCCAAATAATTAAAATAAAGATTAAGGATTACATTTACATGTTTTTCAAAGAAGGAAGGGATACAAATATGATTGAGTAAATAAAAATATTTGTCCTTAACTAACAATGAGAGAGATGCAAACCAAAACCACTGTGACACCAATCACATGAACTAGAATGTCTGAAATAAAAGGAAGATAATAGTAATTAACAAGTAAAAAAAAAAATAAACAAACCAAAAAGAAAAAAAATTAAAAGAATAAAAAACCAAAGAGAATAAAAGGAATGAAAAGAGGGATGGCTAGTTTAGAAAACAGTCTTTTCCTTAAAAGAGGAGATCATTATAGAACACATATCCACCAGAAACTATACAATTATAAGTAGTAAAATCATGTATCTATACAACCATTCACACACCAGTATAAAAGGCAGCATTGTTCCTAATGGCCAAAAGAGGACATCAAGTCAAGTGGCCAAGTGACCAGTGGATATAAAATCTGATACATCCTTATAACGCAATGTTATATGGCAATAAAAAATGTAGATTCTGATTCATGCTACCTTCGTTGGATTAAGTGAAAGAGGATGATGCATTGTGCGATTCCATGTTCAACTGTCCTGAATAGATACATCTAAAAGACAAAGAGTAGCCAATAAATGTTGGCTGCTGGAGGGTTATGGAGAAGCATAGGATAGGATATTGTAGCTTTGGAGTGCTGGGTTTCTCACTGAAGTAAATAGAACAATGAGAGGTTAATTGCACTGCCACTGCGGTACTTTGTGTCATACTGCGTCATTTAGTTATAGGTCTGTGATGAGTGAATGACATGGTATGAAATCCAACTCTAAATAAAGCAACTAAAAAATCTGGGACAAGGACAGAGTTCCTAGGGTAGACACAGGCTTGAGAAATGAACTACAGAGTTTTATCTGTGTGAAACACCAGGATCAGATGAACAGCAAAGGCAAGGTGTCATGTTGCTGATGCCATAGAGTCTTGCTCTTCATTGAGGAATCTCAAAAGCACGAAAAGATTTTATTATTTTAATAAATTTGACTTGCTTGCATAATTTGACACACTTGGAAGTGGTGTTCTTAACAATGGTGCAGGAATTTTGTAAGCTTAGTTATTTTCTTCTTCTTTTCTTAAAGCTATTACAAATCATCCTATTATATTATTTAATGTGTGCAAGCTATACTGTTATGAATAAAATAAAGTATGGTTTTTAAAAATTAAGTATAAATAATTATGATAATTATGAAGTGTTCTCTGTTGAGCCACCCTTTTGTCTTTCTTTAACTTTATCTTAGCCAAATCCCACAAGTTTTCACAATTTTGAGTAATTTGAAAAGCCCAATTCTTATGTTAAAGCATCAGTTCTTTATTTTTTTAACTTAAATTTCAAATCTTATGCAAAGCTTTCTTTTGTTTTGTTGTTATTGTTGTTGTTGTTGTTGTTGTTGTTGTTGTATCCCAGAACATGCAAAAGACATGCAAGAGGGGGCTCCTGTTTAGTTTCCACACATTCTCTGTCAGTTCTTTTGTAGGGTGATATCTCTGGGACAGGATGGAAGGTGTGGCTAAACAACAGCTGTGCCATGCATCAAAGACCACTTCCAGATATGCATGCTAACAACCAGTATGTAGCCCACAGGATTCTGGGTAGCAATCAAGAGGCAGGATGAATATTGTCTTGATCTGTCCTGGAGAGCCAGGCTTTATTTTCTCTGGCAGTTTTAAGTGTTTGTATAGTTTTCCTCATTATCTGGGGGAGGGGGGGGAGTTCCTCCCTGTGGATGTCTGGAACTGTGGATGCTAGAGACCTTGGAAGAGACTATGCTTTGGAATACAAACGTTCTGGTGATGAAGTGTAGTTCACTTTTGCAAGATACATTTAGTTTAGTTTTACGTATGTGGGTATTTTGCCTTATATAGTTGCACTGTCTTCTTGCCTAGTGCCTGCAGAGACTGGACTGGAACTGGCACTGGAACTGGAGTTTGGGTAAGTTCTAAGCTGCCCTGTAGGTGCTGGGAGTTGAACTGGGTCCTCTGGAAGAGCAGTGAGTGCAAATTACAGTCTAAAGATGGCAGCAGACGTCATCCCTCCCCATCTCCATAGTCTGTTCTTCTTTCTTCCTTATTGCCTGTTTCTTCTGTTGCTTTTGATTTTGTTTTCATGTTCTTTGTTGCTTTCTTCAAAATATCACAAACCACTGAAATATAATCTAAATCCAACAAAAGCCCTGGCAGATGGGCGCTATGTGGATAGTCTCCTCATTGATAACGTCTTAGAGTTAGACCACACTTTCCAGGGGGTGGCACTCTCAACAAAAAGACACACTAAGTCCTGAATAATTTACCCCAGTTCTTTAGCAACTTGGGAAGCAGTAGTGACTATATTTGTAGATTTGTCATTTTTGTTAAAACTGGCAGTGGCTTTTTTGACACTACTAAAAATAATACTGACAGGACAGAGCCCTTGGGGGTAGTCTACATAGTATTTATTTATTTATTTATTTATTTATTTATTTATTTATTTATTATTAACATTATCATCATCATCACCACCACCACTACCACCACCACCACCATCATCATCATCATATTTTAGAGAAAATAAATGTCATAAACCAATGGGAACAATTATATTACTGGCACTGACGATCATACCTTACTGTGCCAAGGTTAAAAAAAAAAAGAACTTGGTAACAACAGATCTGGCTTTGATTAAGAAATCTGGAAAACAGAGACACAAACTGTATCCACTTAAATTCTTCAGGCTTTCTCAATCCGACTCTGCAGGGTGCAGCTTTGAGTGGTCAACTTATGAGTGGTCAGATGTGAAAACTGTGTGTTTCCATATTGTTCTCTTCGTTCTATTCAACTTTAAATCCATAATTTGTATCTTTTTAAAATACCAGGTCACACAAATTTTCTTGAAACCTTTTCAAGGCCAGGGAAAAGAATACAGAAACGGACTTTGGGAAGAATGATGAAATGCCGTTTGACCAGAGATTTTACAGAAACTCTTTCAATCATCCAAGGTAGACGATACTTTGGAAGAGGCACACAAGTAAAAATGGAATTAAATAAATGAAAACATTCAATGATTTCCATTTCTTATACATCCAAAATATTTTACTTACCCACTCAAGTTTAATAGACCATCATATAAATAAACTTGAAAGAGAAATAGAGCTATAACATAGCTCTATTTTTTTTCACCATAAAACAATGAAAGCAACAACTCAGAGGGAAATTGTGACAAGACACAAGGTAGAGATATCCTGAATCCTTAGAATCAGGATAAACAGTAGTTTATGAACGGTGTCACCATGCCCATGGGCCTTTCATCTCAGGACCATGCCTGTATATAGGCAAGAGAGGGAGAACTGCTAGAAGAGGCTTGGCTACGATAAATAAGTTTATCTTCACAGATCTGAAGTGATAGCTTTGTAATTCCTCTCTCATTTTATCTCCATGGCTAGCTCATTGTGGCTGCATTTTTCCCAATATATTTCTAATTCACATATCTTCATTCATTTTCGTCATTCTCTGTTTTTCTTTTCTCTCCTGTATACTGATATCAGAAAGACTGTGTTTCCTTAGCGCTTCTCATTGCAACATGCCCACACTCCAGAATCACAAGAGCATCCTTTGTCAGCCAACAACTCAAGTAGAACCTTTGGGCTTTTGTACGTTGTCTTTTAGGATCTCAATGTGGCTAATGCCGCTCTTACTCCCCCATAGCTGGAGAATTTTCTACTCCTCCAGTCCTAGCTCAAATACTGGAGGTGCCCTCCCATCCCTATGCTCCCTCCCACCCATCACCGTGCTCCCTCCAATCCATCTCTTTGTTCCTTCCCATCAATGTGAGGCCTCCAATCACTGTGAGCTCTCCCTTCACTGTGCTCCCTCCCATGAGCCTTCCAATCACTGTGAGCACTCTCTTCACTGTACTCCCTCCCATGGGCCCTCCCTTCACTGTGATCCCTCCCATCACTGGGCTCCATCCCACCACTGTGCTCTCTCCCACAACTGTGCTCCCTTCCATCACTGTGCTGCCATCACTGTGCTCCCTCCCACCACTGTGCTCCCTCCCATCACTCTGCTCCCTCCCACCACTGTGCTCCCTCCCACCACTGTGCTCCCTTCCATCACCGTGCTCCCTCCCACCACTGTGTTCCCTCCCTTCACTGTGCTCCCTCCCACGACTGTGCTCCCTCCCACCACTGTGCTCCCTCCCACTACTGTGCTCTCTCCCACTACTGTGCTCCCTCCCATCACTGGGCTCCCTCCCATCACTGGGCTCCCTCCCACCATTGTGCTCCCACCCATCACTGTGCTCCCTCCCATTACTGTGCTCCCATCGCTGTGCTCCCTCCCACCACTGTGCTCCCTCCCACCACTGTGCTCCCTCCCACCACTGTGCTCCCTCCCATCACTCTGCTCCCTCCCACCACTGTGCTCCCCCCATCACTGTGCTGCCATCACTGTGCTGCCTCCCACCACTGTGCACCCTCCCATCACACTGCTCCCTCCCATCACTGTGCTCCCTCTCATCAATGTGCTCCCTCTCACCACTGTGCTCCCTCACACCACTGTGCTCCCTCCCACCACTGTGTTCCTTCCCACCACTGTGCTCCCTCCCATCACTGTGCTGCCACCACTGGGCTCCCTCCCACCACTGTGCTCCCTCCCACAACTGTGCTCCCTCCCACCACTGTGCTCCCTCCCACTACTGTGCTCCCTCCCACCACTGTGCTCCCTCCCATCACTGTGCTCCCTCCCACCACTGT
>CM052700.1:117179714-117225070 GCA_028551405.1 Uromys caudimaculatus | reverse complement strand
TCCCACCACTGTGCTCCTTCCCACCACTGTGCTCCCCCCATCACTGTGCTGCCATCACTATGCTGCCTCCCACCACTGTGCTCCCTCACTTCACTGTGCTCCCTCCCATCACTGTGCTCCCTCTCATCAATGTGCTCCCTCCCACCACTGTGCTCCCTCCCATCACTGTGCTCCCTCCCACCACTGTGCTCCCTCCCACCACTGTGAGCTCTCCCATCACTGAGCAACTTATTTGACATTTCCCAGGGCCCCAGACAAGCCAACTCAACCCTCCTTCCTTTTTCCTCTAAGAGTTATGAGTTCTGTATATCTACCTTGTTCAGATTTAATAAATTTCACTTAATTTGACTTGAATAATGAAAAAAAGACATTTTAAGTCTTTTTAATGCAAATGAGCCTTAAATTGACTCCACATTAATTAAATATGACCTCATACCTCTCTCTCTCTCTCTCTCTCTCTCTCTCTCTCTCTCTCTCTCTCTCTCTCTCTCACACACACACACACACACACACACACACACACACACACACACACACACACACACACGCCAAGAAACTAATATTCTCTACTCCTTGGAAAATCTCAGACACAGAAAACTCCTAAATTTTCCAGTCAGCCTGACCCTACCTTCTCTGAAGTCATCAATAATTTTCCTTCTTTGAACATATATGGCATTTATATGTATGTATTCCTATTTACTGTTGTGTGTTATTTTTGATACATTAGTGAACTGTGTAAAATTCTTACGCCTAGGAGCCTTGACATTTCTCTCACTATCTCTGTCTAGCCTATGGCCAGGCATAACACTTGTATAAGCTGCCATTTTCCACTCCTGCTGCTCAATAAGATGACAGTTTTGCCATCTTAAAATGTGTCTCTTGAATTATAACTGCTAACCAATGTTTGTAAAAACCAAACACTCATAATCCATGTATATTTATTATAAAAAGAAAATTACAGTCTAGGCTTTGAACATATTTTTCACACATGTAAAAATAATCAGAAATATAATTTTAGAGATAATACATTCTACATGTTTTTGAACTGTGTGAGGTTTTCAATGTAATCATTATCGTATATTTTAGAACAATTCTTCTCAATGCCCTACAGTTCTGAGTCTTTGTGGTAATTCATTAAATTGTTGCATACAATCTATCATAACTCGTTTTTCCAACACTAATTTAGCCTGTCACAAATTATCACTTGTTCAGAAAAAAAAAAATAGAGCATGAGTCACAGTTTCCACTCATTTTGTCAAACTTGTTAAGAACATTCCATTTGTTTTTCCAAAGCTAATGTTTACCTGTTAAAATAGACAAGACTTGCATCTGAAGCCTGATATTTTGTTTTTGTTTACTAGTTTAAGGGAGAATTTTCACCCATGCTGTGTATGTAGACACCCACCACCCTGACTTTTACTCACCTTTGTAGACAACTATGAAATATTACCAGAACCCCAATAAAGATAAATTCTTTCTTTACTGATTTAGCATATATCTGAAGTCCCTTCTATTTATACAGTTGTAAAACATGCTACACTCTTAGAGAACTACTATTTGAATCAGGTAAGAAAATAAGTTTTGCTTTCTAAATAAAGTTAAGCAACCTACTCAAAAATTATGTTCTACCATTCTTTGGTTTTAGAACGTTTTAAAAAGAACAAAAGCCTTCTGGAATTTTATTTATTCAAAATGGATTTTGAAATACATTGCTTAATAGTGGCCAAATTTCTTTTTTAAAAAAGAGTCAACATGTTCTTTCATTTCTTAGTAGTTCAAGCACACTAGCTACATACCAACTTGTTCTTTCATACTGTACCAAGCTGGCCTCAGACATACATAATAAATGATCCTCAAAGATAATGAATATTTTGAGGCATTCTCTTGATTTATGTTACTGGCTCACCAACTATTCCCAGGGAAAATGAGGTGGACTACTTCCAAATTTGCCCTCCTCACCTTCCTGCTCACACCTCTTCATCCTGCCAACATCTTGTTTTCACAGTTGGACTGTGTTACCAATGCTCACTCTGTGTGGTCCTTTTCTAATAAGGAAATAGAAATAGAGCAACTCCCTGATTGATTTTCTCTCTTACAGTAATCCTGGCCTCTTGAGAATCTGGAGGTCAGTGATTTACTCTCTGCTCCCGCTCCTTCCCCATTCGCCCCCCCCCCCCCAATGGCTTTATTGGATGGAGAGCTCTGGGCAATGCCTCCTGACTCTAAGGTGAAGAAGATGCCTGGCATAGCACTTTTCGCTGGGTGTGCATCTGTAGTTCCAGCTCTGTGGCTCAATTGTCATGCTGTGAGTCACTTTGTTCTTTTTTAACCAATTAATTGGGTGCTTTCCTAAAATACCAGGCCACTGTCCTGAGTTGACAGGGCAAAGTGGTTATCTACCTGAGGATAATATGAATGGTTCACAGAAGACTGCAGAGCACAGGCATGACCAGTTTGTGGCTAGGAAGTACCTTAGAAAGTTATTTATTCTGCCATGTCACAGACAGATAAGGGAAAAGATTCTTCACTTAAGCTTATCACTGAGATGCTGTAGGAGTGAAGGTTTAAAATGCAATATCTCCAAAACATTACTATAAGTATTAAGCTAAATTCATAGGGCAGTTATTCTGGGAATTTAAACTAGTTTGGAAAAAAATAAACAAAATTGATGAACTTACTAAACTTTCAGACTGGCATTCTTATGCATTTTGGAATATCATAGGACAATGCACTCTTGCTTTGCTC
The DNA here is from genome assembly GCA_028551405.1 of Uromys caudimaculatus. NCBI lineage: Eukaryota > Metazoa > Chordata > Mammalia > Rodentia > Muridae > Uromys > Uromys caudimaculatus. The sequence continues at coordinate 117,222,325 of CM052700.1, read as the reverse complement.
TAGTGCCCTTTGCTCTGGAATCTTGGGGCCTGGAACCACAAATACAGTTAAAACTGGCAACAAGGCAATAAAGCTCCTATAGATATTACTGTAGAATACTGAAAGTAAAACAAATTAGCTTAAAGTTTAGAATGAGAACTTAGCAATGAGAGCTTGCTGTATTTTATGATGTCAACCAAGTTGGAGAACTTGTGACTCCATATAATTTTTAAGTAAAATTTTAAAAATGCTTTCTTTTTATTAAAATAGATTCTTTTCTCATATAATATATCCTGATTACAGTTTCCCCTCCTTCGACTCCTCCCAGTTCCTCTCCATGTCCTCTCTCATTGAAATCCATTCTCTTCCCATCTCTCATTAGAAAGGAACAGGCTACAAAGAGAAAAAACAAAACATAAGAAAATGAAATGTAGAAGGACAAAACAAAAGGCATCACATTGAATCTAGAAAACAGAAAGCACCAGAAGGAAAAGAGCCCCAGGAGAATAAACATACATATATGTTCTTGCTGTTCCTGCTGCTTCAGTCCTTCGAGTTCATGTGAGCCTTGCTTAGTTGACTTGGAGGGCCTGGTTTCCCTGGTCTCCTTCATCCCATCTGTCTTTTACACTCTTCCTGCCTCCTCTTCCATAGGATTCCTTGAGTAACTCTATATTGAAAACTGAGTTAGAATTTGGTTGGTAACAATCACAACAATGACGATTGCTCACTTATTCATTATGTTATGACGAGGAGTTGAACACATATCATCTTCTTCTGTCTTCACAGTGATAATGTATTTGATGCTTATAGCCGTAAGAACAAAGAGTTCCATAACAAATTATCATGTCCCTGGAAACTTAAAACAATGAAAACTTATGATACCATACCTCCTGAATCTAAAATACCCAAATCTAGTCAAGGATATAGTACTTCTGGCTTTGAGCTAGTGGTTTTTTTTTTTTGTTTGTTTTGTTTTGTTTTGTTTTGTTTTGTTTTGTTTTTGTTTTTTTGTTTTTTTTTTTTTGTATCTTCTGTCATTGGGGAATCCTGGTATTATTAAGGTGGAGCTACCTCACCCTGACCTCTTCCTGTCACTTTGGTGACTCTTGTCCCCTGTAGTTCTATTCCACATAAATCTTAAAAGGACAGTTGTTGTTCAATTTAGAACCTATCCAGATAGTCCAGGATAATCTTTAATTTTCTCCTTCTTCTTCTTCTTCTTCTTCTTCTTTTTCTTCTTTTGTTTGTTTTTTTGTTTTTTTCGAGACAGGGTTTCTCTGGGTAGCCCTGGCTGTCCTGGAACTCACTCTGTAGACCAGGCTGGCCTCGAACTCAGAAATCCACTTGCCTCTGCCTCCCCAGTACTGGGATTAAAGGCATGCCCCACCACTGCCCAGCTCCAAGAAAATCTTATTTCAAGATCTTTAGCTTAATTGCATCTTCAAAGTCCTTCCCTTCTTCTAATTCAGTGAATATTTCCAACTTATCTTTGACGGCCACAAATCACTCACTGCAGGTAACTGGCATTACCATTTCCACTTTACAGTTTAAGAAGGGAAGTGAGCTACATAACATTATAAGAGTATGTGCCAAGAATGTCATACCAGGTAAAGTAATTTATGTATACTGTATTATCTATTTAATGGTCATAGCAACCCGGTATAAAGTTGGGATTACTGCCATTTTATGTATACTAAAACTCTTCTAATTTGGCTAAAATTCTAAATGCAAACATACTCATTCACTGAAAATGATTATATGACAAAAATGTAAGAAAAGGAAAAAATTCAGTAGGTTAGATTGTTTTAAGAGGTAAGAAACTTAGATTGTTTTAAGAGGTAAGAAACAAGTAAAGGAGAAGGTCGAATACTATGAGTGGATAAAATTTTTCAGTGCATGGTTACAGAAGGTCATATAAAGAAGAAATGAAGGGAAAAGATGATGAGGGGAGGAGCCGTGAAGATGCCTGTTAGAAGAGAATTCCAGGCAGACATAATAGGTATAAAAATCTGAGGCATGGTCTGTAACTACAGGAAAGAAAAGGGTCTTAGTAGTATCTGATATGAGTGTGTAGATTGTAATGGAAACATTGATCTTTTCTAGAAAACCCAGGGATGAGTTACTAAAAATAAGAGTTGGGTATACCTAGAACAACATAAAATACTCTAGAGATGGAAAGTCTGAGGAGAAAAATAATTGAAATGCATTATCACTTAAGCACTCCAAATCTAGTGCCCATTCCTCCATGCCATGAGGAAATTATTAAAGCAAGAGCACTTTTTTTATGTGAAAAGTGCCAATTCATGTTATGTTGACAACTGCAGTTTTAAAAAGAAGGATTTAGATTTTTAGAGTTAGTTTTGATAGTGGCACACTCAATGGGCTGCACAAAATGAAAACACATGCTCACAGAACTATAAAGTTAGCTTAGATGGCCTGAACCATTCACTCTAAAATCATGGATTCAGATGTAGGGTATGCTTATTGTCAAAACGCCATTTGTCCCCTGTCATTAGACTGAAGAGGATCTGAATCCGGGTCTTTAGCTGCCACTGCTGCAGAACAAGGGGGCCTAAGGCAGGCACATCTGTTTAAGCTGTTCAACAGACTCCAGAAAACAGACAATCTGAAAAATCACAGCCTAATATCATTCTTAGAACTAGAAGGGACAGTCCGCCCCCCCAATCAATTTTGACATTTAATAAAATAGGAAATTCCAAACAGCAGAGCCAAGCAAAGTCTTTTCAATATATTAGCTAATTCTTAACAGTGATTATTCTCAGACTATACCAAATATATATTGAGTGCAAACAAACCCGGCAACTGGTGACTCTTCATGCCATTTTTGAATTTGTATTCTTTCCTGTCATCTAGGGAGCAGAGATTTTGATACAGAGAAAATTCTTGCTGGATACTCTATATGTACAGCTTTTAGAATTGTGTTTAGAGCAGTCCAAGGATCAGTCTAGAATCTTCTTAACTCTTGACATGTGTTTATTCACTTTTGCAGTAGGAAGAGGATAGAGAACTGAGACTACTTTGGAACTTAACCAAAGTTTTTGGAGAACTGTGTGTTGAGCTGGAGATGAGTCAGAGTCTACCTGAGAGAAAGTCTTGCTACACCATCTCTGGAAAATAGGCTAACCCATGTTCTAAGCCACAATTAAACAGCCCAAAGCAGAGCCTAACTCTAGATGCTAGAAGAAGCCAGGTGACAATGGATACAAACCCAACAGTCTGAATCCTGAAAGGGAGACTGAGCAGCAGTAGCCAAGGACCAACAGGGATTGATTAGTTTGGACGACAGCAATGATGGTGATGAAAGCTGTCACTCATAGCTTCCAAATACTTGACCTTTTCTAACTCACATGTTCTCAGATGTGAACACCACGTGAACTTCTTGGGGAAAATTGAAAATATTGTATTCAGAAATTCAGATATCAATGGTGTGGGTAGGTTGATGATATTTTTGGATAGTTTTATGTTCTTAACATAGACTCAGTTGGGGAAATGATAAAGTATTATTTATAAAGAGTAAAAACTGAAAATGATGTCATTTCCCTTAAAACCCGGTTGTCATAGCACATTTAATGAGAGTAAATACTGACTACTCATTACAGTGTGTACACACAAAAGGACAGAAAACAAATGTTCCCATCTAAAGTTAGATGTGTTATTTTTAGTTTCAATTATGTCTGTTATCTTTCATTCAAAAATAAAGCTAGCTATGTTTGACTTCTAGTAGATTTTGGGGGAGGAAGGTTGTGAGTTTGACTTTAAAATTTAACCTTGTGTTTTTTTTTTTTTTTCCTGTAGAATTCTTCCTGGAAGTTACTTAATTGGGACTGGCCCAGTTTACTCACCTTTCTCAAAGTAAAGTTTATAGAAGTCAGACGTCATGAGTTGATGTGAATTGCAAGTCTATAGTTAACATTGTTTGGAGGCTACAAAGATGTTTGTGGTCTAAAGACCCATGATACTATACCAGAGAAAGTGGTAACCTATCACCTTGAGAAACTTGATCAGTGGAAGAACAAGTGTCCCGTAATTTTGTCCAATAGAACCAATGGGCATTTTTTCTGTAACTTTAAGAGGTTGGAAGAAGAAGTCTGGGGAAATGTCTCAATAGATAATGCTTTCTACTCTAGCACGAGCATCTTAGCTTATATCCCCTGCACCCACAGAAAGCATCAAGTTTTGTGCAACATGAAAACCACTCCTCATTGGGAAGTTGGCAGAGACAGACAGATCCTCAAGCCTTGCTTGCCTGGACATCTATCTGAATGATAATCTCCAGATTCAATAAATGACCTTGTCACCAAAAAGGTGGAAGACAACTAAGAGAGATGCTTGACAAGTACACACACACACACACACACACACACACACACACACACACACACACACATGCACCCTTTATCCTTCCGTTATTGGAGTGAATTACAGCAAGGTAGGAAGGGTCCTGCTATTACCCAGTAATGCTATCACCTATGATTTTGAAGAAAAACAAAAGATAGCTCATGAAGGCTCAGGGATCATTTATGTTGAATATCAGTGTTTTGAAAGTGAAGTAGATTAAAGCCTGAGATATCTTCAGCAGCCAGATCTACTGTGACTTGTGATGAACTGAAGTCCTCAGAAACAATACAAATACACCAAGGGAAAACACAAGGAGAGAAGGAGTCCACAAACACAAGTGAGAGCTAGTTAGTGAAGGGCTGGAAGGAGCAGCTCTTGTGTGCTGGGGTATAATGTTTCTAGAATTATCAAAATAGAGACTCTCTAGTCTGACTTCAACTCACTAATGTTCTAAGATTTTTTCAGTTTTCAAAAATGCAGTGAATGTAACCTAAAGTGCACAGAGCACACGAACTGGAGCTGCAGTTGTCATTTAGCATTTGGTCAGGACTTAGGAGTGTTCTGCCATGGTGGATAAGAATGATGATGAGGAAGTATAAGGAAGAGTTTAAACCCTTTACTTATGTAAACAGCCTAGCCTTCTTATGCGCATTAGAGACATGTAAGTTGGGGAATGGACATGCTGGCAGGGATAACACAAAACAGTAATACACATCTTCCCATTTCTACTGATTCCTCAGCAATGTGTTCAGTAATAAGCCAGATAATTTGTTTTGCTTTCTACTGATTTTAGTTTTCCATATTAACAAAGTCTGTGAACTCATGGTCTCATGAATTCATGTTACTCATGAATCTACTGTCTTGTAAGGAACCAAATCAGGAGGGAGTGACGTGTCCATTTTAGTCTTCTAAGGCATAGATAAAAATGAAAACAAAAGGAAGAAAACATCACCTAAGATGTACTGGTATCTGAAGGAGAGAGGAAACAAAAAATTCTTCTTAATTTTGAGTGGATAATGTAAATGATCAATAGGAATGGGGTTGACTGATCGTGATGATAGATTTTTCTTTTGAAGTAATAATATATTGAGTTGTAAAATTGTATATAAACTGATGTTTGTTGACCAGAAGATACTCAATTAATTATGGCAATCAGTAGCTGAATGAAAAATGGTGTATTTCCTCATCAAAGTAAACAGGGTTGGGAAAATCTACTTTTCCTTTTTATGTGTGGGACACCAAGAGTAGTATACTTTATCCAGACTTAAGCTGAAACACTATGAGAACCATTCTTGGTAAACATTCCTGCTTTATGGATTTAAAGAGATATGACCACATTTTTACACTTGATCTTAGCCAAAGGCTGAGAAGCAATAACCACATATTGTTATTGGATATTTTCTTCAATTACATTTCAAATGTTTTCCCCTTTCCCAGTCCCCCCCCCCCGAGACCATCTAGAGCATATAGCATCCCCCTTACCCCTGCTTCTATGAGGATATTCCCCCACCCATCTACCCACTCCTGCCTTCCTGCCCTGGCATTCAATTATACTGGGGCATTGAGCCTTCACAGGACCAAGGGCCTCTCCTCCCATAGATGCCTAACAAGGCTATCCTCTGCTACATATGTGGCTGGAGGCATGGGTCCCTACATGTGTACTCTTTGGTTGGTGATTTAGTCCCTAGAAGCTCTGGGGGATCTGGTTGGTTGATATTGTTGATCTTCCTATGGGATTGCAAACCCCTTCAGCTCCATCAGTCCTTTCAGTTACTTCTCCATTGGGGACCCCATGCTCAGTTCTATGGTTGGCTGTGAGCATCCACCTCTGTATTTCTCATGTTCTGGCCGAGCCTCTCAGGAGACAGCTATATCAGGCTCCTGTCAGGATGCACTTCTTGGCATCCAAAATAATGTCTGGGTTTAGTGACTGTATATGGGATGGATCCCCAGGTGGGGCAGTCTCTGGATGGTCTTTCCTTCAGTCTCTGCCCCACACTTTGTCTCTGTATTTCCTAATGTGAATATTTTGTTCCCCCTTCTAAGAATGACCGAACCATCCACACTTTGGTCTTCTTTCTTCTTGAGCTTCATGTGATTTGTGAATTGTATCTTGGGTATTCCGAACTTTTGAGGTAATATCTACTTATCAGTGAGTGCATACCATGTGTGTTTGTTTGTGACTGGGTTACCTCACTCAGGATGATATTTTCTAATTCTATCTACTTGCCTAAGAATTTCATGAAGTCATTGTTTTTAGCAACTGAGTAGTACTCCATTGAGTAAATGTACCACATTTTCTGTATCCATTCCTCTGTTGAAGGCACCTGGGTTCTTTCCAGCTTCTGGCTATTATAAGGCAGCTATGAATATAGTGGAGCATGGGGCCTTGTTATATGTTGGAGAATCTTTTGGGTATATGACCAGGAGTGGTATAGCTGGGTCCTCAGGTAATATTACATCTAATCTTTTGAGAATAGCAAGACTGATTGCCAGAGTGGTTGTACTAGCTTGCAATTCCACCAACAATGGAGGAGTGTTCCTCGTTCTCCACATTCCTGCCAGCATCTGTTGTCACCTGAGTTTTTTATCTTAACCATTCTGACTGGTGTGAGGTGGATTCTTAGGGTTGTTTTGATTTGCATTTCCCTTATGATTAAGGATGTTGAACATTTCTTTAGGTGCTTCTCAGCCATTTGATATTCCTTGGTTGATAATTCTTTGTTCAGCTTGGTTTAGCTCTGTATCCCATTTTAATAGGATTATTTGATTCTCTGGAGTCTAACTTCTTGAGTTCTTTGTATATATTGGATATTAGCCCTCTATTGGATGTAGGACTGGTAAAGATCTTTTCCCAACTTTTTGGTTGTCGTTTTGTCCCATAGGCTTTTGTACTAGGATCTGAGGATTTTTTTTTTTTTTTAATTTCCTCAGTTTCTGTAGTTATGTCTCACTTTCATTTCTGAATATGTTAATTTGGATACTGTCTCTGTGCCCTGTGGTTAGTCTGGCTAAGTGTTTATCTAGATTGTTGATTTTCTAAAGAACCAGCTCCTGGTTTTGTTGATTCTTTGTATAGTTCTCTTTGTTTCTATTTGGTTGAGTTCAGTCCTGAGTTTGATTATTTCCTGCCATCTATTCCTCTTCAGTGTATTTGCTTCTTCTTGTTCTAGAGCTTTCAGGTGGGCTGTCAAACTGGAGTGTATGCTCTCTCCAGTTTCCTTTTTGGAGGCACTTTGAGCTGTGAGTTTTCTGCTTAGCCCTGCTTTCATTGTGTCCCATAAATTTTGGTATGTTGTGCCTCCATTTTCATTAAATTCTAAAAAATCTTTAATTTCTTTCTTTATTTCTTCCTTGACCAAGTTATCATTGAGTAGAGCATTGTTCAGCTTCCATGTTTATGTGGCTTTCTGTTGTTTTTGTTGTTATTAAGACAGAGGTGATCTGATAAAATGCACGAGATTATTCCAGTCTTCTTTTGTCTGTTGAGGCCTGTTTTGTGACCAATTATGTGGTCAGTTTTGGAGAAGGTACCATGAGGTGCTGAGAAGAAGGTATATTCTTTTGTTTTAGGATGAAATATTCTTAAATCCATTTGGTACATAACTTCTGTTAGTTTCACTATGTCTCTGTTTAGTTTCTGTTTCCATGATCTGTTGATTGATGAGAGTGGGGTGTTGAAGTCTCCCACTATTATTGTGTGAGGTGTAATATGTGCTTTGAGTTTTAGTAAAGTTTCTTTTACAAATGTGGGTGCCTTGCATTTGGAGATTAGCTGTTCAGATTTGAGAGTTCTTCTTGGTAGATCTTTCCTTTGATAACTATGAAATGTCCTTCCTTATCTTTTTTGATAACCTTTGGTTGAAAGTTGATTTTATTCGATGTTAGAATGGCTATTCTAGCTTGTTTCTTGGAACTATTTGCTTGGAGAATTGTTTTCCAGCCCTTTACTCTGAGGTAATGTCTGTCTTTGTCACTGAGATGTGTTTCCTGTGTGCAGGAAAATGCTGGGTCTTCTTTACATATCTAGTCTATTAGTCTGTGTCTTTTTATTGGAGGATTGAGTCCATTGATGTTAAGAGATATTAAGGAATAGTGATTGTTGCTTCCTGTTATTTTTTATTTTTATGTTTGTATGGCTATCTTCTTTTGGGTTTGTTGAAAGAAGATTACTTTCTTGCTTTTTCTAGGGTGTAGTTTCCCTCCTTGTGTTTGCATTTTTCATCTATTATCCTTTGTAGGACTAGGTTTGTGGAAAGATATTGTGTAAATTTGGTTTCATCATGGAATATCTTGGTTTCTCCATCTACGGTAATTGAGAGCTTTGCTGGGTATAGTAGCCTGGGCTGGCATTTATGCCCTCTTAGGGTCTGTATGACATCTGCCTAGGATTTTCTAGCTTTTATAGTCTCTTCTGAGAAGTCTGGTATAATTCTGATATATTTGCCCTTACATGTTACTTGACCTTTTCCCCTTACTGCTTTTAATATTCTTTCTTTGTTTTGTGCATTTGGTGTTTTGACTATTATGTGATGTGAGCAATTTCTTTTCTGGTCCATATATTTAGAGTTCTGTAAGCTTCTTGCATGTTCATGGACATCTCTTTCTTTAGGTTAGGGAATTTTCTTCTATAATTTTGCTGAAGATATTTACTGGCCCTTTATGTTGGGAATCTTCACTCTCTTCTATACCTATTATTCTTAGGTTTGGTCTTCTCATTGTGTCCTGGATTTCCTGGATGTTTTGGGTTAGGACCTTTTTGCATTTTGCATTTTCTTTGCCTTTGTGTTAATGTTTTCTATGGTATTTTCTGCTCATGAGGTTTTCTCTTCTGTCTCTTTTATTCTGTTGGTGATGCTTGTATCTTTGACCTTTTTATCTCTTTCCTACATTTTCTATCTCCAGGGTTGTCTCCCTTTGTGATTTCTTTATTGTTTCTATTTCCATTTTTAGATTCTTGATGGTTTTGTTCAATTCCTTCACCTGTTTGGTTTTGTTTTCCAGTAATTCTTTAAGGGATTTTTGTGTTTCCTCTTTAAAGGTTTCTACCTGTTTACCTGTGTTCTTTTGTATTTCTTTGAGGGAGTTATTTATGTCCTTCTTAAAGTCCTCTATCATCATTATGAGAAGCGATTTTTAAATCCAAATCTTGCTTTTCCAGTGTGTAGGGGTATCCAGGACTTGCTGTGGTGGGAGAACTGAGTTCTGATGATGCCAAGTAGCCTTGGTTTCTGTTGCTTATGTTCTTGTTCTTGTCTCTTACCATCTGGTTATCTCCAGTGCTACCTGCCTGTGCTGTTTCTGATTGGAACCTATCCCTCCTGTGATCCTTGTTGTGTCAGAACTCTTCAGAGTTCAGCTGTCCCTGTGATCCTGTGATCCTGTCATCCTGAGATTCTGTTGTTTCAGAGCTCCTGGGAGTCAAACTTTCTCTGGGTGTTGCAGGGGTGGGTGGGGAGCTAGAGCCCTGGGTTGGCTAAGGACACAGATGCATGCTGGTAGGAAACCCCAGGGCTTGTGTTTCCCTGGTTTCTGTGGGGGTACCAATTATGCTAGGTGTTGGGAAAGATGTTGTGACCTCAGCTGTGAGTATGTCAGAGTTCCAGTGTTCCTGGGTGTGTCCAATCTCCTGGGAGTTGAGCTTCCTCTGTGATCCTGTGATACTACATGTTTCAGGGCACCTGGGAGTAGGGCTACCTCTGGGTATTTTAAGAGTGGGTGTAGGGGCAGCACCCCAGGTCTGCTCCAGGTGCAGATTCAGACCTGAAGGAACCCATGCCACTGGTTGGGTGGAGTTCCTGCCTCCCTGGATCCTGGGGGACCCAGTTATTCTGGGTGTTGGGGCAGATGTTGTGGCCTCCTCACTTCTGATCCTGGGTGTGTTAGAGCACCTGGGAGTTGAGCTTTCTCTGGGAGTTGTGGGACTGGGTGCAGAGCCAGGGCACAGCGTTCTGACCAGAAAGGTTATGACCACATTTTTATCAGCAGGAATTATGAGAAACAGCAGACAGATACTCTTTTGATACTTACAGGAAGGAACAATACATTTTACCAATACCTCTGAAAAAGTTCTAGGTCTCAGAAGTCCAGAAAAACAAACAAACAAACAAACAAACAAACAAACAAACAAACAAACAATAAGCATTTCACAGATGATGCATCTTAGCCCTAGTTAACTCTGATGTCCACATCTTAGCAAGGTGTGCAAATTATTTAGCAACTGCCACATTATTCATATGTATGGATTGTACACATTAATCTCATGAATATTTCCTTTAGGTGGTTGTGAATTTACAATGTATCATAGAAAATAAAAATCTGTTTTTGTTAAGCTAATATCAATTGCTAACTGTAAGTTGGGTACAAATCTTTTTCAAATGATACTTTTGGGAAAGCACAAGGCTTATTATGGTTTTGAATAAAGATTGGGCAGAATGAAGTATGGAATACAACTATTTAGAGAATCTCTGGAATTTTCTGAAATATGCAGAGAATTAAAACAAAAGAATGGGAATGTCTGCTGTAAATTATCGAGACTCATGCTTGGCTTTCTCACTTTCCTTTGGGTGTATAGTTAGAAACGCCACACTAAACAAAAACTTTTAATGTGTAAAAATAGTTTACTGCATCTCTCCTTCAAAGCTCTGAAATACACCCTTATAAGGTAAAATAGTTTGATAGCAAAGACAGTTGAGTCTTATCCTGACAGAATGGCAGGCTGTCAAACTGTTTTACCAATCAAGAGAGAATCTAACTAAGATTCCTCATAATCCATTTTAAAACATGAAACAGAAACAAGAATCTTACTTCCCCACAGTAAGACATAAGAATGTCACTGTGGACCTAAGAGAAAGACAGTCTCAAGTTTGTTTGCTGGTAGACTCCTAGGGAGCTGAACACAAAAATCCAATAAATAATTAGCTCTCCTGTGACAGGCTTCTGAATTACTGTGATACATTAATTGGACAAAATTAGCATGAATTAAGGCAAATAAGTATAACATGTAATTTATTACTTACTAAGCATGGTGCTGCAGTGGAAGCTTCAGATTTCCCTTAAGATTGCTTTAACAGCTATAATGCATTCCTTAATTTACTCTGTGGAAAATCAATTTTTTCAGAGTTCATTAAGCACCAATATGTTACAATGCAACCCTCTAGAGCATAGAGCCTCAATACATTATGCAAATCCATGCCACTGTAGTACCAATATGTAAATAGCAGTAAGACTATTATCAGCTACCTATTGATGAGACTGACCAGCACAAAAATAATGTCTAAAACTTCTTGAATCTCTGAAGTATTTTGTTCAGGCCAGGGATGTTATATGCAATCCTTTGCCAATATTTCTTCCAGTGCATAATGGTTCAGGTTAAGGATTAGAAGCAAGACTGTCTCAGTTCAATTTCTTAGCTTTTATTTTTTTCTTACTAGCTCATAAATCAACAAGTGTTTATAAAATATACAGAATAAGCTTAACAAATACTCTTGTTAAGCACGGAACCCAATAGAGTCACATTTTAATTGATGCCAGTCTGACTTGAGTTTATTTAAATCAGAAAAACGACTAGTTGTTAAAGCCACCATTTGATGGAGCTACAACTTGATTCTTCATCTCACTTGGCATTGCTTATGTAAGCTACTGTGGGTGATCTAGGCTACATTAGAAGCAACCCCAAAAGTTGTTTGACTGAGTGTAATTTTTAGGATTTTATTATAAATATAAAAATATAATCAAAAGAAAGTTTTTATTGATTTTAAGATTTGATAGACTAGCAAGCCATGGCAAGGCATGGGCAGCCAGGGCTAAACAGAGAAACTCTTTCTTGAAAGACAAAACCAATATCAACCAACCAAACAAAACATATTTTATAGATCAAGAATTGTAAACTTAATAAAATGTATGATTTTTTTTAAGTGGTGTTGATTTGGTTTTGGTGTCCCAATAAATAGCATTTATGATTTTATAACTACTTTAAAATGAATCTGTTTATTTCTAGTTAAGTTTTATTTCTATTATTATAATTTTACAATTATTACAATAATTATTATTATTTCTATTTCTCCCAAGGGTTATGCACAGCATTTAAATCAATTAAGTCTCAATTTCACAAACAGATTTCTGTGGACTGAACTGAGCACTCTTCTCACTCACACACCTACAGACATTCTCACTCTGTGAAGATATTTGGAAATGAGGCCTTTGGAAGGGAGATTCACTTGATGGTTTAACAGTAGATACCTCATGACAGGATTACTCTGACCTCAAACTTTCAGCATTGAAAAGTATGAAAAATGTATATTATTTGAGTCATAGTATTTTATTATGACAGTTCTTGAGCTTTGATGATTTGCAACAACATAAATGTAGGTTGTATAATAAAGATATTAGATAAAGTATTATCTAGGTGGGGGAGGTAGAAAATGTCTACATTTATGTAGAAAAGTTACTTTATCCATGGCACCTTGATTAAATGTCTCTTCATCCATTTTGTAAGACATTAAGAGAGCTATATTTCACACAACCTAAATCAAACAAACTTCTAACTCTCCACTTCACTTAGTCTTCCTTATCTTATCTCCTTAAAAATATTATGTATCAGTGCCATAGCTAGACTACAGAATTTTAATTGTTTTTTTTTTTTTTGTCTACTTCTGTTCACAAATACTGTAATTCTATGAAATAAGAGAATTTTGTTTTATTCACAGATGGATCCAAAATGTCATTAGTAAAACCTGTTGTGCAGTGGATGCTTGGTAAATATTTTCATCAGTGAATCAATACAGTTTTTGCACAAATATGATTCTGCTTCTTCAGTTTTATTTGTACATAGGCACATGCAAAAAGAAAAGTATTACTACCTATCTTAGTGTTTTTATTCCTGCACAAACATCATGACCAAGAAGCAAGTTGGGGAGGAAAGGGTTTATTCAGCTTACACTTCCAATTGCTGTTTATCATGAAAGGAAGTCAGGACTGGAACTCAAGCAGGCCAAGGAGCAGGAGCTGATGCAGAGGCCAAGGGAGGAATACTGCTTACTGGCTTGCTTGCTTCTCCTAGCTTGCTTAGCCTGCTTTCTTATAGAACCCAAGACTACCAGCCCACAGATGGTACCACCCACAAGGGGCTCTCCACACTTGATCACTAATTGAGACAATGCCTTACACCTGGATTTCATAGAGGCATTTTCTCAACTGAAGCTCCTTTCTCTATGATAACTCCAGCTTGTGTCTAGTTGACACACAATAGTAACCAGTACACTACCAAATGAAGAAAGTATACTATGGGTTATAAAAATTAACTTAACTAAGGTATATACATGCTTATAATAGAGTAAGAATATATAAGCATTTAATAACTAGTGTCTTAGTCAGGGTTTCTATTTCTGCACAAACATCATGACCAAGAAACAAGTTGGGGACAAAAGGGTTTATTCAGCTTTCACTTCCATGTTGTTCTTCATCACCAAAAGAAGTCGGGACTGGAATTCAAGCAGGTCAGGAATCAGGAGCTCATTCAGAGGCCATGGAGGCATGTAACTTACCAGCTTGCTTCCCCTGGCTTGCTCAACTTGCTCTCTTATAGAACCCAAGACTCCCAGCCCCGGCATGGCACCACCCACCATGGAATCTTTCCCGTTGATCACTAATTGAGAAAATTCCTTACTGCTGGAACTCATGGAGGCATTTCCTCACCTGAAACTCCTTTCTCTGTGATAACTCCAGCTTGGGTCAAGATGATATACAAAACCAGCCAGTACAACAAGTATTGTTCAAATTTCCATTTTATCGTACACCTTTAGAAACAGTAGGCTTTTTAGGTTTAAAAATTATAATAATTTATTTCATCATATGCTACTCAGAATGTACTTAATTATTTCCATATTAATACTCTATCCTGGGCATTTAAATTATCCCCATTTTTTCACTAACACAAATGTGTGCATCATGTTTTCCTCAAAGCATTTGCATGTTTGCTTGTCCTTTGCCTTCATAAACACTTAACAGTTTGTGGTTGCATATTTATTAGAATACAGCTTAGTGTTTGTTTTCTACACATCATAACTACAGGAAAGGCAGGTACTCATACAATTCAGTTGCCTTGATGAAGACTGGGAGTGTGCTTTGCCAAGTTAGTAATACATGTGAAATGATGGACACACCATAGAATTGAAGATGAATGTGATATGATACAGTAAAGCTGAAGGGAAATTACCAAGAAATTTCAAAAAATGAAGAAAATTTCCCACAGATTCTTGAATTGTATGCATGGGATGACAGTCCTATGAACTGATCTGTCTTCCTTCCTTCCTTCCTTCCTTCCTTCCTTCCTTCCTTCCTTCCTTCCTTCCTTCCTTCCTTCCTTCCTTCCTTCTTTGATTACTATCTATGTATTGTAAAATACCAAATTCATTGAAACATGTTATTTTCTTCCTTGATTTTGGCCAAACTATATCTAATCAATTAGCTGGCCAAATCACTATTTGTGTTTTTTACTCTAAAACATTTTCTTGTAGTAGTCAAATGAACTGATAACAACTAGCTATTCAGCTGGTCGTAAATTGGTCATAGTGATAGACATCGAAAGAGATTACAGTGTTCTGTTTTAATTTTCTTCAGTGGGGGAAAATACACTGAAACCTTTCATAGATTGTATGTTAAAAGAATTTTTCCATCAGCTTTGAAAATGAGTATGCTAGGGAATTGTCTCTTATATGCTTTTCTTTTTATTTCTATCTTTTCTGTATTTTTCTTTATTTTTTCTTTCTTTCTTGTTGTAGATTTAATTTATTGTTTATATTATGTTAATTGAGTTCTCAAATTATATGGGAATCTGTATGTCTGTATGTAAGAAGTTTCGAGTTCCTGTCTCCAGTTGACTTTAATTGGTAAATAAAGTTGTCAGCGGCCAATGGTTGGGCAAGAATACAGAAGCAGGACTTTAGATTTCCCAGGCAAGGGAACCATGGGAAAAAGAAAGGTTAAAATCATCATTGTCAGAAAAGAAATAAGATTGGAATTTAGAGCTATAGAAGAGAGAGCATGTAATTATATAAGAGCGGGGAAGAGTGGCCCCAGGGGCCCCTCTGTTTGGGTCTGGGGTACCATAGATAAAATACAGATTTTAGTAAGTAATAATTCAGGGGTATCAGAGGGAAGGCCTTAACAACATGGAAGTTTAGGAGTGGCCCTGCCATTGAGCTGGTTAGGACATATTAAAAATAGAGCTGCATGTGTGTGTCTTTCATTTAAGAATCCAGAACATTTGGCAGATGGTGAAAAATGTGTGAGCGGCTGGCAGGGCAATTTGAGTAACCTTAAATAAATAGTACAACACTTTTGCCCTTGAACTTGTTATACATCTAAGGACAGCATTGAAACCGTGAACTTTGGATTCTCTTGAGCGAGCCCACCTCTCCAAAATTGGGATTATTGATATGTACCACCACACCTGGCTTGTGAGATGCTAGGGTTAAGTCCAGTCTTTGTACATCCCAGGCCAGTTGTGGGATCTAAGAGGTAGGATTCATAAAATCACACCATGTGGCAGGCCTCTTGAGGGAGATTTATTCAGGGAAGGGGGAGGGGATACAAAGACTGCCACTGGGTGGAGGAAAGAAAAAGAGGGAGTGGGGAGGATAAGAGAGATGGGGCCTTTGATCAAGGATGTGCTGAATGCACAGGAGGTGGACATGCAACATGAAGTGACAGTAAGAATGTGCTGCCTCTTGACAGCTAGTGATGATGTGTCCTGTTGTCGCCAGGCTCCTCAGGCTGGCCTCGGAGGAGCCTGGTTGTTAACAACAGTACTCTATCAACTAAGCTACAGTTCTAGGCCACTCTATTTTTCTTTTCTTTTAAAGGAAAAGATTAGATTGACTCAGTCAGCATTGTTATTTTTATCCCCTTGAAGAATCTTTTGAGTATGTAGTAACATTCTGCCTAGAAAGGAAGATATTTTGGCGAATAAGTACACTATTTTCACTAATTATGTAGTTATTTTTATTTCCTTTTAAAAAAGAAAAAAGGAGAACTTTATTGAGATTAAAAAGGAAGAGCATTAGGGTTCTTGTGTCTTCTTTGGTTCTCATTGTGTCAGTGTTAAGAAGCAGTAGGATGTTTAAGATCTAGTAAATGGTCCTTAAGTCAATGAGGCCGCTGCTCTTGGATGAGTGGACTCAGTCTTGAAGTTCTTAAAAGTGGTTCTTAAAAACAAAAAACAGAAGAGCTACTGTAAAATGCTCAATAGCTCTGCGGCTTCCTGTCTCTCCTTTAGCTAACTCCTCTTCTCCTCTTCATACTTGTTCCTGTCATAATTTCATCTGTCATCAGGTCCTCTCTAGATCCAGTACTATACTGTTTAGAATTTCTGACTTAAAAACAGTGAACTAACCTAGGCATAGCGGCGTCTCCCTATATTTAAGCATTTAGGTGGCCTGTTATATAACAATTTTCATAGACTTGAAATGTCTCCTTAGAAGAGGAGGAAACTGATGAGACCCAGGAGATAAATAGAGATTACGTGTCTGAGAGAGCAGAAACTTGGATTATTTGCTATGTCCCTTCCTTAGAAGGGGAAGAGACTGAGCTGTACCGTATTCTTGGACGATGACATGGTTGAGCTGCTTGCAAACTTCAGAGAGATGGAAGGCTGCAGCTTTCACATGTTGTTATTCATGTGGGGGTGTGGTTTCCAGGGATATAGCTGCTTTTAAGCCATCCCTGCTCCTCTAAGTATCCTGTCACTCACACTCCTGGTAGTGACCCCAGAGGAAACTACTGCTTCACCAAACTGGAGACTGTGTCGGTGGTTACCTTGGTCTGCTAGGTATTTTCTTTCTTGGGTGAGTAGATGTCTGTTTCATATCCCTAGGAAAATTCTCTGACACAGCAAAGCCAAAGCAGAAAGACTGGGAATCTGAGGCCAGCTGGTTCTATACAGTAAACCCAAGCCTTCAAATAAAGAAATGAAACAGAAACAAATAAAAATAAACTCTGTGAGCTAAGTAAATCTCTTTCCTTTGCAAGTGACCCAGCTCAAATTATTTTTATATTAGTAAAAATCAGACTAATATGTTGATAATTCAAAATTAAGTAAACTAGGAGAAATGTCCAATAAATAAATTGTTGAAGAAATAGTCTTTAGAAATCAGCTATTAAATTCCATATAGTTTATTTACATACTAATCACTAAAACTATTGTCTATATGAATAGGATATATATATATATATATATGTATATATATATATATACATATATATATATACATATATATATATATATATATATATATATGTATGTATGTATAATTTAAACAGAATTTTTAGGGTCCAAAATGAGGTAGAAGAAAGATAGGTGGGCAGAAAAATAATTTTTACGGTTTGTTAAAGATTGCCAGGGTACAAAAATGTATTTGTAAACAATACAAGATGCTAAAACAGATGCCTTACTTACTTTTTGACTGCCATAAACAGACACAATGACCAAGACAAGTTATAAAAGAAAGCCTTTAATTGTCAGCTTGCTTACAATTACGGAGGGTTAGTCCATGAGCATCATGGCACAGAGCATGACAACAGGAAGTCAGGTATGCACGGCAGCAGTCTGTAACAACTCACATCTTATTAGAAAACTAGAGGAAGGGAGAGACTTGGCCTGACTCAGGCTTTTAAAATGTCAAAGCCCATTCCCAGTGACACACCTCCAACAAAGCCACGAATTGTAATCCTTCTCTAAGCAATTCCACTGACTAGGGACCAAATATTCAAATATACAATCTTATGGGGCCATTCTCATTTAAACTACCACAATGGTATTTGCATATTCATGAAAAAGAAAATGTATTTTGCTGTAGACTGGAAAATACAAGTAAAATATTAGCTCCATATATATATATATATATATATATATATATATATATATATATATATATATATATATATATATACATATAGTGGGGATATATCTATGGCTTTGCTGATTGGCATGTGTATTGTTAGGAATATGCTGATTTACTAAGACTAAGACTAGAATGTATGCTTATCTATACATTCTAGGTTAGTATGTGTAACCACCCAGAGTGATGGACCCTTCCTTTTTCTGAATTTTTCCCTGTGAAAATTCTGGCTTGTACTTCAAGAACGTAGCAAAAATTATTTCAAGAGCATCTATTTAAAGGACATGGTTGGGATCAAGGCTTGCTCTAGCATAACACTTTGTTCATAGTTCTCTAGCCCCCTAACAGCAACCACCTCACTAGAATGGTTGAGAAAGTTTTCTTACTTTTGATAAAAAAAAATTACTTAAGAAAGTGGCAGGGAAAACACATGCTCGTGAAAGATTGGATTCAATGTCTTTGTGACCTCACACTGTGTGGAAATATTTTGGTGTCTCTAAAATGTTTTGACCTCAGCTAGCTAAATTTTGACAACAACAGTTCATAAATATTTATTGTACAATCCAGGTTTTTTGAGTGTTTGATAAACACCTGTGATGGCAAGGTCAACAAAGCATGACTCGAAAAGATTTTACAGGACAGTGTTATGATATATTGAATCAGAGCTCTGATTTATAAGGAGTACCTAGAAATGAGTTTACACAACACAACAGAACATTTACTGCCAGTAGAGTAGATAAAATACCAGCCCGATTTGTGCTACAGATGTTTGTGTGACTTTTATTACAGGTACTGGATGGTTTCGATCTGCTTCACTGGTTATTTTTAGGATCTTTATAATATCCATTTTAAAAATTAATATTCCAAAATTATAGCCTGACTATCTGGTAAATATATATTGTGAAGGAATCCATTGCAAATAGAAACATTTTCTAAGAGTATATCATTTATAAACTAGTGGTTTATCATCTGAGGAATGCTTCTAAAATAAAATGCCTGATTTCACCAACATTATCCAAACGATTTTTTTCTCTTTTACATTCTATCACTATGTGTTACGAACATGATTTGAATAACAGGATCTAGTGCCCTGAGGTTAATAACTCCATCTGCTGCTCGTTTACTTACATGCTTGATGATAACCATATTTTATAGTGTTTTTAACATGTTTTCGCATCTATTAGGAGACTCTTTGCTTACATCAGTCAAACAAATAAAAAGCATTTCCCAGTGAGGACAACTTCATTTGGATTATTCCTATGTAAACATTGGCTCAAATATCTGAGTTCAAGCTGGGGACTAGCTTTTCACCTACACAGAAGACAGATGAGTCCTTTGCCCCAGGTTCCACAGCTTGTAAATGACAGAGTTAATATCAGGACAATGGCTTAAATTTAAAGCCTGGCTTTAATCACAGCCCTGGAATGAACCCGTTTAAACCACAGTTCCCACAGCATAATGTTTTGCATCGAGCAGCACACTTCTTGAAATAGAATTTGTGGACTTGCTGAAGCTACAGGGACAGCTAAATATTAACTTCTTTCTTTATAGTCATCACTTCCATTTTAGGGAGAGGTGTTTTTTGTCATTTTCTAGTCTAACTCTACTTATAACAAATATAAGAGCCCTAAGAATAAAATGTTTATTAAAGCATTATCTAGTTTTTCTTTCTTAATTTCATGGGGAAATACTCCCACCCCCTACTCTCACCATTGTATTGATTCAGAATGAAAGATTCCAGATTCAAAACTGTCTTTGAAAAATGCAAAGAAAGACCATGGGATGCTGGAAAAAACTAAACAAGACTGCCCAAGGAAACACAAAGTGAGAAAGTCATGTCAAGGTGCCAAGCAAAAAAGCGGGAAGACAAAGCCAATGCTCATTTCTCAATAGGAAGCACAGAAGAATGTTAAAACCATGAGAAAGCCACGCATCAAGGGAATGGACAAAAGGGACAAGTCCCTAAATTCATGAGGCATTTAGATCTATGATAGGAGGTATCATTTACACATACAGTGGACAGTATTATTAGAATTCTGACTTGTCTTGACTCTGTCCTGTTATTAAAGTGAAATGAATCTTTACCAAAGCTGAGCATAAGGAAATAATAACAGTAGGAAATGCTCAGGGTTTTAAAAGAAAATGGTTGGTGACTTACCAATATAACTATTATAAACCTTACTTACTTAGAATAAGTTCTGATATGGGAATTAATAATATCAATATAGTACATCCATTATTCAATATTTAAAGTACTATATGATTTAACAAATTTTCTGATTTTTTCCGGCTTTGTTGAGTTATCTAAACTTTCTCTCTTAATTTTCCCTCTTGACACTGTAAATAATAATAGCATCCATTTCAGAAATCTTATTATAAAGAACTTAAGTAGTTTAACGTTTAAAAGAAGCCTGGAAATATGACCTCATGATTGAATTAAAACAGTGCATTAGAAATAGCCTATTTGAGGAAGTAATTATTTGGGCTCACATTTCAATGGGGTTTGGCCTCTCTCATGATGGGAAGGGTCTGGTGAAGCAGCTTTCATCAGAGCAGAATGAAAAAAGAGAGAGGGGAGACTGTCGGTAGTTAACTTTCTCTTCTCTTTTCCTCATCTTCATGACACTTGGACTGCCAGTCCATTAGATGGTGTCACACATTCTCAGGATGGATCTTTCACCTTTGATTAATCTCTCCCAGAGTTCTACCCAAATGAGTTTCACTGATCTTCTAGTTAATTCTACACCCACTTAAGATGGGTCATCATTTACAAAGATTTAAGGAAAAGAGGTGTTGATATTTGTAACATTCGACACAAATATCCTTGTTATGGTATCCCATATACCAGTTGCACATGGTCACACTCTCTTCGTTTCATTCTACGTCATCCCAAACGCAGTTGATACTGCATCTGCAAATATTTTCTAAGATTTTAAACAAGTGAGGCATTAAAAATACCTCAACTATTTAGAAAATGTTTCACCAGAGTTTTCAGCTCAATTTCAGATATATGACAAATTGCAGATGACAGTAATAAAACAGGGGCACCAAATCCCCTTGGGCATGGTGTTGCGCAGAGCCAACATACAAAAAGTCTGATCTAAACCAGGATTGTCTCACAAGCACTGCCTGCTGTGCGTGCCCTGGCCTGCCTGGCCTCCATCATTTGTTGCTTGTTCCCTGAAATCCTCAGTACACTTTGAGGTTAACTGTGGCTTTACCTGTTTCAGCATCTCTTAGGGGCTCATCAGCACTAAGCGCCATTTTCTCACAATTCCCACAGATGCTGTCTCTCCTGACATTGCCTATACTCTCAAATGCTAGTGTTCTCTAGTGTCTTCTCCTTCAGGTTAGTTTTTTTTTTTTTTTCCTACTTCATTCTTCAAACAGAATCCTATCATAGCTCCGTCATACACTGGACCACTTTGACTCTTTTCTAGACAAATATTGCCAATACTTTCTCACATCTGATGCCTTGCTTTCCTGTTTTTGTTTTTTGTGTTGTTGATGATGTTTGTTTATTTGTTTTTGGAAAGGAAGGGGCTTATCTACCTTTCCCTTAAGAAAACCTCTAGAAGACATGCTGGGAAGAACCACTGCTGTTAACCTAAACACAGTATTTCCTACTCTTTCATTGTATAAAGTGCATCAAAAGCTTTTGCTAGTTGCTTCTATGTTGAACTTGGTACCAGATATTAACCATGGCTTAAAATACACACAAATTTAAATAAATCCATTACTTTTTTTGGTTAGACATGGAAGAAAAAAAATGAGAGATTTGCCCCAAAGAAAGTATCATGCTAAGGCAGGAGGGTATTTCTGATATGAAAAATTTAATAAATATTATTTGTTACTAAATCAGGTTTAAAATTTCTCATTTAACCCTAGAAATATATTTGTGAAATGCAGTAAGAATTCCCATCTAAAGCAAGTACAGAAATTGATTTGAATGTTTATCTAGTTTCTCCCCATTATCCCCCACCTTATTAAGACCAGGGAAAGAGAAGCCAGACCTGACTTGGGGAGGAGTCACCCATGAGTTCGATGGGGGTTCTGGAACACACATGTCTTCTCGGAGAACACAGTGACCAACATTGACAAATGTAGTTTTATTTTACTTGGCTGTCATGGGTGCCTTCTTTCTAGGCTGGTTCTCATCTAGGCTGGTTTGGCTGATTATTCCAGTTCTTTTAATAGTTTAAGAGTTCAACAACCTCTACACCTTAGAGAAATCACCAAAGTTACTTGTTTCTGAAAAAGAAAAAGAAAGAAAAAAAGAAAAGAAAGGCAATCTAAACAAAATCATCTGCGTCATCCTAGCACTGCCATCAGAAGACATAGAGGAGGCAGTCAGGAGAGGGGAACTCTTAGGCATCAACCACCGTGAAAACAATTCTTCTCTATTTAGACTGTGTGTGTGTGTGTGTATGTGTGTGTGTGTGTGTGTGTGTGTGGGTGTGTGTATGTGAGGGTGTGTGTGAGGGTGTGTGTGAGATTGTGTATGTGTGTGTGTGAGAGAGTGTGTGTAAGGCTGTGTGTGAGAGTGTTTGTGAGTCTGTGTGTGTGTGTGTGTGTGTGTGTGTGTGTGTATGTGAGGATGTGTGTGAGGGTGTGTGTGAGACTGTGTATGTGTGTGTGTGTGTGTGTGTGTGTTTGTATGTGTGAGAGAGTGTGTGTGAGGCTGTGTGTGAGAGTGTTTGTGAGTCTGTGTGTGTGTGTGTGTGTGTTTGTGTGTATGTGAGGGTGTGTGTGAGGCTGTGTGTGAGAGTGTTTGTGAGTCTGTGTGTGTGTCTGTGTGTCTGTGTGTCTGTGTGACTGGGTGGGTGGAGGAGATAAGGGGAGGATGTGGAGTGGCCAGATTTGGTTTGGTAATTTCAAGCAAGCTCCCAAAAATTGTCTCTCTATGTGTAGGCCTAACATGCCAGTAATACCTTTTACAACAACCTCGCTCTGAACATAATTGGTTAGTCAGCTTCTCTAGTCTTTTCTCCCTCCCTCCTGTCCTTTCTTCCCTCCCTCCCTCTCTCCCTCCTTCCCTCCTTCCCTTCCTTCCTTTGTTTCTTAGTTACATTCTTATCACATCAAGAAGCACACATGTATGTCCCACAATGATGTTATACTGCACAGTATTTACTTGTAGAATGTAGCTTACATAATATTTTTAAATGCCCTGAGATTTAGAAGAAAAACAAGAATTCAGTTCTTTGGGAGTAGGCTGGGGTTCCTTTTGGTGTCACCTGCTGTGTCATCTCCTCAATGGAAGCCTGCAACCCCAGGCCTAGAGATTTAGCATTTACTATAATGTGGACTGAACAATTGCTAGAGGTGGCAGGCAACTCCTTTCTGGGAAATGCACTGACCCTATGACTTGTCAGTGGGAATGTTACCTCGAGCTCTTCTTTGTCATTGTCCACTTGACTGGGTGCTTCTCAGTGCTGAGAACATGAAAGGAAGAACACTTAGCCACCTTATCTATGAATTCTCACAGTGCAAAGTCCACATCTGGGTAAGTTCTCCAAAGTCATGTACTATACTGGCCACAGGGCAATGGAATTACAAAGAATAGGCTTGAGCACCAATTACCCTTCCAGTGGGACGTTCTCTACTGCATTCAAAGGAAGCCAGCTCAAGCTGCATGCTTGCTTACAGTTCTTAACAAGCCTCTGTGGCTGATGCAATAGTAAGAAAAAAATCATCTTCAAGATGTCAAGAACTGTGATTTTGAAAACACAAAGTAAAATAAATTTAACGTGTGCCTAATTGTTGTACCTCCCTGACTTTGCTTCTACTTTTTGAATTACTGGAATTAGTTGGCATGGCTTCATGAATGGCGGGCAAGTACTTCACTATTGAGCTATTCCTCTCATCTCTGCTCCTCACTGAATGCTTGGAACAAAACTTCCAGTGTAACCACATTGGGATAGAAAGAAAACAAAAACCAAATTGCATAAGCCAGGATGTCTTAGGATTCTCTACGAATGTTCTCTAGAAGCAACACTACTCTGGGGTCTAACTGGTCCTAGTTCTCAAGCATACCTTACTTGAGGTTACTAAGGGTTTGAGTATATGTTGTATCACTTAGGAATTAATGACAGCTGGGTAGTTAATGAAGAAAACTGTTGGCCTGCGTGCTGAGAGCCTTCCTCAGTGATCTCTGGCCGGCCAAATGCGAGGGTTCCGGCAAAGGGGAGAGTGCGAACGGGGACGGAGTCTCCACTACCTCCATCTCCACAGTTGCCACCTTGGTTGTACCAAGATGCTGCACCCACTGCCCTGTGCTGAGTCGGGCTGGGCTGAGTCCACGAGAGGCTGACTAGCTGGCTAGGAGTGCGGGAAGCTTCTGGCGGTGTTCAGGAGAGCAGACCTCTTCCCGAGCAGCAGTGTTACAGCTCTTATGATAGATGGAGTAGTTCTCACACCTTTATTCCTTCTGGATGGGGATCTCTTCTACACAGGTTGGGATGATCTAATATACTGTTTGGGAGGGGTCAGGGGCTTGACAACAGATACTTCCCATTGGCTTGGTCTGAGGACTTCGGGACACCTTATTTGCATGTGAGAGGGCTTGACTTGCTCCTATGTGGCAAATCTCACATGACAGGCCTCTCTGTAGGGGTTGTGAAAGCTGTAGCTGTTTTTACAGGAGTCTTCCAGGAGCATTGGCAAAAAAAAAAAAAGTTTTTCGGTCCCTTGTGGCTTATTCCACTGAGTCTTCGAGAGTTTTCAGCCTATGCTCAACCAGGTCCCAGATTGCCTGCCACAGACCACTGCCCTACAGAAAACAATACCTATTTGTTTGATGCTGTCTTCCACGACCTATTTTAGTGATATTCCACAAATTATAAAAGCTATTATGGGAATATCTAAACAAAAACCAGCTGAAAAATTTTCCAATCTCACCAAAATAACTGAACTGGAGACATTATACAACAGATAATAAAAGTCAGCTCACTGTGCATGGCTATTATTTTGAGCAGTAGGAGACTCAGCTATTGCTGAGCTTCTCTTTCCCCTCAAGCCTGTATTCATGTTGCTTGTTTTGAGGGCTCCTGGGTGCTTCTCTGATTAGAAGTGAAGAATACAGTTACTGAAATAGTGTTGCAGCCCTATGTTTGGCTTTCAAAGTTCTATGTTCCTGGGATATCACAACACTTCTGAAAATACATAAAGCATTTTTGTTATGCTTAGCGTGAGCCATGTAATACTTCCATTTGGGGAATTTATTTTGATGGAAATAGCTCATTAGACCAGAAAATGCCTATTTTGTTTTCATTTCATTTTTTAAAAAAATCTGTGCATGTTTGCATAGCAGGTACAGTTAAAAGCTCAGTGTAACAAGGCTTTAGCTGTTTTTTCTTGCTTTTCAAAAACAATAACAGAAAGTGTAATTTATATAAAATATGCCATAATTTGCTCAAGTATGAATACATATAAATTTGCACCTTCTATATTAATTATAGTAGAATTTATAGTAATTTATAATGCATTAGAAGGTTATTTTTTAAAGAGAACTTAGCCAAAGCCGATGGTAACCCAGTCTCGTTTATAGTAATGAAGTAACTGCATGAAGACTTGATGTTTTTTAATTCTAATCATATAATTGAAAAATAACACTTAACATTCCTCCAAACATGATGAACACATTAAAAAGCTTTTTATTTGTTATTTTACAGTATTCAAAATAATTATGTTTTGAACAAAATTTTAGCCATTATTTTCTTTACTAGTTCATAAAGTAACAAAAGTAGAGTTGTGTCCAAATTAACTAGAAATCATAGAATTATACTGGATCCGGTTTCCTGTTTAAGAGATATCTCTAGTTGAAAACTTGCATAATATTGTGCTCAAGAATTAATAGTTGGGCATTTCCCTTTATATAAAAGAATAAAAACCCAACTTTTTAAAAATGCTTTTAAGGATGTTGAATTCTCTGTTCAACAGAAATAGTTGGATTTTATGTCTTTTTAGCAATTTTCTCTTTTTGAACCCAACTGTATTATATGTCACCATGGTCTGAAGGTTATTTGGCAAAGTGAGAGCCATGGTGTTTTGAATACCCATCTGACCTAACTATAGTCCTTGTCTGTACAATCAGTAATGTCACCCAAATCTGGTATTCAGATGAGATTTCATTCAAGGAAAACAAAAGCAGCATTAATGAGTCCATTCGGCTGATGTGACATGACATAATTTTAGCTTGCTATTTATATTGGGATCACTATTCTCTCTTTTCTGGGTTCTCACACGCTTGTTCATAAATAACAAAAGATACATTTTACTACTGCCCCATGGTAACACTTTTTGAATATGCAGAACTCTCGGTGTCAGTAGGAAGATGTAGAGGTAGAAATACAGTTGTATCTTCTCGTTTCCCACTAAAGACTTCCCTGCTCTGTGAGTGACTGGTTGAACAAGCTGTCTCTCTTGAGACCTGCCTTTGAATCAGACCTTTAGTTTATCCTTTAGTCCATGCTGTCTTCTAATAGAGAGAAGGTGCAGTTAGCCCTTTTAATGAAGGATAATTTTGAGGGGGGTCTCCATTAAGGGAGAATATTTATACATTCAAATAACATGGCTGAACCACTTTGGTTGTATTCATGTCTATTGAAATGACAAGGCCATACCATGTAATGATGTCACTCTCTGGGCCAAGCATATTCAAACCACCACAAAAATTTGAGCATCTCTATAGAGTCTATATACAGTATGGTGATGCATAGAGGTTGTTAGGATTGAAGAGAGCTAGAGCACAGTGAATAACCTGTGCTTGGTCGAATACTTTGCATGGTGGAGTGAGTTCCAAGGCCCACACTTTCATGCAGTTATTTGGAGATCAGAACATTCTAGATATACTTTTTAAAGTAAGGTCAATCTAGAAAATCAGGTATTGAATCTCAGAAAGCAAGTCTATTTCTATCAATCTTGAGAGCTATTGACATGCAATATTCTGAAAAAAATCTCTACCCTCTTGAGGCCACTGATGATTTCTAGAGTGAGAACAAATGTTCCCTAATTTCAAGCATTATGTTATAAAGGAAGCAGACAAATGTACATAAAATAATGCACAGAAAGCCAATTAGCGGACAGCTCTTTTGCTGAAAGCCAATTTGGCAAATGACCAATTTCCTTAAAGCTAATTTGCTAAAAATCAATTTAGTGAATGACCTAATCTGTAAATTATCAGAAATCAAAATAAGTTTGGGTTCTCCCATTGTTTCCACCTCTACCAAGATCCATTGTTACCTTTGCCTCAGGTCAGGCATTTGGTCTAGTGGCTAACATCACAAACTTTACCAAGGCTTGTTTTCAGGTGTCTTACACCTTCTCAGGTTTATGTCTCCCATTTTGGAGAAAAGAAAACTGAAGTTTGTACAGGTTGATTCATATGATTGTTTAAGTCAGTTGGTTTCCAGTGTGTCACATACACAGTTTTCTCTGGCTGCAGAGAGTCAATGCCTGTTGACCATTATTCAGTGTGTGAAGGGTGATCTAACCCACTATATTATACTTCATCCTTCTGTACCAGAGAAGAATTAGGGCAAAAGAAGTTCTAGTTTTCCTTGAGAACAAACAAACAAAAAATACAAAACAACAACAAAACAAAACAAAGGAAAATAGAATGTCAAATTAACAAAATACAAGATTTAGACTGATTAAATATTCAAAACATTTGCGTTTATAATAGATTGATAGACATATCTAAACATGGTGACATAAAAATATACAATTCTGCATTTATATGGTATTAACAGAGCTTTATTATTTGATATAGACTGAATCCAAATACTGCTGAGCTTCAAGTCATTGTTTTGATAAAGAATAGGTTGCATTCTGAATTTGCTGGGAATCAAGGCCACAAATGTATTCCAGACATGGAAGAATCTTTGGAAGTTATACATTTATTTCACGAATTGTATCAGTCATCCATCAGAAATAAATATTTTGAAGGAAATGATTGAGTAGAAAGAGTGAGTTCACTATTTAACTAATCCATTGTCAGAAGGCGATCCTACAACACATGAGGACTGTTCATGCTTGCAGAGGAAGAGGTGAAGGTACATTTCAACTACAGACAAGCACAGGGAACTGAGGCCACAGTGGTACAGATTTGATATGCTGAGGCATGATGTCAGAATCAGTCACTGGGTGTCAAATACCTTAAGGTCGGTTACTCATAAACAGGGATGGGAGGTAGAGATTAAGTCCGGGTCTTTCTTGACTTGACTTAGGGTCATGCTTTCTAAAACCTTCAACTATATGGCATTTTAAAGCAATTTTGTTCTCTCCAGTTTTTCCTTTGGATTTTCTGTGGATATTGTCACACACAGCTATATTGCTTTTACTTTCATTTTGTTAGCTGGGAATCTCATATGCTCTTAGGTAACTCAACTAAGCCAAGAATAGAATTAATGATATGGTTTCATTAAATAAGGTAAAATTTTACTTTTGTCATAAAATTAGAATATAGAAGGAAGCAAAGACATCAACTCTTACAATATCTTGAATCCTCTTCAGAACATATAATGACATCTTCTGTCTCTTCCTCTTATAATTAAAATTTTAATTTAATTTACATTAAGTTCCAATATTCAAGGGAAATTTCTTATTAAATTTTACTGCACTTGCAAATTTCCAAATGTATATAAACTTTTTCTAACTTTAGATGACTGTATTTTAATTTTTCTTCCGACCTTTTTCTCCAGATGACTGCTTCCTTAAAATCTTTATGTAGAAGGCGTAGGGTGTACTCACAAATGCAGCTGACTTCTGTACAGCTGATTGCTTCTCAGGCATTTCCTTACATTATCCCCACTATTGTATGTGCTTCCCAACCACACAGATTATTAAAATGCTTTCTTTGTGAAGGCTCTCCCATCCCCTTTTCTACTTAGTTTCCTTTATTTCATTTCAGCCTTCTTCTGTTCAACAAGTATTTATTACTTAGACTTGTTGGCTTTTAAAAATATGATATTAAGAAAGTTTAACTAAAATATTAGCTATTGGATATAAATCGTTTACTATCATGAGTATTTGTATGTGTGTATATGTACACATGTGCACACGCATTGGAGATCATTGGTTAATCTTGAGTGCTATTTGTGGTGGCACCTTGAAGATAATGGACTGAACCTCTGAACCTGTAAGCTTCCCCAATTAAATATTGTCCTTTATAAGAGTTGCTGTAGTTATGATGTGTCTTCACAGCAATGGAAACCTTACCTAATGGAAATGGTACCAATAGTGGGGTATTGCTGTGATAGGCCTGACCAAATTTTTGTTTGAAAGAATGTGAATTTTGGGACTTAGGATTTGGAAAGCAGTGGAATTCTTTAAATGGGGATTAATGGGTTATCCTTATAAGAATATAGAAGACTTTTTTGCTGAGTGTGATTTGAATTGTAGAAGCCTACCTCTAGAAGTTTCAGAGAAGAGGAATTTTAGTATGCTTCCTGGAGATCATTCTTACAATGTTTTTGTGAAGAATGTGGCTGCTTTTTGCCCTTATCTGAAGAGTCTACCTGAGGCAATGGTAAAGAGATTTTAATTAATTACATTGACAAAGGAAGTCTCAGAAAAGCCCAGCATAGACTTTGTCCTCTGGTTTACTCTCATGAAGAGTGTTTTGATAAAGTGTAGCAAGCTTAGAAAGGGAAGCTACAAAATGTATGGTTCACATAATAAAAAGGTGCAATGGAGCTAAATCCTGTGTTAGAGGAGATAAACAGATTAAGGGAGTGGTGACTTTGGGAGCAAAATCCCACCCTGCTAACCCTATTGTTTATGTATTGCATTGAACAAGGAATAGTGAAGTCATGTTAGGTACTATTATTACTTGGCTATTATTTTCATTTGGACTTTTAATCTAAAATGAACTACAATCCAGAAATGGCATTTGATCTGGATCATGATGAATAGTGGCCATGAAAAGGTTAGGCCCAGGCATGGTAGTACACACATTTATCCCAGGAGACAGAGGCAAGTAGATCTCTGAGTTTAAGGTCAGCCAGGTTTGTACATAACAACTTCCAAGAAGAGAAAAGCTTGTTTCCATTAATCCCAGCATTCAGGAGACAGAGCCATGCAGATCCTTGAGTTCACAGTCAGTCTAAAGAGCAAGTTCCAAGACAGCTAAGTTTAGGCAGTGTAGGAGTTGGAAAACAGAAAGTTGGTGATAAATATAATAGAACAAAGAGTCCCATGTTCCAGTGAACAGCAGAACTCAGCAACTTTGGCCATGTAGCTCTGGTTTAAAGTCAAGAGTAGAAGGGACTACAGGAAAAAGTTAATGTTGGTTAGGTCGAGCTAAGAAATTAGCAGTGATTAAGAAGAGACCAGCATCACTGAGGTGAAATCTGGGATCTCAAAGAAGCTGTGTTCCAGAGGTAGCCAAGGTTGTGCCTCATGCTGCAGCTGAACTTGATAATGTGTAAGAGTTACCCAGGTGGTACTGCTTGTGCAAGCATGAAGGGGTCATAGAGAGCTGCTGAGGCTTGGTACTCTGAGAGACTAAGGAAGGCCACTGGTGAAGCTGAAGCCTCAGTTGCAGATGATGGTCCAGGACTGAAGGGGTCATGCAAAGAAGTGGAGGCTTGGGATCATGAAGGGAGCCTATTAGAGACTACTTGTTAAATCTAATTGCAGTGAGACACCCCAGTGTGTTGGAGATTCCAGTACCATGGGTTGACCACCAAGAACAGCAGCAGCAATGGAGGAGAGTCAACCAGACTCTGGAGTGCTGCAGAGCTGGAGATGTGATCCCACCAAGCCCTTTGGAGGAGCCCAAATGATCATGTGTAGATCACAGACATTGGAGCAAGAACCTGTAACATTGCAGTTGCCTTTGAGAACCCAAGATGTTTGAGATCCCAGAACCATGGGATACCTGCTTAGGAAAGCACTAATGGAGCATGGAACCAATGGAAGCAAATTGTGCTACAGTTAACAAAACAGAAAGAGGCTGGAGATCTGAAGATTGCTTCAATATCAGACATGGAGATGGAAGTTTGGAATTTACCCAGGTGGCTTTCAGTCTTGCTTTGGCCCAGTATTTTATCACTAAGAGATTTTTTTATGGTAAGGTATATCGTATGATGTTGGAGGTATGTAATCTGCTTTTTGATTTTGATTTTATAGGGGATTACAGTTAAATTACTGGATGAATCTCAGAAGAGTCTTTGAACTGTGGACTTCTGACATTGATGAGACTGTTACAGATTATGGGGACTTTTGAAGTTGGACTAAATATATTTTGCACTATGCTATGGCTAAGTATTGCCCCCATAAGATCATGTGTTTGTACAAGTCTATGAGGGTCAGGGAGTGGAATGTGGTGGTTTGAATATTCTTAACCCAGGGAATGGCACTATTAGGAGGAAGTGTGGTCTTGTTGGGGTAGATGTAGCTTTGTTGGAGGAAGTGTGTCACTGTGGGGGCGGGCTTTGAGACCCTCCTCCTAGCTGCTTGGAAAGCAGTATCTTCTACTGTCTTCCTTGGATCAAGATGTAGAACTCTCAGCTCCTTCTCCAGTACTATGTCTTGATATTGGAAAGAACTTCTGAACTAGTAAGTCAGCCTCAATTAAATGTTGTACTTTATAAAAGTTGCCTTGGTCATGGTGTCTCTTCACAGCAATGGGAACCCTAATTAAGACACCATTCTTCCTGTGGCATTTCCCTTTTATTAAGGCAAGGTTTTTCACTGGTCTAGGACTGGGCAAATAGGCTAAACTGACTGCAAAGAAATCCCCATGATTTTTCTGTCTCAGGCTCCACAGTGCTGGGATTACAAGTATACATCAATCAGCCACAGCCAGCTTTTTATTTTGTTTTTTGGTTTTTTTTGTTTTTGCTTTTTGTTTTTTTGAGATAGGAGTTCTCTGTGTATCCCTGGCTGTCCT
This sequence comes from Uromys caudimaculatus, assembly GCA_028551405.1. NCBI lineage: Eukaryota > Metazoa > Chordata > Mammalia > Rodentia > Muridae > Uromys > Uromys caudimaculatus. Next base: position 117,190,189 of record CM052700.1, on the reverse strand, counting down.
GGAACTCACTCTGTAGACCAGGTTGGCCTTGAACTCAGAAATCCACCTGCCTTTGCCTCCCAAGTGCTGGGATTAAAGGCGTGCGCCACCACTGTTCGGCTTACAGTCAGCTTTTTAAAGTTGGTTTTATGGGTTGAACTGTCCTCATGCTTGTAAGGCAATCACTTTACATACTGAGCTATTTCCCTGGCACTCATGCAAAGTGTTTTAATACTATGTATCTCTAGAGTTCATGGCAAATATCCAATATGTTTTATTGCTTATCTAAACATTGTCAAAATTATTAATTTTTACAGGGACATGGCATGAAAGCTTCTATCCAGCACTGTTCTTGACACACAGATCATTTGAAGCTTTTTTTCTCTTGCAAAATAATTGAGAAATGTGGGGTCTATAAAATCCTGGCCTTGGGGCTAGAGAGATGTCTTCTTAATATATATATGCCCAACAAGATAATTTAGAGTTCTTCCTCACTGTCTAAGCAAGTCTGTCTAAGGCATAGTATATAAATACTTATTCATTGTCTTTTTCTAATGACCCCCTAAACAAGTACGTAGAGATGATCTGGTGGCATGCTCTAAATAGTGACTGTCTAGTCAATGGTTATACCACTCAAACTTTACCTGTGCCTGTCCTGTCTCCACAATGACTACAATAACTTACTAAGACATTTTAGCAAATTGTTGATGTTATTCAACTCTCATATTTGAAATTTTCAGAGTTAAGAGTAATATTTTAATTTTAATTTGCATTTTCTAGTAATAATTCATATCTAATGTCTCTTCAAATATTCAGCTGTTTGTGTTCCCTTGTGTAAGTTCCTCTCCCTGTCTTTCACTCCTTTTTGTGTTATAGTGGTTTTCCTACTTTTTGCTTGGCTTCTTAAAGAGTTTCTTTCAGATTATAGAAATTTATCCCTAATTCATTGTTTTTTGTTTTAATAAAACATCTTCCTTGACTGTGAATCCATTAATCTTTGTTAACAATGAAGAACATTTATCTGCAACTCTGATTTAGCCTTTTCTTTACTGAGTGTTTTGGGTCTTTCTTGATTCATGAGTCCTTATGCACTCCAGAGTCAGAAACATTGCCACCTGCAATTGCTTTTATTAGTTTTCCATTTTTTTTCTATTAAATTTTCACAGGAAATTTTTATTAGAATCCCCAGAGTAGGTGGTTGAAAAGCATGCATGAGATGGTAAATCAAGTTCAAACTTCGGCCAAAACGTAGGTTTTGGGAATGCTCCAGTTTTTTCAGGTTTAGCTAGATTTTAGACTTAGGCATCAAAACTGTGTATGTTTGAGAGGCACTATAAAATATCAGTACACTCTTTAAACTAAGAAAATACTGTGCATTTATCATTCTTGGTCTGTTTCTACAACAAGAGCCAGTAGGCAGAGGATGGTACCTAATGTACCCCAACAAGCAGGCTCTGGGCAGGGAGGTGAATGGTTGTATTTGTTGGGATGATATAAATCTCATACTCTAGCAGGAATTTAAGTGGCTTCAGTGTGGTGTGAATAGCACTTTGTTTTTAAACATTGTCCGTGCCTTCCTACCCCTTTTTTTACTACATGCTTCTTAAAGAACTATAGAGCTGCTGTTTTAGCGTTGACTTTGTGGCTTCATAGAAACTCTACTTTTTTTTTTTTTTGTACATTTGTTGTCTCCTTCAGTTCTTAAATTAACCTAATTTGTAAATTGAGCTCTATTAGGCTTCATTTATTTTCTATTGCCTCAAATTTGTGTCAAAAAACTCCGAGGATACAGTCCCAGAGGAAACAGCCTATTTCCCAAATTTAGATACTAATTCACCACTAAGTTCCATGGGTTTTAATTTGGTATTTTATTTATCTTTTGATGCTACAACTCACCTTGGACTGGAGGCCTGAAAAGAGTTCTGAAGACAAATACAGAGGACGAAGACATGTATGGAAAATGTTTGTGCTTGGTCTAACCACTGGCTTCTGGAGAGTGTGATTTCTCTATGCACCTGCCATTCTTGACATAGTCAGGGAGAGTAATAGGGGTATGTTATAGTAACCTGCTAAGCCAACTATGACACCATCATCAATCTGCAGTCACTTTATAGTTGTGAGGAAGAAACTCTGCAACTGCTCCTCAGCACAGGGTGGCCAGCATCCAGACTGGCTCAGGCAGGTGACCTCTTTACGGGACATCTTGTTCACTTATTTATTCATTAATTTATTTATTTATCTCTTGTAAGCACAGATGCATGCTCATATGTGAGAATTCTGTTGAAAGGACATGTCAGGATGAAAAGTAACTATTTTTTTTAAATTTTCTTTTCTTTACTTTTTTTTGGTTTTTAGAGACAGGGTTTCTCTGTATAGCCCTGGCTGTCCTGGAACTCACTCTGTAGACCAGGCTGGCCTCGAACTCAGAAATCTGCCTGTCTCTGCCTCCCAAGTGCTGGGATTAAAGGTGTGCGCCATCACTGCCCGGCCGAAGAGCAACTCTTGAACTTTCACTCAAAAATTTTTTCTGATACTTACTTGGATTTTTTTGAGTAAGTTTGCAGTTAGCAGTATTCTTGTAAAACTGTGTTTTCAATTTTAAAACATTTGTTATCTTTAAATATGTATTTTACAAAACTGCCATGACTGATGCCATAAGTAGCTTGTATAATTGGAGGGTCTAGGAAGGCCATTTTGTTCATAAATATTTCACTAGCTTGTTATGAAACCTAAAATTCCTCCTGGGGAGGTGTTCCTTTTGTTAACACATTTTTTCCAGCCCAATTCATGTGTACAAATTGTCTTACAAGACAATCATTTTATTACAACCTTGCTATAAGAGAACCCTGTGGTGAACTAAAGCTTCAGTTGACAGGTTCCTTCCCCTCAAGGGTGTGCAGTTTGTTGGAAAAGCCAGAATACCTATGTGGACAGTATAATAACAATATGCAGGAGCACCTACACACATCATCATGCTTATGTCTGAGACATCTTCGTAAGTCATTACATTTATAGGGCATGAAAAAAAGCTTCAAGGCCTGATCTTTGAGAACTGTTTGTGGATAATTGAACACTACAGACTGATCTTGAGAGAACAGGCTTGGGGAAAGTGAGATACTAAAGAATACCCTATCTTGGCATGGTGGAGACATCTGCAAACCAGGAACTCTAGAGTTTGATTAGTCCAGGGTATGTAATGTGACTGAGTTTCAAGAAATATCACACAAACACACACACACACTCACAGAGATGGGGGGGAGAGAGAGAGAGAGAGAGAGAGAGAGAGAGAGAGAGAGAGAGAGAGAGAGAGAAAAGAAGAAGGAGGAGGAGGAGGAGGAGGAGGAGGAGGAGGAGGAGGAGGAGGAGGAGAAGAAGAAGAAGAAGAAGAAGAAGAAGAAGAAGAAGAAGAAGAAGAAGAAGAAGAAGAAGAAGAAGAAGAAGAAGAAGAAGAAGAAGAAGAAGAAGAAGGAGATATTCTGGAAACAAAGAACAGACTCGGGCTACTATAATCAGTAAGGTAGTCTGAAGTTGGCATAGTGAGAAAAGCCCTTGTGACAAGGCCAAATAAGTGGACTGTACCTGTCATCTACTTTAAATATAGCATATAAAATGTCTGATTTCTAAAAATACACACTAGTCAGAGAGACTCATTCTGTTTATTGTTTGAACCTCAAAAGAACTAACAAATGCTGTGTCCAGATGACAACCAGAGACCTTCCTAAGCAAAACTGTGAACTCATACAATCTGGTTTTGATTCCACCTCATTTTTTTAGTCTGATTTATTTCTCTATTTGCTTTCCTTTGCTACTTCTACTTTGCTTTCCGGTGGGAACCATATGAATGACAGGCATGTGCCCACTGTCTGCCATACAGGGAGATTTCATCTGGAGCTTTGGGGAAACAGAGAACCCCCCAGCTGCATCCCTACTATCAATGGATACTCCCGGACTGAGTCCGCTTTCTGTCTCTGGTGTCCCCATGGCCACCCTTAGCTTCATCTTGCTTGCAGACTCTTTCCATCACACTTCCCTCCTGAACACTTCACTGGCCACTGGAATCCTGCCTCTGCATACTCCAACTACTCATGAAAAGCTTCTTGAGTCCCTGTGGTCCTAGAAAGTGAGTAGTTTCTTCAGGTAGAATTTCCATAGCTACAGTTTTCTCTACAACTGCAAATGCCTATGGGTAGGAATTCACTGTCTTCACTTCCTGTGCCCTGTAGATCATCTTCCATGGGAAAAATCACGATGCTTTTGTCTTTTGAAGTTTTCTGTTTGTTTTAACCAAGTAGTGAACTCACAGTGGTCAGGTCATTTACCTTCAACTTAGATGTTTTCATTACTGTTTTAATAAACTACTTTAGCACACTTCCTTCTTACTTTTCTCCTAGTGACCTTAGTACACAGTTTGTGTCGGGAGCCTCTCTGCTTTTACCGTGGACATGGCAATCACTTGTAATAATCTTTTTCTTTAATACAGTGAAACATTCTATTCTGTCTGATCTTTTATCAAATTACCAAACTCCAAACTCACATTAACCTTAGCTTTCCTTGACCTTCACTTTCTTTTTTCTGTTTTACTTCTTCCCATGTATGGTTATAAACTTGAACTTCCAATTTTTTCCCAACACCCCTGGGTTGCTGTCATCTAACACTTCAACCACATGGCATCAGATCCTCAGAAACCTAAAGGTGCAGTCCTTCTGTGTCAAGCACAAGGTAGCATCCTAATTCAGATAAATAAAGCTATGCAATTTCTTCAGTCTTGGATCAAATCACAGAAGGTTGGAAATGCACACGTGATACAATGGCACAGAGTGTTGCCACTGTGAATGCTTGGATACTAGCTTCAGCTTCATGTTGGCCCTGTTGGCATTCCATGTAGTGCCCTAGTTTGGCTCTTCCCTACCTCATAAGTCCCTGACTTCTGTCATCATCCCCATTCAAATTCTCATTTCAACAGAGGACCTTTCCTCTTTTGTTACAGAAAAAAAAAAAATGTTCTTGTTTTCCTTTTCCCAAAAACTTAACTGCAGGAACAAGGATCTCTTTTCTTTTGGCAGCCTTTGATTGGTTTTAAGTTTGAAAAACAACAACAACAACAAACTAAATAAAGGATAGAGGTCCACTCTGATCTGATCAGTACTTTCATTCTGGTAGCAGCTTTGACTGCATATTTAACGTCTTTTTGTTGTTGTTTTTGCAAATGAGGAAATGAAGCTGACAGTCAGTGAATACTATCCATAAACCTAAGATCAATGCTTTATATAGCTGAGGTTTGGTTAGGCTCTTCAGATTTATTTTTATATTTATTGATTTTTAAAATATAAATGGCCTGTGTATTCTTTGTTTAAGTGGGGTCATTCCAGGTCTTTGTTGAAGACAGTCTTTATAAGTAATATCTGGGTCACATGTTATTTGATAAGGGTATTCAAATGCCCTCTTCTGACCTCCACAGGCACTAGGCATACACATGGTCCATATAGATACATGCAGGCAAACATATATAAACAGTACTCATGTTCAAATTCACTACACTTGGGAAAATGACATAGAGCTACAAAGCATACATATAGAGTGATAAGGTTTCATGGTTTGATTTATGTGTAAACAAAATTATCTGTGTCATTAGTGTATAAAATGAATATTCTAATCATAATATCTCAGTTCCTTTATGTTGCATGTCATTTTAATAGTCACTCTTGTTCCAGCTAGGCTCTGTGATCAGCAGGTGCCTGCCTGCGGTGTATTCAGCCCCCTTCTCTAGCTAAAGCTTTTCCCACAAACACTGGGAAGAGAGCTCTACACTGACCATCCACTTTGTGGCTCTGAAGACTGCCAATGACTGCTCCACCCCGCAGCTACACCCTCTCTCTTGACCACCTGAATCGTCGAGGATGGAAAATACCAGTCAATCTTAATATTTTAAAATCAGGCAGATGACATAACTGCTGGGCATGGAATCTGTTGTCCTGAATGCTTCCGCTATTCTATATTAGAATTCATCTGGTAGCAAAGGCTACCACCAGTTCTAATAGCCCCAGGTCTACATGGTGTCCATGCTTCTCCCTCCAAAGCCCAGCCCCTAAAGCCCTTTCTCTCTCTCTTCTCCTCCTCTTCCTCCTGGGACCTGGAAAACCCGCCTCTATATCTTCGCCCCATGGTTAGCTTCTGCCATCTTTATTTACCCAATCAAGACAATTAAAGAACCTCTGCCTACACCTTTAATCACCAAAATTTTCAGACTGGTATAGGCTTATTATGTGCTTTCCAAAGAACCGCCATGAAAATGGACAATTACTAAGGAATGGTCACCTACCTTTCTCTCTTTCCCGTTTTCTCTCTCTCTTTCTCTCTTTATCACATTCTGTCTCTCTTTCCTTCCTTCTTCCTTCATCCTTTCCTTCCTTCCCTTCTCAGATTTATTTATTTTTATTTAATGTTTGTGTGTGTTTTGCCTACATGTATGTATGTGTACCATATGTGTATCTGGTTCCTGTGGAGGTTGGAAGAGGGCATCAAATCACTTAGAATTTGACATAAGGATATTTGTGAGCCACCATGTGAGTTCTGGAAACTGAACCTGGGTGTGTTACAAGAAGGACAAGTGCTCTTAACCTTTAAGCCAGCTTTCCATCCCCGGGCTGTTCCCATTCCTGTGAGAATCAAATTATTATCTGATGAGGGAGCTAACAACCTAAAACTTGACTGAATATTTAACAGATTTATTTCTGACTGTAACTCATGATTTCCTTACAACACCCACTTGAAAAAAACACCTGTAATTACATATGTTTTCTCCATGCCATTGAAATGGAAGATTGCTCCAGAAATCCCATTATCACCAATCTCTTAGTCTCTGTTGGGAAGGAGGAGTCTAGCTTTCATAAGGACCATATAGCAAACACAAGATGGTGTCTTCAGAGGTGCAAATGTTTCCTCTAAAGGCCTTTAAGTATTTTCCCATCACTTAAAAACTCAGTGGAGTTAAGTTCAGTCTTATATCCTTATTGCAATACTATTGAATAGCTTCCTCTATGCCAGTTTTAGCAGGATCCTGAGAGAACTTTGTATTTATGCTGCTCACTTATAAGAGCATTAATAAAAACACACGGCACAATACAGATACTATTCCTGGTTCATTTCATCTCACTAGCTGAAAAGAAGTTCCCAGGTATGTTATTTGCATTGGGGAGAACATAAATAGTTAAAGGACTTGCATCCAGTCCACAGTATGTTGATTTGTTTATATTCCCCTAAACAGATCCTGGCAAAGCATTGCAGTTTGGCAGATGTTGCTCTTTATTTCCTGGGAAGTATAGATTCTTTCCTGTACAACATTTTCCTTGGTATAGAAGAAAAGCCAGCATTGTTTTCCATGCTGATTGTGCAGTGAGTTATTTTATGACAGGGTTTCATTTGTCTCTCTAAGAGCAGAATATTGAGAAGCATGAATATAAGGAGAGGCCATTCAGCCCACCAAGCACTTTCCCTTTCAATGCACCCTAGAGAACATTTAATTGCTTCTTGAATGACCCCCAAGGTCTTCCTAGAATGAGCTTGTTGTCTTCTTTGTGGAGAAGACCATCCCCATTTCATTCGAACTCATTGTGACTTAATTATAGGATACATATAATAAATTGGAGGCAATCAGTAATCCTTAATCAAACAGGGTAAATTTGTTTCACATGCAAGACACAATGGACCCTTGTGAAATAGATGGCACACTTTCATTTACTGCACGATACCCAGATTAATTAACTCACCTGATAGCTGTGGTTCCAATTTCCCAACTGCAAGTAAAATCTATCTTATGGTTGCCTCTCTTTCCAACCTTTCCTACCATTCTATGAAATAGATCTTTAACAGACATTCGCATTTAAAGATTATAATTTCTTCATATATTATATATATATATATACACATATACATATGTTGTCTTTAGAGAAAATAAAACATTTATTCATCTAGTGCTTGGATAGGATGCACATACTTCATGTTCTATCATATATTACATATGTATACACACAACTTTGAATGCACACGTGTGGACACAAACATATATATATATATATATATATATATATATATATATATATATATATATATATGTGTGTGTGTGTGTGTGTGTGTGTGTGTGTGTGTATGCTCTACACAATAACTCATATTCATTAGAGAAAAGGACAGAGTTTCTTTTCCTCCATTATGGGTCTTTTATGTTTCTGAGATCACTGAGTGTATTTTCCAAATTTCATAATTTCTGCAAACCTCCAGCAGTGCCTAATCACTTTCTAGAGCAGAGCTTTTCAGCTGTTTGGTTTCTGATGTCTGTTTTCTTTGAAAAATTCCTTGAGAGATTTAATTGATTTATATTCATTTATCTTGCAGAAAGTTGAGGATTTTTTTTTTTATTAAATTTAAGTGCCTGTTTAGTGCCTCTCATTGTGTACGCTGATTACTTTCAGTGACTTGATCCAACATTTAATAACTACTAGTTTACTTTTGAAGAGTTCTTAACCAGGAAACAAGAGTTCTTACAGCTACATAGATAATTAACTTGAAGCTTGTCTGTCTCCTGAGAGACATCAAATATGTAAATGAGGAACTTAAGCCTTAACAAGACATGGTAAGGAAATCACTAAAGTTTTATCTCATGAAAGCCAAAATCCACAGTTAAAAAATATCAATATGCTTTGAAGAACTAATATATGCTTCCTGCTTAGGATTTGTAAAATGCATGTGCATTAAATTCCTTTTCAAAGCTTCAGGAGCTAGGCAGATCTGTTAACAAAAAGCTGAAAGGAGGAAGGAAAAAAGCCAAACAAACCAAGAACAGAAGCCACTTTTAAATGTTCCACAGTGCCCACCATATTATTGAGCTTCACAAATATTTAATCGCCCTACATAAATTTTCTTCTCTATTTTACAAATTCCTCATTTGTAGTACCTAACATCCTTTCAATCCTTTAATCATACTGCTTTTCAGAGCTAACCAATAATTGATATCTTTGGTCTGTTTTTATTATTAAAGACATAAAGAGGGAAGAGTCGTTCATGTTTAATGTTTTAAACTTGATTAACGAAATCACTTCATTTTTCTGTACATGCTTATATTACATAATGAAACTACAAAAAAATAATAAGAAAAAAAGTGGTGTTCCTGTGCTGGATTTTTAATGGGTAGAGAAAATATTCTCTTATTACTAAAAGTTTAAATCACCAGAATTACTCACACATATTATACATATAGTATATGTAAGTGTCATATACATACACACACACAGAAATGCACGCACACATACACACACACATATACATATATGATACATTTTCTTTTCTTGAGATGCAAAGCTAGTGAATGGAATTCATGGAAGCAAGACTCTATTTGCCAGTTCTCAAAATGATTACTTTCTTAAGTAGTAAATTAACTTTTGTATGCTTTTTCTATGATGTGTCTTCATTAAGACAATTTATATGCTTCTCTGTGGACTGTACTCTTGGAATGGGGTGCACTTCGATTCTTTGGTGAAACCCTCATTTGGGTGTGTAGATGAAATATGTGTTGCCCAGGATTGTCATTAGGGGATAACATCCGTCACTTAGCCTAAATTACAACCTGCCTCCATGGCTCAACTGTGCTGGTGATATTTGCTTTGTGTTTCCCTAGGGCTACAGTGCAGTGGCCTTTCCTTCTTCAAGGCTGAGCCCAGTCATCTAGGTCTAACACGGGCTATAACCAGGATTAGTCTGGAATGTGCAGCCTTTCTTTAGAGACATGTCTTGATGGTTATGCAAACATATTAAATGCTATTTGGCCAGAAAAAGAAGTCATCTATAGGGCTTGATCTGTTCCCGGAGCCACAATGTAGTGAGTGCTTCCTGTGCTAACTGATGTGAGATAAGCTTGGTCAATGGTGAAATGGCCCATTGAGAAAGGCAATACAGAACTTCCAGCGATGGCTGGGAACCTCAACTTGGGCCACAGGGCCCCACAGCTAATCAGCGCCGGGACAAAGATCCCTCTCAGGAGATCGCAAGACCCAGGAGAGGGCCAAAGACACACCCCACAGCTCACCAGGTACTGCCCCGAACCCGCGAGACACAGGGACCGAGGTAGGCGGGCCTAGAAACCCCCCTGGATCCCAAAAGCGGGCGGCTGTGGCAGGAAACTTCTGCCTGGGACATTAGGATTCCATAGACAAGCAGCTCCGGGAGAAAATCCTCTCTCCCAGGAACGAAGAACAGCCCATAGCAGGGGCAACGCGTCCCCAGAGCTCACTGACTCCACCCGCTTTCCGTGGGCCACAGAGACTGAAGGTCAGCAACTTCCAGGACCAAGATCAGACCTGGTGCCACAGCTCTCCAAACCCAAACACCTCTCAGAGAGAGCTGGTCTTCAAGGAGTACTGACACAGAGACGTGCAGGAGGGGCAAGCCACAACCAGACAGAGTAAGATCAGCTAACAACAGAGTCAACAAGATGGCAAAAGGCAAGG